>CM046340.1:10836915-11285590 GCA_025403435.1 Artocarpus heterophyllus | reverse complement strand
AAAAAACATTATTATCAGAACCTAGCACATAAAAAATCAAAATTCTTTACCAAATGCTCAAGGAAAACATCACTATCAGAACCTAGAAATATTCTTCTATTGGCGTTTGTCAATTTTAAACTCCTCTTATCTAGTGCAAAGCAAAATGAACAATGATAAGCAAAAGGGTAGTCAAATCAAATCAAATCACAACCACTCCCCCTCCTGGTTGGTTGAAGATTAATTCAGATGTTGCTGAGGGTTTGGTATATTCTGTTATTGCTGTTATGGTCAGAAATGCGGATGGTTTGGTGTTTTTAGCTGCTGCTCAAAAGGTGGAAACTACTGATTCTCTCTTGGCTGAAGTTCTGGCAATTCCACTTGGATTAATAGTAACGAAGGACATTCCTCACCTATCGATTATATGCAAAAGTGAATCCTTTCTCGCGGTGAAACTCTTGTCAGCTGACCTGAACGATTGCCCCTAAAGACTCAAAAATATTCATAAGGACTGCTGCAATCCGTCTCAGAATTTTGAAGCTGCGGAATACTGTTGGACTAAGCGAGAGCTGAACTTTGCCGCCCATAATTTGGCTAAATGGGCTCCTACTTCGACGTCTTTTGGCCTGTTGGATCGTGATAATGTCCCAGATTTGGTCTTCCTTGATGATTTGGTATGGTTCCCTCCGTGAGAGTTTTCTGCTGCACTTTAGTTAGTGTGTTTTCTGGTCTGTCTTGTCTTCTGTGTTTTTAGTTTAGTCGTTTATTTTTTGATTTTTCCCCTGTATGTTTTCTTTCGTGCTGTTGCTCAGTCTCGTTTTGTTCCGTTTGTTTCAGAGCTTCTTGGTCCAGTAGTGTTTTTTTAGTGTGTTGTTGGTCCCTCTTTGATTGTAGGCCATTTGCCTTTTCGTTGGAATGAAGTTCAGTTTTCAGCCAAAAAAAAAAAAAAAGCAAATCACATTACAAAGAAAGTTGAAAAAAAAAATTACCAGCTTCACTGAAGGACTTGAGAAGCTCCTTGTGGCGTTTGAACTTCCTCTGAAAGACTTCGACCCTCTTCTCAATAGCCTCTCGGGTGAACCTCTCGTCGTCCTCGCTCTCGGAGTCCGTTGGCTCTTCGTACCACATCAAGTCCCTCTCATCGATCTTCGCATTCTGCCTCTCAAGCTTCTCTATCAATGGCGTGACCTTCATGTAGTCCTCCTCATCTTCCGCGTCGATGTCGGCGGTGCCAAGGCCGGCCCTTACTCTCTGCTCTCTTTCTCTCTCCCTCTCCTTCTCCACCGCCGCCAGGAGATCCCGGGCGGTCTGGTTTTCCGCCGCCGTCGAGTAATGGGCGGCGGCGGCCTTGAAAGGGAAGGGGGAGGAGGGATGACGGAGTGTTTGGGAAGCCGGAAAGCGGGGGAAAGTAGGGGAGAGCGGTGGTCGGGAAGATGGGAAGGTGGTGGATTTGGTGAGGGCGTGGTTGATGAGGAGACGAGCCCATGAAAATGGCTGTGATTTTGACATTTTTTTTATTCTTTAAATGCTATTGATTGTTCATTTGGAATGATGCACGATGAGGAAGAAGACGAGATCGCCTCGCCTTTGCCTGTGAATGTGATTTTCTTTCCGTCAAGTATTTGTCAGGGGTTAGGGTTTATCTCTTTTTTACCAAAATTACCAAATTACCCTATCAAATAATCGAAAATTGAAATATGCTTTAAGGTGAAGTAAAAAAGTTATTAAGCATAGTTTTTTTTACAAAATTATAAAATTACCTTTCAAAATAATAAAAAATTGAAATATGCTTTGCTTTATTATTTTGTAGCCAGTTTTATATTAATTAGTTTTAATTAATTTTTTAATTAATAATAATATAAAATTTTTATATATTACAATAAAATAAAAAAAATATTATAATATAAAATTTTTTAAACTATAATATTTATGCTTTTAATAGATAATTTTAACCATCACATCAAACACTGTATTAAAATTCAAAAATAACAGGACAAGGATTGAACAGGGAATTCAAACGTTAACCAACCCTACATGAAAGCGTTCCATTTTCAGATGAATAAAAAAAAAAAAAAAAAAGTTGCACGGTTTTATTTGAATAAGGATATAATGCGCCTATGAAAATGCTAAAAGAAGATCTTCACGGAGCATAATTTAACCTCAAAACCCCCGGAAGAACAAAGCTGATAAGATCAATGTCTTTGACAAACGAAATTAAATAAACAAACCCCAAAAAAAAAAAGAACTAAAACAAAAGCTCCAAATAAAAACAACCCAAAAAAAAAAGAGATATTTTTTCTATTTTATTGGCACTATATTCGTATATTGAAAATCCGAAACATTACATTCTGGGACTGGAAGAGTAGACACGGATTGGAAAGGAGAAAGAGAGCAAGGTGTTGCTGAGGAACAGCGGAGAAACGAGTCAAAGAAGCTCGGCGATTCAATCGAATCCACCGATGCCACAACGACGCACCAAATCGCCACCACCGCCGCCTGAGATCACACTGTGCTCACGACAGGAGATCTGCCGAACTTCGAAGTCGCGCGAGATTGACCTCTCCGTCGCCGTCGACGGTGATCCGACGGCGACGATCTGCGACGGAATTGCGACCCCTGGGTTTTGGATCTTGTTATTTTCTTCTTTTTTTGTTTTGTTTCCTTTTTTCATTTTGAATTTTTTGTAAAAACTAAATTGAATTGGTGTTTTTTAATAAATGATTGTAATTTACCTTAATTTTTTAATATATCCCTTATTTTTAAGGATAATTTAATAATTTTAATTAAAATTTAATAATTAATAATTCTTAACTGTCTGTGACACCCGTTATTCTCCTAACGGGTATTGAGGTAATTAAATTAATTTTTAATGTATAAAAAAAATTGCTTCATTTAAATTTATTTTATAATATTTATTTTTATCTATTTTTAAGTTTTCTAAAATTCTCCTATATTTATTTAGTATGATTATTAAAAAGCCTTAGAACTTCTAATAAATCTCAAAAATGTCATATTGGCATTATGTGTGTTAAAGTCTTTAGATGAGACATAAGGATATCTTTTCCAACTACTCTTGACCCTCATTTTCTTTATTTCCTCCGTGACATGCTTCAACATGTCTCCTCTATAATTGTTTCTATCACTTCTCTTCAAAGACTTCATCTTTTCTTCCTTTCTCTTCCACGGTTCCCACACTCTTCTTCTTATTTCTTTGCTGAAGCAAAATACTTAGAGAACTTCTTCAAGGCAGCCATAAAAATCAGCCACCATCACCTCCATTTGAGCAAGAATTTCAGTCATACCGAAGTAAAGGAACCTGTTTTGAAGCCATTTTAAGCTTCCAACTAACCATAATCCGAGGTTAGAATCTTATGAACAAATTTAGTCTTTCATTTATAAATTTTCTTTTATACTAAAGGATTATTCAAATTTGCGTTCTTAAACCTAAGTATATGTTTGTTGCTATTTTGGAGCATATGTATGAAGTCTAAGTGTATATGCCCTAGACAGAAAATTTATATTGTTAAACTTTGTAATACCTCTATGGGCAGTGGTTATTTCTTGAAATTCTAAGATTAAATTAAAATGAATTTTATGAATTGGTTTGCATATTTGAAAAGTAGCATCCTAGGCTTTCTAACGAGCTATCATAAACCTAAATCGGAGTTGTATTTTATTTTCTAAGAATTATTTAATTTTTGTATTGGAAACTAGTAAATCTGCCAGTTTGTTATGGTATACCAGCTGCTAACCTGAACCAAGAACCCATCTTTGCTCACCACCTAATTCTTTAATGTCTTGCAACCTTTCCAATATTATCCTAAGTGATTGATGAATCTTATTAGGGACTAAAACATATAGATTACTTGTTCACATTTTATATTGTGTTAAGACAAAAATTGTTTACTGTGGTATTCAAAAGAGATTTATATAAAAGCTTTAATGGCATACTAGTAAGATAGGTTTACACATGATTTATTTATGAATGTAGTTGTATGTTGTGCTTTAGTTTTAATTGTCCTTATGCACGCCTTAGGATCAAGGGAGTATGGAGCTAACGTTAATTGATTCCAGGATTAAAAGATTGTTGATAAGCTTGAAAGGTAGGGATTCTATTACTCATCTTTTGTGAGGTTTTTATAGAATTAAAATTGATTGTTTTGCCGCAATATATATATATCTATGTTGAACTGATATTATATGTGTATCACATATGAAACTATGACATGGACTCGTCTTGTATTGTACGGCGAGGAACATAATGAATTGACACATGTTATAAATTGAGAAGCATGGTTAGGAAAACTAACTCTATTGATAATGATTCAATATAGAGAAATTGTGAGACATGAAGAGGGCGACGGTTACGTCCTTGGGCATGAATACCCTAAAAGGTAAAATAGGGGGAAGGCGATGACGCTTCCTTGGGTTGAAAGTCCCAGAACACACTGTACAGGAATCGACTTGGTGAGGATTCGGGGCTTGATGTCCCCTCACCGGAACACCCTTGGAATGTTTATAGGGTGATCAAGTGCGCCCATTTGGGTTTCGATGAGTTGAGTGATACTCAATTTAACATGGATACCTAGGAACAATATGATTGGTAATATTTGTATAAATGTGTAATTATGACACTTGGTAATGATTAACTACGGTATCCATAAGATGTGATCATAATAAACCTTATAATCTGGAATATGATGTAACCTACTAATCATGCAGATTTTAATGTGGTAATGATAGAGGTGAGTAATGGCTTTCTCTACTGAGCATAGTGTTGCTCATACCCTTATGTTTATATCTTTTCAGGACTCACTAAGTGTAAGGTGGCTACGAGAAATATAGTTGAGGATGTGATGTAGCTATATTACATTGGGACTGCTTCAATTGTTGAGTATGTTCTTCATGCTAATGTAAGCATCAATTGTTACTTTCTGTGACTGTATTATAATGTGTTGAGGGTTAAAATGATGATGACAACAGTTTATATTATTAAATTTAAGGTGCTACATTAAAACTGTGGTTTATTTGTCGTTTATATTTTTATTTTTGAGTTGAGAGTTTTCATTTAAGTCCCGGGCAAATTTTAATCTTTAAGGTTTTACTTTTATTATTTATTTTTATTCTATCTCATTAAAAACTGTTAACCCCCATATAGGGGCGTTACAGAATTTTTGGTATCAGAGCCTAGGTTCGGTTAACCTAGGGAGTGTAGCACCACTTTAAAAAAATATATTTTTGAGTTGGTTTTGAAGCTGAATTTTCATTGTCATCATCAAAATGAACCTTCACATTGATTTATACAGTCTAGAAGGATGTAACATGGAAAGGCCATAGAATGAAAATATTAATAGTTATATGAGTACAATAATTATATAGAAGGAAAGTATTAATAGTTATGAGGGAATGATAATTATATGAAATGAGTTTATAAGTAGAATGCTTATGAGAGATTCGTATAATATTTGGATCTCTAAGCATATTTAATTCGTATAAACGATGAGAAATTCGTGTAGATACGAGGATTTAAAAGCCTTTTGTCTCGTGAAAAACAATAAGAAATATAAGGCTTGATTTATTGATTTTAAAGTTTGGCATAGATATGCCAAATTTTTCGTAATTGATTCAAACCTAAGTAATGATTATGTGTGGATTCGATGGAGCACATAAGTGTCAATGTCTTTTCTTAAAAGTTCTATATATTTGAGGAATATGATATAAGTTGGGAATCATGGTATTGAATCTTGAGAGAGATAAATGTTAGACTTTTGGTCTGTTGAGACTGTGTAAAGTCTAGAATGCATGAATCTCAAAATTGGAATATTTTGTTACGTACATTGTATTTAAGTGTATCAGTGAATCTTTTGGTTACTTAAGGTTTTGTTATATGAGAAAATTATATATTGTATAAGTAGAATTGTGGGGATTGTAGATGTTCTTAAGTAGTAACATCAAGTGTCTTTGTTCATTGATATGGTCTACGTTGGAAGACGTAAATCGTATTGATTTCAAGGTTAGTCGCATTCTAAACCCTTGGTAGTAATGATGATGAATCCATTGATAGATGTTAAGTATTATGAATAACATATAGGTGTATGTATTGTTCAATAAGGTTTTGATTAAAACAAAATTATTTGAGTTGCTGGAGGATTATGTTGTTATGAAATGATTTTAAATATCATTCAGGAAGATCCTTGTTGTCGTTAAATTAGATTTGTTGTTTATAGTTAACTTTATCTATAGTGGACTTTAAATTGGGTTTAAGATTTATACAAATTGGTTTTCAATTTTATGTTTGTTATTTAACTCGTTCCAAATGTGTTAAGGCCCGAAACAACCTGACCATTTTCAACTTAGAACATTTGGGCCTAGTTTAAATCTTAAATCAGTTTGATTCACACTGTCTCTCCCACGTGGTCTCTATACGTGTCATATACAGTGGTTTAATCATTGTTTACATATACGTTTACTGTGCATAAGAGCTTATTTCTCCGAGTTCACTTTTTCTCTCTTAATTTGTTATTTTCTCTCTAAATCGCAAATCCTCTTCTTTTTCATTAAAAATTCTTCTTTTTCTCTAAAAGAAGAAGGAATTCTAGGATTCTGCAATTTACTATCTTAATTTTTCCTTTCTATTTACTCTTCTTTCATCTCATCATGGACCCAAAGTACCAACACATGAGAAAGTATTTCCCATCACTCTCCCAAAAGATTCTCAGAAAGAAATACAAGGCTAGAATTACTCGGTTGTGGATTCTTATGCGTTTTGGTATCCCTTGTGATGTGAGAATGTTGATAGAGGGGAAAATCCGTCCGAGTGACTTTAGTCAAGATGTCGGTTTACCAGGAACAGGTACCAGTCGTAGTGCAATGAAAAGAAGAGCTCGTGCCATCGTGGTCACTTGTAACAAATGTGGAAGACAAAATTGTAACGGTAAATGTACTTCACCTGGTTATATGTCTACGAATAGAGAGGATAAAATATGGTTTTGTAGGGATGGACTTTCAAAGGAGAACTTGGATAGCATCCATCCTCCTCTCCACGGTCACCCTAGTGGATATGTTCAAGGAGCTATTTTTAAACTCTGGCCTAAATTTTATACAGAAAGACAACGCCTCAGGAATATGGTATTTCTAGATCCTGTTTGTCAAGCCATAAGAAAACTGGATGGGGAATAAGTCATCGCTCTATAAAGGTTATTTAGTCTTTACTTATTTGAAGCAGTTTTAGTTGATGTTCAACAGTTTGTGTTTTTCTTTTACTCAGAATATTTGCTTTTGTGTTTGAAATAATTGTGATTATTAGATTGATACAGTAAGTGTTAATATCTTATTTAATTTATGATTTTCTTAAATATATATATAATAAAATATATTATCTTATCAGACACGTCACATACGGTACAGTAATATGTTTGAATTTTGAAAAACTTATCCAGATATTTCAAGATTTGTGTCTCAAATTTCAAAAGTTCTACAGTATTTGTCGTTTATATTAAATTTCTAGACTTGGTGTATATTTGTCAAAAAGTCTACAGTTGTGTCATGAGGGTCTTCTGTCGAATTGTTCTCAATTGTCAAAAGTTATACAATTAGAGTCTAATCTTTTTCAAAAAGTGAATCAGATTTTCTGTAAACTATCAATCACCTTATCTTACTTTCTTATCCGCACAAGATTTTGTTTAAATCTTTGGATTACCTTTTCATTACCTACTCGTCTATCTCTTTAGCCCTTTTTGTATATTTCTTATCTTTAAAATCTCATGTAGAACCCGAAGTCTAAGTGGAGCAGACATTAAGCAACCACTTCTATAAACCAAATATGCCTAGCTCCCAGTCCACGAAGAAAATAAAGAATGTCTGTGTCTTTTGTGGTTCCAGCCTTGGAAAAGATAAAGCTTATTTAGAAGCTGCAAATCACTTAGGGCAAGTCCTAGCACACAAGAAGATTAACATAATCTATGGGGGTGGTAGTATAAAAATGATGGTAAATATGGCACTAGCAGCTAGGTCTAGCGACGCTACTGATGTAAGAATTTGGCCTCATATTCCAGTTGAAGGAAACCTTTGTAAGGAAGCCATAGGTAAGGGAGAAGGAGTCAGGAGTATCCCTAAAAATTTTAAAGACATAATCTATAATTCTGATGCTTTTATAGCATTACCTGGTGGTCTAGGTACTCTTGAGGAAATATTTATAGTTGCTTGTGGGCAATTGTTGGGCTTTTATTCCAAACCTTTGGGTCTGCTGAACGTAAATGGTTTTTATGACGGTCTTTTGAAATTTCTAGATTACGCTGTGGAAGAAAACATCACTACAGAATCGGAGAGACAAATCTTTGTCACTGCTTCAACAGCTGAGGAATTGATAGATAAAATGCAAATCATACATCCAGAATCCGACACTGCAACATCCAAGCTTGAATGGGAAAGGGAAAGCCGGGAGCGGCCAATTGATTTGAATCTCCATCTGTAATCTTTTTGTTTTATCTTTGGCATGTAGGCATGTGTGTCCGTATTTCGTTTGTTACGAATAACCGTTTACCTTGTATTATGTGTTTCTTGTGGTACGTTGTTGTTCAATCTTTTAGATTTGTTGAGCCTAATGCCGGGATGGCTGGATACGGAGTACTTGATGCTCTCGAAACGCATCCTTCTTAAGGTCCGATCTTTTGTTTATCGATGTTTTTGTATCCTCTAAGCATGCATGATATGGATAGCTGGTATACGGAGTGCCTTGTACTCTCGAAACGTATCCGTATCATGTTTGTAATGTGTAATATTCTGTTAATATTATGTGGAAGTACCAGAGTCAGTTATGGGGATATTCCATATGAAATATGAGTATAGTATTTGGGTTGAATGTTTGTGTCATGAGGATAGCTGTTTAATGAAAAATATGTCGGGTATGTTTGCAACTCTGAGATTCCGTTTAATATCTCTATGAATAAGTTTAATGTATAGTTTTGAATAAAAGTGTTTGTGATATATGTTTTATGATTATGTTTTAGTTTATTAGTTGAGGTATGAAATCAAATATATTTGACTTTTCCTTACTCAAAAAGGAAAAGGAACCTAAAGATGAAGTATATAAAATTTCTCTGGCAATCTCCTTAAATGTGATTGTAAATCACAGTCCATGGACAATGAAGGACTGGAATCATGATATGGTCAATATGTATGCCTGATCAGATTCTTAGACTATTATACGGTGTTATAAGTTGAAACTTGTCAGAAATACTCTCATTGAGGGATTTAGGAGTAAGATTTATTATGCAAGGGGATAAGTGGAGATACGATAACTTAAATTTGGAGGACAAACAACATTAACGGTTTAGACTCAGAATTGGAATCATAGTGGAATCATAATTTTTACTAGTATTACTAGAATTGAAATTTCGAGGACGAAATTTCTTTTAGGGGGGTAGAGCTGTGACACCCGTTATTCTCCTAACGGGTATTGAGGTAATTAAATTAATTTTTAATGTATAAAAAAATTGCTTCATTTAAATTTATTTTATAATATTTATTTTTATCTATTTTTAAGTTTTCTAAAATTCTCCTATATTTATTTAGTATGATTACTAAAAAGCCTTAGAACTTCTAATAAATCTCAAAAATGTCATATTGGCATTATGTGTGTTAAAGTCTTTAGATGAGACATAAGGATATCTTTTCCAACTACTCTTGACCCTCATTTTCTTTATTTCCTCCGTGACATGCTTCAACATGTCTCCTCTATAATTGTTTCTATCACTTCTCTTCAAAGACTTCATCTTTTCTTCCTTTCTCTTCCACGGTTCCCACACTCTTCTTCTTATTTCTTTGCTGAAGCAAAATACTTAGAGAACTTCTTCAAGGCAGCCATAAAAATCAGCCACCATCACCTCCATTTGAGCAAGAATTTCAGTCATACCGAAGTAAAGGAACCTGTTTTGAAGCCATTTTAAGCTTCCAACTAACCATAATCCGAGGTTAGAATCTTATGAACAAATTTAGTCTTTCATTTATAAATTTTCTTTTATACTAAAGGATTATTCAAATTTGCGTTCTTAAACCTAAGTATATGTTTGTTGCTATTTTGGAGCATATGTATGAAGTCTAAGTGTATATGCCCTAGACAGAAAATTTATATTGTTAAACTTTGTAATACCTCTATGGGCAGTGGTTATTTCTTGAAATTCTAAGATTAAATTAAAATGAATTTTATGAATTGGTTTGCATATTTGAAAAGTAGCATCCTAGGCTTTCTAACGAGCTATCATAAACCTAAATCGGAGTTGTATTTTATTTTCTAAGAATTATTTAATTTTTGTATTGGAAACTAGTAAATCTGCCAGTTTGTTATGGTATACCAGCTGCTAACCTGAACCAAGAACCCATCTTTGCTCACCACCTAATTCTTTAATGTCTTGCAACCTTTCCAATATTATCCTAAGTGATTGATGAATCTTATTAGGGACTAAAACATATAGATTACTTGTTCACATTTTATATTGTGTTAAGACAAAAATTGTTTACTGTGGTATTCAAAAGAGATTTATATAAAAGCTTTAATGGCATACTAGTAAGATAGGTTTACACATGATTTATTTATGAATGTAGTTGTATGTTGTGCTTTAGTTTTAATTGTCCTTATGCACGCCTTAGGATCAAGGGAGTATGGAGCTAACGTTAATTGATTCCAGGATTAAAAGATTGTTGATAAGCTTGAAAGGTAGGGATTCTATTACTCATCTTTTGTGAGGTTTTTATAGAATTAAAATTGATTGTTTTGCCGCAATATATATATATCTATGTTGAACTGATATTATATGTGTATCACATATGAAACTATGACATGGACTCGTCTTGTATTGTACGGCGAGGAACATAATGAATTGACACATGTTATAAATTGAGAAGCATGGTTAGGAAAACTAACTCTATTGATAATGATTCAATATAGAGAAATTGTGAGACATGAAGAGGGCGACGGTTACGTCCTTGGGCATGAATACCCTAAAAGGTAAAATAGGGGGAAGGCGATGACGCTTCCTTGGGTTGAAAGTCCCAGAACACACTGTACAGGAATCGACTTGGTGAGGATTCGGGGCTTGATGTCCCCTCACCGGAACACCCTTGGAATGTTTATAGGGTGATCAAGTGCGCCCATTTGGGTTTCGATGAGTTGAGTGATACTCAATTTAACATGGATACCTAGGAACAATATGATTGGTAATATTTGTATAAATGTGTAATTATGACACTTGGTAATGATTAACTACGGTATCCATAAGATGTGATCATAATAAACCTTATAATCTGGAATATGATGTAACCTACTAATCATGCAGATTTTAATGTGGTAATGATAGAGGTGAGTAATGGCTTTCTCTACTGAGCATAGTGTTGCTCATACCCTTATGTTTATATCTTTTCAGGACTCACTAAGTGTGAGGTGGCTATGAGAAATATAGTTGAGGAAGTGATGTAGCTATATTACATTGGGACTGCTTCAATCGTTGAGAATGTTCTTCATGATAATGTAAGCATCAATTGTTACTTTCTGTGACTGTATTATAATGTGTTGAGGGTTAAAATGATGATGACAACAGTTTATATTATTAAATTTAAGGTGCTACATTAAAACTGTGGTTTATTTGTCGTTTATATTTTTATTTTTGAGTTGAGAGTTTTCATTTAAGTCCCGGGAAAATTTTAATCTTTAAGGTTTTACTTTTATTATTTATTTTTATTCTATCTCATTAAAAACTGTTAACCCCCATATAGGGGCGTTACACTGTCAAACATAATAATTTGACCGTTAAATTGTATGTCAGGAACTAAAATAAAAGATTTGGGTCAGTTTAATAAACAAAGAGACTAAAATAACATTTTAGTGAAAAATTAAAGATTACTGTACTCCGTATTTATCTATTTAACAATAACATGTCCCATTAAATAAATGTGGTTTAGTTTAAAAAATGCAACAATAATGCTTTTTTATATATAGGCAAAGTCTCAAATACAACACTTTGGACAAGTGAGGGTAGTTTAGTTGGTTGTAAGTCCCTCCACCTAACCATAGATTGAGGGTTTAAGTCGCACTTAGCTCTACTCAAAAGTAGTGGTATTTCCTCTCACCTTATATAAAATAAAAAAATAAAAATACAACACTTTGTATCATTCGGTATTAGTAATATTTTTGGTCTGACGTAATAATATTGTGTGTATCTTTGTATAATACCTATTATGTTTGAATGTTACAATCAAGCAAATTGATTATTACATGAATATACTAATCATATTATTATATCAAATAAAAAATGCTAAATATTATTATATCAAATAAAAAATGCTATAACAACTACACTAGTCCAGCTTTTTGAAAGGAGACATTTGCATATATATAAACACACACACTACTTCAAAAGTACATGTTTATGAATGTGCATACCTAATTTTTTGAATTTTAAAACCAGCTTTTTGAAAGGAGACATTTGCATATATATACACACACACTACTTCAAAAGTACATGTTTATGAATGTGCATACCTAATTTTTTGAATTTTTAATTTTAAAATTTTAAGATTTGTTTGGTTACAGTGTTCAACCCAAAGGTATGAATTGAAAACATTGCAGCAATTTTAATTTTATGGAAGAAAATATTATAGTAAATCTAGTTTGAACTAAAACTTTTTTGTTCAAACCGGTGTTTTCAAATCAATTATTGGTTTCTTTAGCGACCGATTATTTGAGAGAAACTGATAAAGTTATTTTAGTTGAGCAATTAGGTAAATAACAAACATTATTTATGAAAACCAAATTTGATGTAAAAAAAAATATAGAAATTTGAGGGTAATGATTTTAATAAAGACAAATTAGAGGAAACAAAACTTCATTGACACGTATTTAAAATATAAGATTTTAAGAGAAATGCTAAATAGAAGGGTAAAAATGAAATATATATATATATGATATTACTTAATTTCTCATAATATGCTGTTTACTATAATTTTAAAAATTTATGACGTTATTTATTAAGTTTTAACCTAATTATATTATTTTGCTCACTCTCCTTGTTCTTTTAATAAATATTACTTATCACTTACGACCGTCTGATATACTTTTGAAGTATCTTGGGCCATTAAGAGCGTCCAATTTCGATCCTACACTGTGTAAACAGGCATTACCACTAGGAAAGAAGATTTGTTGTTTTTCCTGTCTTGTTGGTTGTCTTTCCTTTTAATTCTGACACCTCGTGAATTACTTAAATATTTTTGGTATCTATGTTCTTATTTTTATGGTCAAATTCTTAAATTTAGATGACATGGTAAATAAATAAAGAAAGGACATCCATCAAGACAAGAAAATGAAAACAGCAAATCTAGACTCTACCGATAATGTGTATAAAGTGTGTTCTACCACATATTCTCCCCTTTTTAGCATTCCCTTGAAGGCATAAATTCGCAATGGAAATCACACACAAGATTTACTTTCAAATAGTTGGATTTCCAAACATTTATCTCACGATTGAATAATATTAGCGCTGATGTTGTTAATGACTTCGTTCTCATTCAATCACTGTCTTGAAGGGTATAAAATACAAACAGTAAAGTGGTAACAATCAATACACTTAAAAGACCCTAAATTCAGTATTTGGTGCATATGGTATCGATGCATCATGGACTCAGACTTGCTTACTCCATGAACTTCTACTCGCTTAGCGGCTTCTAGTACCAAAAATTTAGATAATGGACCAACAAATTGTGAATAGTGATACAGATAATTTAAAGGAAGCTTGAAACAATCTTCTACTTCTAAATTAACCATATCAGATTTTATTTGCATAAATACCTTCTGAACTTTCAATAGAGTGGCACAAGAGACTCTTTAAGACTTAAATTAGATTAGCACAAAATGGTCCTTGAATAATGATCAAGCTACCCCATTTTTCTTCTTCCTTGTTTTTTTTCCTTTTCCTTTTTCTTTTGATTCTAAAATAGAACAAAAGAGTTTGGCAATGAAAAGATGTCTTTTTCGCTTACATGGACCACAATAAAGTTGTCATTTACATAGCTCAAGACAACTCCTCCTGGTAAAATGAGATTAGTTTGAGACTCCTAAACTGATTTTGAATGTACGCCCATTACAAAATGA
This sequence comes from Artocarpus heterophyllus, assembly GCA_025403435.1. Taxonomy (NCBI): domain Eukaryota; kingdom Viridiplantae; phylum Streptophyta; class Magnoliopsida; order Rosales; family Moraceae; genus Artocarpus; species Artocarpus heterophyllus. The sequence continues at coordinate 11,271,471 of CM046340.1, read as the reverse complement.
TAACATTAGCTTTCTATAGATCAGCTTAATAAACTCACAAAAAGACATGGGGCCTCCATTATTGCAAAGACATCTATCTCCTTTTACTTAGCACCTGTATGAGACAAATCAATAAATAGCTGTATATCTGATGAGAAGACTATTAATGCGAGCCGAAGTAATTACAAACCTTCTAGGATAAACGGTCGGATTTGGTCAAATCCAGGTGATTCAAATTGTTGGTTTTGATCAACTTGATCAGGTGGTGGAGATTCTTTTGGCTTGTTTTGTTCTACTTGGTCTGTATTAAGAGGCTCAAGTTGTAGCTGTGGTTTGATTTGATCAAGTGGCGGGGGCTCAAGCTGCTGGTATTTGGGCTTGTTTTTCTCCAGGAGACGGTATGTGGTACAATACCAGAACAAAAGTATTCTACTTTGAGCTACCACTGTATCCCTAATCCGACTATTTCCAAACGATAGGCGTTCGAGTGCCTGCAATATTAATAAAGGAAACAAAATTTCTTCTTTAACAGCCATATCCATCGTGAGTTCTAAAACTGATGTAATTATATATACAAAGGCATATTCCGTTACCTGTTCTCCAGTTTGAATGTCATAGGAATGTTGGTGGTCAAACTGAAGACCTTTGAATTCGTTGACGCAAAGTCCTTCAAAGGCCCTGAAAGTGTGTAAAGAACCATGCTGTTATTTGGCCAGACAGCAAGTACCAGCTGTATCGCTTCGAGATTAAAGCACTTTCCAAGCGTTGTTTTCTTTATTGAGAGGGTATCATTTATCTTACCATCTTATGAGAGAAACACGAGGAATCCATCGGAAGATGATTGGCGTATTATCTGCATTAACATAATAGCCTCCAAACACAATGAAAACAGTCATAAGAGAGGGCCCTACTGCCATTGCTGCTTCAGTGGATGGAACCATAGCCCCAACAGTAAGACCCATAGCTGATGCAGCAAAAGATTCCACAGTCACGATGCCGCAGAACTTTCCGAATCTAAAAGAGGAAGAATTTTGAAGTGAGTACATCAGTACTTTGAGATCATAACCATCCATTCTCCACAGAGTTGAAAATCTCAGAGTAGTTGACCACTAAGATGGTCTTTGTAGAAGACTCACACGGACCATGTAGAAAACATGTTTATGATTCTTGCAAATTATGCAAATGTTTCTGGATACTTCAAGGTTTGTATAAACGTCATTTCAGCAACATTCCAGTAACTATAATATGGTCTAATTGACCTTGCAATCACAAGTGATCAAGATTATGTACTTGACGAATGTAAAACCTAAAAAAACTAGAGTTCTTGAGGTTGAAGCAATTTCTTCTGGGATAGTTTCTACGTGTATCAAATGTCATGTCTAGCATCAATTACTAAATGGATATTCCACGACTAGTTTAGCATCTATTCATCAAATCCAAGTACACTCATAATAATTATTAAATAAAAAAGGGGACTGGAGAGTTGCATTTGTATTACAAAGTATGTATATTAAGAATTGGATACCTAGACAAAGTGGGATGAAGGCGAGCCAAAGGGTACAAAACAGCACCAAACATTAATGGAAACGCAGCTCCAACTGGAATCTCAGCCAACAACTTAGAAAGCAGGTAAGGTCCCAATTTATAAGACCCCTTTGCACGCTCTCTATCCACTATCGCACGCTCCTTGGGGAAAACTCCCACAGTCTTTGTTAGAGCAGCCATGGCCGTGTTTATTGCAGCAACCTGAAAGAGAAAAGAGAACATCCATTAGACAACCTAAACTAGAAAGAATCCAATAAATGCACTGTTATGCTTGCAGTAAAATATATAGGGTTAGAAGGGACTGTGTTTCTAAAGAAATCAATCAACTTTCACACCTGAAGCAATCCCATTCTGTCTTGAATCGATGTCTGAGATTTTCCCATTCTCCAAAAAACTGAACCAAATATTATAGCTGACGCAACCGACATTCTAGCCCGAACTTTATTTGTTGGTCCATCACGAGAAGCCTAGTAAGCCAATCAGATAAAATGAGGATTTTAAGTTTCACTCTGAAACAACTCAATTTGTTATGTGAATTAATTACATTTACGTGGCTGCAGCTTTCCTCGCCTGTTCAATGCTAAAAGTGGAAAAATCTAGATAATGTATATACTATAACAGAAAAGTCTGACTTAGTAGTAAAAGAAAGTCTTTAGTAAATAGAATAACTTTTTTCCGCCAAAAGGAATCAGCAAAATTCTATACGTCTTGCAAATTGTTAGAGATGGACCATCTTGTTTGTCTTTCTTTCTTTTTCCCCTTCTTCAATGATCCTTAAAAATTAGTAGGCAATATTATTGAAAGACTGAAAAAAGAATTACAAAATCTCAAGCTACTTATAAAATGAATTAGGTAAATATGCCCAATCTTCTTCTTCTTCCTTGTGTGTGTGTGTGTCTGTGTCTGTGGTTTTTCAGAAATTATGCCCAATCTTCTTTGACAGGTTCAACATCTTCATTAATATAAAGAAATATGATTTCTGATTCCTACCATGCTATACTCACAAAAGTAAATATCAAACATGAATTAAGAAATAAAATAACTAACCTGCATCCATGCGCGTTTAAGAAGCAACCAAATTGCCTCCACCAACCTCCCTTCTTTTTAACTATATTTTTCTTGTTGAACTCCGTACTGTTCTTGGAGATCTCTCTTATTGCAATAGGGGTTGCATACAGAACTGTTGAAGATTGTTGTGAAAATGACTCAACAAGACCGTCTATTCTTTTCTGAGATGAGTAGACACTTGCAGAAGAACTGTAGTCAATCGATATGAGATCGGCCAGAAATTCAGCAGGATTCACATGATCTGGGCATTGGTATCTGTTAAAACAACCATCAATTAGTCAAAACACTCAAAACTTAGGAGTCATCATATGTTGCAGTCAGAGTGTTTGATGTCCGTGCTTGCTGCTGCATGCAAGTAAATCTGATAATATATTGAACACTAGACGTCATAAATATTGATCAATAAGCTACAAAGATGGCATGGTATAAGGAGTTAATCAACAGTGCAGAGAAAAAAAGAGTTCTACAGTAATTCTAGTCATAAATTTGCTCAATGTAAATTCAAAATAAAAATCTGAGAATGGGCCATATGAAGCAGAACAAAATGCACCAATATCTAGTTAGAATCACCATAAGAATCCTTCAACACAATATGGAAAAGAGCATTGGGCTGAAGAAAATTAAACAACAAAAAACAAGACAGTTTAGAGGACAACCCTAATTTAGAGAAGTATGCCAGTGGTTCATCTCTTGCAGGACCAGCATAAACAAGGGCACCATCAGTTAGCAAGACAATGTCGTCGAATTTACCATATACAGAACTTCTAGGCTGGTGAATGGAGCAAATAACAGTATGCCCATCCTGTGCAAGCTGTCGGAGATTTTCCATTACTTTTTCTGCCTGGAAGGCATCAAGTCCTGAAAGCACGATTAGTAACTTCTTTTGTTAAAATACAAAGAAGAATAACCTATGCGGACATCGGGACATATTATAGAAACAATCAAGCTAAAACGGTCAGAATACATATGTCCAATATGTCAAAATTATGAAATAAGATGATGCCCATTTCTTTATTTTTGCTACATCTACATAGCAAATACTAATGGAATTTTGAGCTAATGTATGAGAAAATAAGGAACACAATTTCAAAAAGTACTCATACCAGTTGTGGGCTCATCCGCAAATATGACAGATGGGCTTGCAATCAGTTCACACGCCAAAGACAAGCGTTTCTTCTCACCCCCGCTGATGCCACGGACTTTGGCATCACCAACAATTGAATCCGCACAACTGACCTTTTGAAGAACAAAGAAAAGAAGTTCCAGCCACAAAATTTTATCAAAATGGGGAAACCCAGTAGAAACAAATCACTCATTTCCAATCATTTCCAACACAATACTTAGAACATGTCTACCAAATTGTAATGAAACACGACAAGAATGACAAAGGGTTTGAAAAGAAAAGTAAAAGAATGGGATCATTTACTCCCTTTTTAGCATTTATTTATCTATTGGGAAGTGAATTGCAATCGGATACAAACTAATTTCCTTTCTAGTGTTTTCTAAAGTTAAAAATTGGAGATCTTATCCATTTAATTCCAAAAACTTCATTGTGCATGATAAACAATCATTCGCTTCATAAGAACACATAAGTAAATATTCCAATTAGCCGAGAAACAAAACAAGGAAGTGGGCCTCGTAAATTCTCATTCCTGATTTCATGAAATAACCGTGAATATGCAGCAATAATCGAATAAAGTACAAAACCCAAGTATTCCAAGCTTACCAAGCCTAGCTTGAACAAAAGATTGTTGACATATTCATCTCTGGCTTCCACAGAGGTTATCTCCGGAAGCTGCAGCTCGGCGGCGAGAGAGAGCGTTTCCCTCACAGTCAGCTGCGAGAAAAACAGGTCCTCCTGTCTCACATATGCAAACCTGTCATTACAACACCCAAAAAAAAAAAAAGGATCAAACGAACATAGTTAAAATCCCAAACCCAATGTGAAACCAAAATTCAATCCAAACAAAGCTTACTTATAAGCTTTGTTCGACTTTTGCTTTCCATTGACCTCCAATAACCCCGACAAATGCAATCTCGGTGACGCCGTTAGCTGACCCGCCAGTACGTTTAGCAGCGTCGTCTTCCCCGACCCCGACGGCCCCATAATCGCCAGTAGCCTCCCCGGCTTCGCCTCTCCTCCCACATTTTTCAGCAGAAATCGCACCTCGGGATTAACGAACGCCACAAAATCAGTATCTCAAAACCCTAACATTTTTCCTTTTTCTCAGCGGCCAAACGGGTGCGAAAAGAAGAATAGAAAGCGAGATTAGGGAGTTACTGATTTGGAACGTTTGTCGGAGAGCAAGCAGTTGATGTTCCGCCACAGGATGGTGACCGGAGTGACTTTGCCTGAGTCGGCTTCATCGGCGTCGTTTTGGTCCTCGGCATCGTCGTCGTCGGCGTAGTCGGTCTCCGGCGGAAGCGCCGGGCCTGGGCCCGAGAAGAGGCGGAGAAGAAAGGCCGCAGCGATGGCGGCAAGGGCCTTGCCCAAACCGCTCGAGCCGAGGCCCGCCACCACCTGGCCCACTCCGTTCCCGCCAAAACCCGCCATGTCTGAACTCTCTCTATCTACCTCTCTCTCTCTCTCTCTCCTCTTTTCTTTTCGTCTTCCTCCGAAGAAGCTATCGAATCTGAGCCAAATTTTGCTTAAAATCTTGGGCAACTATGCATTGGGATTGAGGCATCAGACGGCGTTTTGGAGGCAAAATCGTTTTCCCAACGGTAACGTAGTTCAGCTGAGTGACGCGTGGCTTGTTGAGGATAAGATAATGGCTGAATAGTCTACATTTAGAGTAAGGGTGACGATTCGTTACAGTAAGTCGGATTTAGTTCGGGTTGGGTCAATTTTTATATAAATTAGTTTGATATTAATCTGATCATTGACATGAATAGTAGAGAAATCTCAATGTTAATATGGTATATTTTGACACGAATTGATATGAACATAACTTGTGCTAACTTGTTCCTCATGCAACCTATGAAACGTTAATAGTTCGCAACCTACCAATGACCCTCAACCTATCAATGATCCGTAACCCGTCAATGACTTGCAGTAACCCATCAATGACGTGACGTTTTTAGCTTTGAATTTATATTAATATCACATAAAAACAAACATAAAATAAATTTCCTTAAAATCAAATGAATTCCATACAACAACAAACAAAAAATTGTCTTAAAATTTTAACAATATTAAACAGTCTAACACCAACAAAAACAAGTCCAACAAAATAAATGTCTCAAGTGATCAAGCTAAAATAATTTTTTTATTACTCAAGAGTTAAAATCAATTTAGCTTGAAACTTTGTTTGAAATTAAGTGAACTAGGATTTTGTCTTATAGGAATACTTGATACTAGAAAAAATATTTTAAAAAATATTTAAATAATTAATCGCGGGTCAGACGAGTCATTTTCATATCATACGAGTTGACCCGAACACGACATGTTTTTAAATTAGTCAGATTCGGGTTGATACTAAAATGACCTGTGGTTAATTTTTTTAATCTAACATGTAAAAAAAAAAAAGGTGTTAGGTTCATATCGTGTCGTCGTGTCATAATTGATATTGCCGGCCCTATTTTAGAATTACCGGCTTAACCTCAAATTTTGTATTATTATATATTATTTTACTAGTTTTTAAGCAAGTGCTATGTGTGGGTATATTCAATTTGTTGAATTTTTTATGCATGAATGCAAAATTTTTAGTAAAGTTTTTTCAAGTTAATTTATTTTAATTTAGTTTTGTAAAAAAAAAAAAACCTTAAATACTTGTAAAAAGAACATAGGATACTTTAGATTGTGGAGAAAAAAATATGTTTAAATAGGAATACATTCGGAAAAAAATCAACATAAATAGAAAAAAAAAAAAAAAAAAAAAGTAAACAATATGCCACCTTTTGAACTAATCTAATTTTTTTATGCCATAATTTGTAAAACTTAAAAAATTTCATGCCACAAATTTTAGTCTGCCACAATCTTCATTTATTGCCCTTCCTTTTCTTTTTTTTTTCTCACTCTCTCCTTTGTCCCTCTCCATTACTCTTTCTCATGCCTCCTCTTTCTTCCTCTCTTTCTGCGCTACGCAAGAGCCACTATGGCCGAAGACCAACCAAGGTCTATGACAAAGCTCCGATGAAGCTCAACCTTGAATCCACGTTGTGATCTTCGGTGAAGCTCGGTGACAATCCGAACCTTTCTCCCCCTGTTGCCTCTCTTTCTCTGCCACAATGTTAGCGATTTGTAAGCAACGATGAGATTCGTGAGCACAAAGGAGAAAGCCTCCACGACTGAGCTCCAACGAACCAAGGGAATAATCAAGCTCTAATGATCTACGAGCAATGTTGAGATTCATGACCACGAAGGAAAAAAACGTCCATGGCCAAGCTCCGACAAACCAAGGAAATGATCTAGCTTTGACGATCTTCAAGCAACGACGAGATCTACAGTTTTGTTTGTCATTAAGAACCTAAAAACAAAAAATAATAAAAAAATATATCTAATAAAAATAAAAAGAAGGATTGTCCATCGGATTTTGTCTCCTGTGACCTTTGATTGCAACGATTGGAGGCGATCAACCCTCAGGTCAAGACGGAGAGGATTACTGCAACAAGGAGATCTGGTTCATGATAAGAATATTTGCGATTGTAGAGGGCCTCCATGACGGAGGCAGTGATAATGAGATCTAGTTCACGACAACGGGGAGGGCCTCCACGGTAGAGAGCTTGCAGTTGATGGCTTTATTATGAAAGATTTTGCGATTCAATCGTGACAGAGGTCATGATTCATTCGCTAACCTTTATGACCTCTATCGCAAACTGTCTTTCATGAATAATCAACCTCCATTGTGGCTGTCCTTTGCTAACTGTTGACTTTCATGGTGACCCAACCTTTGCAAACTATTGCGACCTTCATCGCCATGCATCCTTGTAAACCGTAGTGTCCTTTGTCAGATTCCGTTGAAGGATGAAGAGATCCTGGTGTCATTAGCTACATAGGTAATCTTATTCGACTGCAAAGAATGAATGAGACTGTGCAGCGATGGGCTAAGTGTAGTTTGGCCGGCATTGTCGTCGAGAAAGGAGGCTTGTTGAGTGGGCTTCCTAAGATGGTGTTTTAGATTTTTCGTTTGAAGATAGAATTTAGCTGTAGTGTTTCCAAGTTTATTTTTCCCTTAATGTGCTTGCTTGCTAGTAGTCATTGGATCAAGATCCAATGGTCTTTATTGCATACTCTACTGGCGAAAAATTTTAGCATTCTCCACTAGAACTTTTTCTATTTATTTTTGAAATAAGTTTTTTCTTAAGAAAAAATTTAAAAAATTATTTTAACATTAAAGAAACATAAAACTTATTATCTCTTTTTTTTTTTGAAATTGATGTTTTATTTAGGTTTTTTCCCTATACTATTTGAGAATAGTTGTATTGTTTTGTCAAATTTTTTATATTTATAGGGGTGAAATTGAAACAAAATTATTAAATTCAAATGATACATTTGTAGTATCTTAAAAAAGAAAAAAAATAGAAATAACAAACTTAGGAGGTATAATTATGTAATTAACCTATAATATCTATAATTACAATATATAAGAATTAAAGGGAATTTGCTTTTTTGGTTGAGATAATTGTAAAAATGATATAAAGAGATTCATTTATTGTTTAAATGACTTTTTAAAAATTTTAATTGGTAAAATGACTTTCTTCTTCAAAAAATTAAAATAAAAGCTTAAATAACTTAACTAACTAATTAAGAGATGACCTTTAATTAGATTTATATAAAAAAGCAGAGGAAAAAAATTTGTGGAGTTAAACGCATACACGACCTAGAGGCAAACGAGAAACCTAAAGCCTCCTATGTGAGATTCTTTCTTCTTCAAACAAGCATGGTTCCTTACTTATTTTTCTGGCAACCACATCCCATCCAAAGATTGAAGAAATTCATCTCAGCCCCCGAATGGAAGATTGCTATGAAGAGAAAGGAAATCTAACTTTATAAGTTAAGTTTTAGAAGTTTATTTGGAATTTGTATGCTTACACTTAGACTAAAAATAAAACTTTGTGAAAGAAAAATAAAGTGATTTTAGAGATTTACTGTACAAGGTTGAAGCTTAAAGATAACTGGAATTCGAACGACTAGAATAACCATCACTTATTTTCACAAGTTCAATTGTTTTGTGATTTTATTGGGTTGTTCAAAAAGTTCTCTGGATTGTTTAGTTTTGTTTGGATATTAATATTTTTAATGATGATATTTGGAATTGTATGTCTATACTTAGGCTAAAAATAAGCCTTTTTGCAACAAAAAAAAAAAAAACCATGATGAAGGTTGAAGATGACCCAAATTAGAACGACCAAAACAATAGGCACTTGTTGTTCTAATCAAACATCAGTTCTTCCACGAGTTTTTTTCAATCGTTCAGTGATTTTATTGGGTTGTTTAAAGAGTTGTCTAGGATGTTTAGTTTTGTTTGGATATTAATATTTTCAATGATTATATTTGGAATTGTATGCTGTTACTTGGGCTAAAATAAACTTTTATGCAATATATATATATATATATATATATATATATATGCACCATAATGAAAATTGAGGACGAATGAGATTGGAATAAGTAGAACAATCGGCACTTGTTCTAAACAAGCATCAGTTATTCTGTGAGTTTTTTTTTTCAGTCGTTCAGTCTTTTATTGGGTTGTTTGGAGAGTTTTTGAAGTTATTTAGTTTTGATTAGATATTAATATTTTCAATGATGATATTTAGAATTATATGCTTATACTTAGGCTAAAAATAAGCTTTTGTGCAAAAAAAAAAAAAAAACAATATCATGTCAAAGGTTGAAGATAACTGAAATTGGAACGACCGGAGTAACCAGTACATGTTGTTGTAGTTAGATATAGGTTGTTCCGAGAGCTTTGTTGATCGTTTAATGAATTTATTGGGTTGTTCAAACAGTTTTTTCGGTTGTTTAATGTTACTTGGATAATATTTTTAATGATGATCTCATCTATATTTTAACCAATTATTTATTTTTTAATTGTTTAATTTGCTAATTTATATACATATAGTCATCATAGGTGTGGAGCGTATCAATGTCCTTGTAGATTACAAGAGGAAATAGGAAAATATGGATAACAACTCGTGGAAGTGGGTTGGAAGTGGTATGACTAAGAGCTTTATGGTTGAGAGGAATATCAAATTTCTTCAATTGATACAGACACTCTACAAAGGAACAAATATCGATTGTAGTAAGTATACAATTGAAATAACACATAAGGCTGTTAATGACATATTTGGTGAGATTGCCGGATCAACTCTGATTTCTAATGATTCAGACATTGAAGATCTTATGTTTTTTTTATTCTTAAACTATTTGAGGATAGTTAGGTTGTTTTTTGAATTTTTTATATTTATAGGAGTAAAATTGAAATAAACTTAAAAAAATACAAATGATGTATTTGTAAATTTCAAAAATAGAATGATAAATTGAAAAATAACAAAATTAGGAGATAAAATTATATAATTAACCCATAACATCTATAATAACAATATACAAGAACGATAGGGAATTGTTTTTTTGGTTGAAGCAGCTGTTGTTGTTGTTCTTATTATTATTAGGGTAAATAGCTTGATTGATCTTCAATTTTTTTAAAAATATGCAATTTGGTCTTAACTTTTTTTTTTTATCTAATTGGGTCTAATCATTTCAAAAAGGTATGATTTAGTTCTCAGCTGTTAAGTTTGACAGTTAAAAATTGTTGAATATTATTTTTAATTAAAATTATTAAATTACCCTTCAAATAATTGACACATTAAAACAACTAAGAGTATATCACAACCATTAATGTAAAAACACCAAATTACAACTATTAGTTTGATTTTTTCTCAAAAAAAAATTCAAAATCAACAAAAAAAACCTAAAAAATATTCAAAATCAGCAAAAATAAAAACAAAAAAAACCCAAAACCCTGTCGACAAACGCCCCCTTCCCGCACCGGTGACCTTTCCTCTGTGTTGAACTACCCTAGCACTAGCCGACGACCCCACCTCCAAGCCCAACCAGCCACCCCTATTCCCCATCGCACCTAGCCCTCCCTGTTGCACCTCCACTCCCCGTCGCACCTAGCCCTGCCCGTCGCCTTCTGGGACTTCACCGCTGACCCCTGCAACCTCACCGTGACGCCGATGACCCACTCTGAAAATGCAAGATCTGCAAGAGAGCTTCTTCAAACCCTTGCAGTTCTTCGTGATAAGCTGCCATGCCGGTGTCCGTCAGTTCACGGTAAGTGCAAAGCTTAAGGCGCATGAGGTTCTAGCACCAGAGAGAGATGAAGACGAGTGCATCGTTGCCGATGCCCATAGATGTACGGTTGTACTTTAGCGCAAGCTTCATGACCGCGTCAAATTGGGAGAAAAGGGAAGGGATCATCGGGAAAAGATCCGATTAGACGTTAAGAGAGGGCGGTGACGGCTCTGTCCCTCGACCTTCAGCTATAGCTGACATACTAACGAGCATCGCTTAGAGCTCAGGCGCTAAAAAAAATGAAAGCCAAGCACTCATCGGGAAGATTGGAGATGTCGTTGGAGACACTGTCGATGGTGGTTACCTGAGGTGCATCAGTTTTATCAGCCTGCATTGAGGAGATTAGGGCTATTGATTTGGCCGATGGGCTAGAGGTGATTCCTTCGAAGATGAGGCTTTTTATTTTTTATTTTTTACTATTTTGTTTTTATTTTATTTTTAAATTGTTTTTTCATGTTTTAATTTTAATTCTTTAAAAAGTAACGAGTATTTAACTAAAATACCCTCGTTAAATAGTCAAAACATTTTTTAATGATGAAACTTAACAATTGACGATCAAATCGCACCTTTTTTAAAAAGTTAAGCCAGTTAAATAAAAAAAAATTGATGACTAAATTATCTATTTTTAAAAAATTTAAGATCAACCAAGCTATTTTCCTTTATTATTATTATTATTATTATTTGTTATTGTTTTGGCTTACCCTTTTCTGGTTGCTTTGCCTCTGCATCTTACTCTGCCCCTCCCACCATCCTCCTTTTTTTTGGCTGTTTGCTTGCTGCACTTCCTCTCATTCTCTGTAGTAACCAGTCAATTTCCTCTTTAGCCATCTGCCACGTGCTCATGGAATGGTTTCTCCGAACAACCCTTTTCCTTGCTGAGTAGCCGACATTTAATATTTCTTCCAGGTTTGCACTTCCGCCTTCTCTTCTCTTATTATTATTATTATTATTATTATTATTTTGGGATTTATTTTCTGTGTGTTTGGATTCCTGCTTTATTTTGGCTCATTATTGAATTCGTAGTTCTAGAAAAATCGAAGTGCTTAATCATTCATTTGTTAGTCGCCTATCTTCCCTGGGTTCCATCCCCACTTTGTTTCCATCCCTGCCCGATTTTCTTCTTGATGCCGGTTGTTTCCCCAGGTTTGCTTCTTATTATTTTTTCCCCGTCATTTCATTTTAGGAATTTTGTTTGTTCTTCATTTGGATTGCTGTTCTAATTTGGTTACAGACTGTATTTGAATTCATGGCTTTTGTGACGTTCTTGTTGTGTAGTAAATTAATTATGTTTGCTCTGTTGAGTGTTCTTCAATATTTTTCAGTATTTCTACTTTTTTATTCATTTATTTTTGATTGGAACTTTTGCTGAGTTTTACAATTACTCCTTTGTGCCTGCCAAGTGCATGAAAATACTTTTACAGTAAGTCAGCTTTTTTATTTTATCTTCTTCTTCTTCGGATTTTTACCATTTATCTGCATGTTATTTCGGATTTTCTTGGACCTTCACAGAAATGCATCCATGAAGCTACAGGTTATTGGGGAAAATCAAGACGTCGAAAGACTGCTTTTTTTTTTTTTTTTTTAACCTGATTGTATTATTCATTAATAAGTATCTTGAATAAAATTAGAATATGTAATGTTTGAGAATAATTTATTTCTCTCATCCTCGCTTTTGCTTTTATTTTTGTAACCTCATTGTGTTATTCAATAATAAATATCTTGAATAAAAATAGAATACATTATGTTCGTGAATAATTCATTTCTCTCATCCTCCCTTTCTTTCTTTAAAGGTTAAATAATGAAATTTGAACGAGTAAATCAAACCTTGGTGATATATTGAAATTTGAATAAGTGATTTTTTTTTTTAAAATGTGAATAAGTAAATTGAACTTTAACAATGTTAGGGATTTTTTTTTTTAAACTTAGGGAACGGATTTTCGTTAAATCACAAGTTGGTCTTTGCAAATTTTTTGAGATTGGCAAAACTTTCATCGGTTATAATTCTTAAACTTAAAACGTATTTTCAAACTAATCCTTCAAACAGTAACATAAATATTACATTCAATACACAACTTCATACCGTTTTTCAGTTACTAAACAAACTTTGATGTCCAAAATTCTCAAAATTTCAACTCATCCTTCAAACAATAACTTAAATTACTTTTAATAGCCGAGTACTATTTTTCAGTGACAATTGATCCCCAAAATTCCCAAAATACCCTTACAAAAAATATTTATATAAAATCACCGTAGACAAATTTAATGGCAATCCAAACCTAAAGCATCCCTTCATTCCTATCTCCCACAGGACTGAGCATCTGCTCTTCCCCCAATTTCTGACCTCATCTTCAACCCCATTTTCCTCAAGTTCTCGGCCCCCATGATCAAAGGGGAACACGAATCAATGAAGCAGACGGCAAGGTTCCTCTGAAAGACGCCGACGCCGTCGTGGTGGGAGAATCACGAGCATTCTCTCTCGCATTAACTGATTCTTAGCACAAATTGATTAAGATCAATACAGTAATTCAAAATCAAAGAAGGGTGGAGGTGGAATTTGGGCTTTAGACGATGTTTTTATCAGGTGAGAAAAGAATTGCACCCTGTATATGGTTATCTTTGCATCTTGGGACCTTAAGTACTACATTTGAATATAAGACAAGATCAGTTTATTCGAAAGGAAAATGCTTGGTGGAAAGATTGAAGTTGGTTGCTCGGGAAAAAAGCCTACAAGATGTGGTCTGTATGTTGTTGAAATAACTGATACTGTTTGCTTTTGTAAAATTCTGGCTCTGTCTTAAAATTGTGTTCTTTCTTTTAAAGGATTATTAGATGAAAATTCGTTGGAGATGGATCCATAGTGATTTAGGAAGGTAGACCATGTCTGTTCTTTATATAATTCTATACTAAATATGTTGCAGACTTTTTTTTTTTTTTTTAATTGTGTTGATATAGAAAAAACGCATGATCAGATATGTGCTTGTGGCTTGTGGATTTGTTTTTGGACCTCCAAGGGCTGCTTACTTTTCCTTGTTTCTTTGTAAAGCAAGTCGATCTCTTGGTCTTTAATATTTTGGTTCCTAAAGATGTTCTATTTTCATATTGTAAAACAATCTTTTTTGCATTGCATCTCACTTTTAGATAGATTTGTTTGTTTTTCTAATGTATGTTTCCCTTCTTTCTGCTGTGCTTCTTCTAAGAGTACTTGAAGCGCGCTTTTCTAATAACTATTGTAAATGAAATCAGTGTTATTTTTGTTATTCCAGGAAGCAAGGGAGGAAAATATTGTTGTGTGTTGATGCATATTGTTGTTATTGACAAGTGAACGTCTTTCTTTGGAAGATTTACTTATAAACTGTCCCCCACACGGAGTCTCAGACGTGCGAAGCATGTCATTTGAACTATTTACGAAAAAATGGTGAACAACTCCAAGGAAGATCCAAAGACAGCTCCTCAGTCCGATCGGTGGTACAATCTGACTTTAGGCCCTTCTTTCAAGAATGACTCCTCCAACAAGTACTGCACTTTGCGATGTAAGTCACTGTTTGGTTCCTGAGAAAATGAAGGAAAAGAAAAGGAAAAGCTTTAAAATCACGAATGTATGATTGATTGCTAACGGTTTTCGATTTGGGTTTCGATGTAGATGAATTCAAGCCGGCTTCAATCGACAAGACGAAGCCTGGATTGCTGCGCAAGACAAAGGAAAATAGGGTTACGGTGGAGTTCCACAACAACCAATTAGGGAAACCGAAGGTGACATTTGACGGGAGTAGCGAGGATTACAAGAACGATGCCGTATTGTTGTTTGACGGTGAGACTTTCCGAATGGAGCGGCTTCACCGGTCGGTGAATCATCTCCGCCACCGCCGTCAGCCCGGTGAGTCTGCGGCTGCCGCCTCTTCCGCCTCGGTGGCGGCAGCGACAGAGCCTTGGCTTTCTCCAGTCGCAAAGGCTCCAAAGACAATTCATGTCGGCAGAGGCGCATTCCCTGCTGTGCCGGTAAGTCTTGTTTGTCATTATGGTTTTGCTTTTGCAAGTTTAGCTTTTGACGTTACATTAATGGAAATGCCTCTTGATTTCACTTGGTTACTTTCTCAAGAACTTTGAGTTTTGATTACAATTTTGCCAATGTGATGATGATAACCCCAAAAGTTGTGAGGTAGTTGCGCTTGCCTTCTGTATCAATTTCATGACAACTTCATGAATTGGCATTCTTTAATCTAGTCAATTTTCATCACTTTCTCCCCTTTCCATATTATATTTAAGCCTTTATTTGCCATGAATTTGTGCAGGTTGAGGTGGAACGAATTGCTATTGGGGTGTCAGAGAATCCGGGTTTGTGATATATGTGTATTTGGTTTCTATAGAGGTCTTTTTACTTCATTAGATTATGTAACCAGGTCTGTTAAGTCTTAGTGCTTTTTAGTTTTGTAAAGCATATGGAAACAATTTCTTGCATTTCTATGCCCATTCACACGAGGCTCTTAAGTTTCATCAGCACTTTTTGTTTCTGTTGGTTATTCCCGTCGACAAATGTTAAGATGCCTTGATCTCCTTGCAGATGCGGATGCTTCTCTCTTTTTCTTTTGTTAGTTATGAAGCCCGTTGCTTGCTTTTCTAAACCTGATTTTTCAAATTAAACTGATTTTGTGAAGATGATTGCTTGTCCTTTGCAAATTTAGTTTGAAGCTTTCCAAAATTTGTGTGATACTTGTCCAATTAGTATTGTGAGGTAGATTGACCAAACAAACAAATTTATACTTTAAATGTGTTTTAGAATATCAGTTGAATTTGATTCTTGTTTAAGATGATTTGAATTAATGATGCAGTTTGCTCTAGTGTGTTCATTTTGCAAGTTGTTTCTGAAGGATCATGCTAGTCTATAATGTAGCAGGTGCAAAATCTGCCAGTAAGGGGATTGCAGAGTGTTCATCTGATCCACCAAATGCCTCTGCTGTGGCACCAGATCCTAAGAGTGAGAATGAGGAAGTGGACGAGCATCAAGATATAGATATTGACGAGATTTTCGGCGCTGCATCACCTGAAGACGGGAACGCTGCGGAAGATAAAACTAACTTTGGATTTGATATCAACATTCCACATCAAAATGACACCGATGATGAGATTGCTGATGTTGACGATAGTGGTGATGAAGTTGACAAGGGGCCAAATGCTGCAGATACACTTCGAGCGCAAGTGAATGCAGAGGAGAGGGATGAGCAGTCTTCCACTTCCAGTAGTAGCAGCGGAAGTGGAAGCAGTGGCAGCGGAAGTGGGAGTGGTAGCACCAGCAGCAGTGACAGCGATGGCAGCGATGAAGATTCAGTAAATTCAATCTGAGTTTAGGCTACTCTGAAGTAGCATAAGATCCCCAGACTGTTGTTATTAAGGTTGACGAAATAATCATGGTTATAACTTAATAGTGGTTTGAAAAAGGAAAAAGCGACAATAAAACGGTATTCATGGCATGGTGCTGTTTGAGATAACCCGTATGGTTTCACATAGTTCAGCTTAAAAGTACAACAAAAAACAAATGATTGTTTTTTTCTATGCATGTTATGAACAGTTCGTGACAGCTTAACATTGCCAAACACATTTCTATATCCTGATATACACTAGCATAAATCATTAGGAAGGGTCTAAATGATATTGATACAGCCAGATAAATGATTAATTCAGTCATTCCTAAAAGTTCAATCTGTCACCAGAAGGTTAGAAAGCAATATAGCAAACAAAAATGGATTCCGGTCATTTCTTCAGGATCATTATCTGTGCAAGAATATTCTGTTCACAACATCAAACTAGCAGAACATAAGCCGGGTCTATGGCTTTCGGTCCCGGATATTCAAGAAGAGAAAAGTCCTGCAATGAGAAAATTTTAGATGTCAAAAGTAGAAAGATAATATAAACTTAATAATGTATACAGACATCAAATGATCTTAGATCTAGTAGTACACAACCAAAGAGTCGAATCCGCGTATGCTGGACTTGGAATTCACAATGCATTAGAGGGGAAAAAGAAAATGGAAGTAGTCCTCCAACGCTTTGAAATGTTACCAAACTACATTGAAGGTATATGTATAAAGTAAAAATATGCTGGAGAAAAATCAAACCCATAATCTTGATTTGTAAATTTTGGAAAGAGTGGCTTACAAAATTCTTAGGTAAAAGAGGGAAGAAAAGGGCAAAGCTCAAGGAATGGTACCGGCAATGCAAAAGTACGTGTGGTAGACATCAGCTGCATCATCTGGTCTATCTGAGATTCCTCCATTTTCTGTGTCCTGAGGTTACAAAAATGAATAGTAAACTTAAGGGATAAGAGCGCAATCGCCGCGTAGTTATCAAGATGATAATCTGAAAGATCAAGAAGCCCATGCGGTTGGAAAATCTACCTGGCAGTCCAACATGAACTTAACTAGCTTTTCCTTATTGATCCATTGTACTCTGTCAATCATGATCAAGCTGGAAAGAACCCACCATGAATAGCAGACCTGGTGGAATGCAACAAAGTCGATAAGACATGAATAAAGCTATGGTCTCAGTTCAGCTAAGGGCACTACCCACATCTGGAAGTTTCTCTGGGCGTCCATTAAGACCTCCAGATTTGACTTGCGGCTCACATAACCACCGTCCGAGAAGGTTACGAGATCCCGTAATAGCACGAGCACCAACACAACAGAAAACTGCACTTATGGTGAAAAAGTGTAGCCGTAACAATCGACTGATGTTAAACAGAGCAAATTATGACAGGGAAAATGCGTACTGACGGGACTAAATTTGACATTATGAATGGAAGTCTAACACAACACAATGCCATAAAATGTATCTTACTTTGCCCCGCATGAGACTCTCCACCAGATGTGCTTCCAAATCCACCATCCATATTTTTGCAACTGACAATATACTTCACAGCCTTCTCCACATTGATTTTATCCAAGCGACGCAACAAGAAGAGGCAACAAATGGCGATACAAGAGAATCTGAGGGAGAAAAAAAAAGTGAAAAAAAGGTCATGGAATACTAACTTCAAAAAAGCATGAGGCAAAAATGAAAGGACAAGACTACCGTGTGTCAACTTCACCCCTTTCGTCCCCAGAAAATGATCCTTCTTCATTTTGCAGTCCAGCGACATCTGACAAAAAAGCAAAGTAGCACAAGAAACGCTAAACTGACAATGCCTAACATATTTATTTTAGATCACGACCTTTTTTTGACTTGGAAAAATGATTTTACCGGAATGAATTCTTTCGTTAAGATTGTTCCTTTTTTATAAAGTTTACAGCCTATACAAATCCTTCATATCAGGAAATTAAATCACTAATCAATTAAATCACTAATCACTAATTTTAGGGAAAGAATAAATCCTAACAAATACTTTCCTAACAAATACTTTCCTAAAACACAAAGATTGACAACTAATTAGCTAATTTACAGCTATACAAGATAATTGACAATAGTTTTGATTTTCCAACAGTTTTCTTTTACATAAAAATAAGTTAGAAAAAAAGAAGTGTCTATCAAACATCCTAACATGTTGAACATTCTTTAGCAATTCAAAAGGTAGCCTTCAAAAACAATGACAATAAGGATATAGATTGGGCATCAAGGGCCGGGTGTATGGGCTGGCTCAGGCCCAAGTTTCTATCGTGTGGCCTGCCATATATGCATAGCTTTTTCAAAAAAAAGTAAAAATTCCACAATGTGAATTTTTTTAAAAAAAGTGAATTAAAATATGTTTTTATTTTATAATTATCACTTATATGTCTCTTTTTTGAATTACATATATTGAGAATTAAAAAATACCCTCTAAGTAGACTTCATCATGTGTTTAGTTTTCTTAACAAATTTTTTTATTTTTCTCACAGTTTAGTCATTAAAAAAAATAATATTAAAGAAATACAGATATAGTTATTACAATATAACTTAAACAAAAAAAAATCGATATCACTAAATTACTTACAATATAATTTCAAAAGAAAAAAAACAAAAAGCAATAAAAAAATGAATACTATTAACTTAGTGTAATATTGTTTGTATTGTCAATGCATAATGGTAGCTAAATAGAAAGTATCATTATCACTTGAAGTCTTAAACAATGAATTCCATAAATATCATTATCATTATATATTATTAACTTAATGATATATCAATTATACAACCTATAAGATACATAAAAAGACTTAATAAATATTATATCATTAATTTAATTACATATCACCAAAAAATGAAAATACCATTATTACTTAAAGTCTCAAAAAATGAATATCATTACATATCATTAACTTAATGATATATCAATTATATAAACTATCATAGAAAAAACTTAATAAATACCATATCATTAATTTAATTATAATATCCTAATTCTAATTTGTTAGTAAAATCGTGATTCTAATTTGTTGGTAAAAAAATTTCATCTTTTAGCTAAGGAAATTTTAAAATTATTATTTGATACTAATTTGAATTTAAACAACAAACGCTATAATTCTAAGGTTTTTTTAAATATAATAATATCATAATCTATTTGAAATCTTAAATAAGTATATTATTATTGCTTAAAAATAAATTAAAACTAAAAATATCATTATTAAAGTCATTAATGTCGTTATATATATACATTAAGACATATAGAGAATATTCATAAATTGGAGGCATATTTTAACTCTACAAATGAAAAAGGGGCTACATGTCTCATTAACCCTTAAAAAAATACAAATGAAACACACAAGCCAAGATGGCTTTCATGGCCCAACAAGCCATGGGAACAAGCTATTGAAAAAATAGTACGCAGCAAAATTTTAAAACTTTTTATATCAGAGTATTTTTCAAAACATAAGTTTAACACACTATAAGGATAAATTGACCAGATCTTACTAACCTTGTAAATGCAGAAAAGCTCCTGCAATCCGTGAAGAGTATAACGTTCCAAAAAAGCCTCAACGAACTAGTCTTCTTTGCTATTCTCTATCCACGATTGGAGTGCGTGTGGGCGCATGTCGTTCAGCCTTTCCCTGGTGACTCTCCTTCTAACCAATTGAGAAATACCTAAAGCTATAATTCATGATTTTAAATGATAGCTCTCTAGAGAGTTTCAAAGTCTCATTGACAGAGTTTCACTCTAGATTTCTCAACTGATTTAAATAACTTATGAGACTCACTCCCCTTTTATAGAGGCCGGGCCCAAGAGTCAGTCTTTATCAGATAAAGCCTCAAAATATTTGAATTAGAATCAAATCAAAATCAATATCTGATAAAATCTGCGTGAAAATGTGTGATCTTTTTATCACCCAGTCAACAGGCCGAACTGACAGATCGGCCTGTCGAACCTCCTAAATCGGCAGGTCAAACTTAAAGATCGACTTGCCAAACTTGCGATAAAAGTTCCCTGTGAATCTTTATTTCCTACCCGAGATTTTGGGGATAGAGCTTCAGTTTTAATTCAAGTAACCCAATAGAGAAGTTATCTAATTAAAACAGTCATATCTAAATAATCTCTAGGAAAAATAAATATTCATAATAATTCAACAAGTTTATCTTGAATTAATTTATTCAAATTAATCCAACCGATAAACAAACATGAATTATCCGATCCTGATAATTCAACAAGTTTATCTTGAATTAGTTCATTTACAAAATTAATTTAACCGATAAACAGACATGAATTATCTGATTCTATCAAATTTCAGCCAATCTGATAATTTGACACAAGTCATCAATTATTGAAAAAGCACGCCGTATCATTACAGGATTTTTATGAGCTAGCAAAGAGGACTTGATGGACCTATAGAGTTCAAGTTCCTGATAATTATGAAACCCAATATCCCATATATACATTTCATAATTATCAACTCTAACGCTACTCCACTAAAAGCTTGGAGCTGTACTCTTGAACTATATAGAATTACGATGCCCGTATAGCTAAGTCTCTATGACATATCATAATGTATCGTATTCCCATAGGATTATCCATAATCAGCTTAAAGACAAGTGTTGTCTTACCTTCCCTGTTATTTTTATCTTTCGTTCCATTATCTCACTATCGAAAAACTTACCATCTAAATACAGAATACTATTCGGTTACACCTATGTATCCAAATAGTTGAGCGTTCTAGTTTTTCGATTATAAGATAGTGTATATAAGAAGATATCAACTACTTCTAAAGAGGAGCTATGGATTCCATATGTATGAATAACATTCTACGCTATTAAGGGTTATGCCTCTAACCTACTAACATGCGTACCACTATAAAATGTGGATGTCACCTCTTTGGTATATCAAAAGACATAAGTAAAGACAACAGACTCATTATCCATCTCATGATTAATATACAATACAAATGATTGTCTAAAGTGAATTGATTTGCCGAGATGAAATTATTAATCTAAATCAATTCACTTTATGTCCCGATCTAACACATCATCACCTATGACAATGTGTCAATGTTTCTATTTGCTAACTCCACCTCTCATGGCCAAGACAAACCATCTCCCAATAAGGATATAGACAACATAACAATATTTACATGAATAAAGTGTCCAACTTTATTTCCTTAATTGCGGATCTTATAATTTAGACCGTCACTTTAAGAATTATGTCTTTCGCATAATTTGTCCATCATATACCCAATTCTTAACGTTAAGACCTACAGTCTTAAACTTTTGTTTGCTTAACATATATTCAACAAATATTAATGTAAAGAAGACAAGATTTGGTATATAAATAATAAATAAATTCTTTATTGATAAATAATGTCTCTAAAAACATATTATATTTGTACTCCTTAGGGCTTACACGTCTAACACAAGTTGAGTTGTATGATTTTTGAGAGCAGTGTTATATATCTTGATGGGGTTTTGACCCGTCAGAAACAAAGTGTGGGGCTCACTCCTTATTTTTGATGGGGTTAAAACCCTGTCAGGCGAATTAGACTTTTTTTTTTTAAGGAAATTATAGTGAATAAGTCAAAGTTTTAAAGTTTGAAAGTAAATAGCATATTTGTAAACTATAAAAAATAATAGGTCATTTTAATATTTTAACTTTTTTTTCTATTTTGCCCTTGGTTTTTTCTTTTACTTTTTTTTCCCACCTTAGATTTCTTTCCTCCTTTATTCTCTATTTTTCACTTTGTCTCTGCTCTTCTCTTGCCGTCAATGGTTCTAGAAGTCACCTTCCATCACTGTCTGATTCGATCATTGTCATCCTTGTCTAAGTCCGAGCCCACATCGCTGTCCACATTGGAGTCCAAACCCACGTCACCTTTGTCGTTCTCGTTCGACCACGTGATGACTCGCGGATTTGCTCCACGGTGCGAGAGAGAGAGAGAACAAGGGAACTAGTGTCATCTGTGAGCATCAGGGAGGACAACTGATCTAAAACTTCAGATAACGTTTTGGCTGCGAAATGTATGGAATCTCGGTGCGAGAAAGAGAGAGAGAGAGAGAGAACAAGGGGGAGGGGAAGGAGAGAGAGAGCAAGGGAACTGGTGTCATTTGCGAGCATCGGAGGACGACAAATGATCTAAAACTTCAGACAACGTTTTGGCTGCGAAATATGTGGAATCTCGGTGCGAGAGAGAGAGAGAGAGAGGAAATGACAAGAAAGAACGGGAGGGAGGAGAGAAAGCAAGGGAACTAGTGTCATCTGTGAGCATTGGAGGAGGACAATTGATTTAAAACTTTAGACAATGTTTTGGCTGCGAAATGTGTGGAATCTTGATGCTAATCTTCGTCGAGCCTTACCATCACAATCCGAGCCTTGTCATTTGTGCGTCAACATCGTCTTTGTCACCTCACCATGTCGTCATCATCATAGTCGCACTAGCTTCAAGCATCTGTGTGCAAGATTGGCTTTTGTGGCTGCTAGTGGAGCAAAGAGAGGAGACATGTGGAGAAAGGAAAGTGAAGAGTCTACTATTTTTAATAAATGGTTGTTTTTGTCATTTATCTGACTAATAAATGCATAATAGAACTTGATTGGCCTATTTGCTATAATTTCTAAAAATTTGATCTATTAATTATAATTACTCCATCATTTTGGCCAATCTCTCATTCTCTATCTTAAAAAATATATATATTTTCATCCTATGGGGTTATAACTCTGTTACTCATAAAATTATGAGCCTTCATCTAGTATATACTATATTTTTATACTAAATACTACTGTTTTATTAGTAACAAAGTTATAACCTTGTAGGGTTAAAAAGAATTGCTCTAAAATTAAGTCGGGATGGCTTGGCTATGCCACCTCCTCACATAGGTTGAGCGAGGCCCAAACCACATTTTTTGTTCAGTATGGATGGGTCGAACATATAATATTTACAACACTAAAATACATATTTTGTTTTGAATGGGTCTCATATGTATATGAGACTTATTCAATTTGAACGTTAGCTTACATATGTTGTTGGAAAAGCGGTGCGCAGCGGAATTTTAAAATTTTATATCAAAGTAATTTCTAAAACATAAATTTGACATGTTATATGTATAAATTAGACAGATCTTACTAACCTCTGTGTGCCGAAGAACCTCCGCAACCTGTGTAGAGAAGTAACGTTCCAGAAGAGCCTCAACCAACTGGTCTTCTTTGCTATTCTCTATCGACAACTGGAGTGAGTGTGGGCTCACACATACAGCTCTTCCACCGGTGACTCTCCTTCCAACCAATAGAGAGAACCCAAAGCTAGTGTTCGTGATTTGTGAACAAAAACTCTCAGGGAGTTTTCAGATGCTCACTATAAGAGTATAACTTCTTAATCTCTCAATTGATCTGAGTAAATCATGAGACTCACTCCCTTTATATAGCCATTGGTCTAGGGGTCAGTCCTTATCAGATTAGGTCTCAAAAACTCGAAACAGAATCAAGTTCGGATCAATATCTGATAAGATCCGCGTGAAAACGGGTAATCTTATGTCTCGTTGATCGGCAGGCCGAACATACCCCATCGACAGGCCAAACTCCCGAGAAAAAATTTCCGCAAATCTTTTATTTTTCACCCGAGATTCTATAGGATAAAGTCTCAGTTTTGATTCAAATAACCCAATAGAAAAGTTATCTGATCAAAACAAACTTTAGCAAGATAATCTCTAAGAAAATAAATCAATTCACAATAATTCTACAAGTTTATCTTGATCTAATTTGTCCAAAATTAAAACAACCGATAAACAGACAAGAATTATCTGATCGCAATAATTTAACAAGTTTATCTTGAACTAATTTCTTACAAAATTAATTCAACCGATAAACAGACATGAATTATTTAATTCTTTCAAATTTTAAACTAATCTGATAAATCCGACATAAGTCACCAATTATTGGAAAAGCACGTCGTGTCATTACAGGATTTTGTGAGCTAGCAAAGGGGACCAAAATAGACCTATAAAGTTCAAGCTCATGATAATTATGAAACCCAATATCCCAGATATACATTTCACAATTATCAACTCCAACGCTACTCTACTAAAAGCTTGGAGCTGCACTCTCAAACTTTATAGAATTACGAAGCTCGTATAGCTAAGTCTCCATGACATATCATAGTGTATCGTATCCCCATATGAAAATCCATAATCGGCTTAAGGACAAGTTTTGTCTTACCTTCCCGATTATTTTTATCTTACGTTCCATTGTCTCACCATTAGAAAACTTACCATCCAAAGATAGTATACCATTCAGTTACACCTATGTATCCAAATGGATGAGCGCTCCAGTTTTTTAATTACAGGACAACACATATAAGAGGATATCATTACTCCTAAAGAGGAGCTATGGATTCCATATCTATGAATAACAAGTCTACGATATTAAGAGTCATGCCTCCAACGTACCGGTATGCATACCACTATTGTGATGTGGGTGTCACCCTTTGGCACATCAAAAGACACAAGTCGAGACCACAGACCTACTATTCATCTCAAGATTAAGATACAATACAAATGATTATCTAAAGTGAATTGATTTGCCAAGATAGAATTATTAATCCAAATCAATTCACTTTATGTCCCGATCCAACACATCGTCACCTATGACAACGTGCTAATGTTTCTATTCACGGAGTCCAACTCCGATGGTCAAGACAAACCATCTCCCAAAAGGGATATAGACAACATAACAATCTTTACATGAATAAAGCGTCCAACTTTATTCCCTCGATTGCGGATCATATGTTTTAGACCATCACCTTAAGAATCGTGTCTTCCGCATAATCAGTCCATCATATGCCCAATTCTTAAGGTTTAGATTTGTCACAACCCGCTTCTTTTTTTTGGGCTGTGAAAGACTCTTTATATATATATATATATACTTACGTATAGGTGTAAAACTCAGAATTTTTTTTTTTTTAGGGACAAGTCCTTCATGTGAAGTTTAGCAACTCATTAGGTGTAAACAAAAACATATATTTACATAACACACTTTCTTTTCCAATACTGTTGCTAAATATTCTGAAAAGAGGTTTTGATATACCTAAATATGCTCAGTTCTTACATAGCACGTTCAAAGAAAACAAGTTTAAAATATACAGTAGCAGAAACGTAACTGTGGCGGCATCCATACCCCTTTCTGCTCATTACTCATCACCCTCCACCAGCTCATCAGTGACTTGGTTCTGACCTTCTAGTAGGAATATCTACAGCATGAAATACTTAATGAGCTTACGCCCAGTAAGTCCCATATAACCCACATGTTCATTCAATAACATGCATGAACCATTTATGCTTTCTTATAAACCTTCTTTATCATTTTTATTTCTTATCTTCAACTAGGGCCCGAGTGTTCGTACCATTGCGCACTTAGGTCAACGTAACACCGTGACCATACTATATCCTTGAACTCCTCTTGAATCAGGAGTCGGTACGACACCTTTCTTAACTTCTGGTGACACAATTACCATCCCAATTATTATGGTTAACATACCATGTATGCAGTGACAAATGCATGTTATTCACCATACATAAATATTCTTGTACAAAATAGCATATATGAGTACATACTTTTATACTTACAGGTATACGTTAACATACACACCAGTATACCATATAATATATACACATGTATATGTATATGCACAAGTATACACCAACATACTTAAAGATGCTCATATCATAATATACACATAGGTATACACCTTGTTATACACACAGGTATACATATACTTATATCATACTCTATACTTAAGATTCCATGCTGTAAGTGGGATGGGTACTTACTTGATTCACACGTCGGGTAATTCAACCTCGATTTTGCTCCGTCCTAAACTTCTA
Organism: Artocarpus heterophyllus; assembly: GCA_025403435.1. Classification (NCBI taxonomy): domain Eukaryota; kingdom Viridiplantae; phylum Streptophyta; class Magnoliopsida; order Rosales; family Moraceae; genus Artocarpus; species Artocarpus heterophyllus. The sequence goes on along the minus strand of CM046340.1, from coordinate 11,245,325 downwards.
GGATCCTGTTGGCCATTTTCAAAGTCATTAGCCAATAATCACTATGTTTCAACACACCGTGATCGTTAATTAGTGGACTGAGTTGCATAACTATATACAACTCTAGAAACTACTGGTTTTTCTTATTTCTATCTAACTCTACCCTACCGTTTCTAACGAAGGGCGGAAAACTTTCTTATCAATACTTTTTCTCGTTTTGAAACATTTGACACGGTTCGGGTTATACGGGCAAAAATGATGATTTTGCCATCCATGAGTCTATTAACCTATCCGAGCTCGATTTCGTTATTTTAATGAAAATAGTCACGTATTAATTTTAAAATAATACCCTAATCGCTCGGATCTCCTTATTTCATATCTACGCCCCATTTTTGTAAAACTTTACAGCTTATCCCCTAACTGAAAATTTTTGACAATTTTGCCCCCGGGCCTAAAATTTATCTCTTTAAACCAAAATTTTCTATTTTTCATAAGAAACATTTTTCCTCAAAGTACCATATCTTAAATCATTTTCAAAAATGACATTTTTCCATTTTAACATTTTTTTCCACTTTTAAGAAATTCTTGAAAAATTAAAATCTCACAATCGGTTGAGATTTTTGACAAACCGCCCGCGTTACCTAACAGTTTCATCGAGATCTACAACTTTCATGTTTTAACTTTTCCCAAATTCTCGCTGTTTTGGGGTGTTTTTGGGCATTTTTCAAATCTGCCGAGGGAATGCTTTTTCTTTCAATTTAGCCCTTAGGATATTTTTGTAAAAATCCATTTTAAAACTATCATCCAGCCACTGCATAGACAGATTCACCCCCTTGTCCAACCCTTTTCTATGCCAAAACACCATTTTTGCAAAACTTAACTTAAAATTACAAAACTACCGTTTTTGCATAAACTACCATTTTGCATCAACAACCCATAATTTTGACTATACCATCATACTATAAGTCACATACTCAGGGAATTAATCAAAACTTTGTCTATAAAGATCACATGCTTTAGAAATAATAAAGATCAAACAAAAATTACAAAAATTCAAGTTTAAGGGTTTAAAACTTACCCAAATAGGAATTTTGTGCTTCAAGCCTTCCAAGGACTCCTTTGAAGCTCTTTCCTAACCATTTTTTTCATGTAAAAATCTCCTTGAATCAAATCCCTCCTTAACCCATAAAAACCTTAAGAAAACTAAAAAAAAGTTTAGGTTTTACCTCAATTTTGAAGAAATCCTTTAACCTATGCTTCTTGAATTTGGTTGGGGTCAATTTGTGCAAGATTTTGAGTTTGGAAATTTTTTTGTTGAATGGTTCTCCAAGCTGCCGGATGTTGAGGGAAAGAAATGAGAGAAAATTTGGCTTAATTCAAAATTACTACATGCTTATCACAACTAATGGTGACTCATCAACAATTAATGGGCTTGCAAGATGGCAATTTGTGATTGGGCCACTTTTTGTGATTTGGTGGCCCAATAGAATTTTGTTGGGTGTTCACTTAGTGGCCCAAAAATTCTACACTGTATAATTTCTTCACCACTCAGTATTTTTCCTACACTGTCGTGGTCAAATCAGTGCAACTTGTAACCTTAGACTGAGTAAACTATTTTACTGGCCTTTAGTCTACTTTTGAAGGCCAAACGTAACATTTTTCATATCTGCGTTTTCACTTAACAGTATACTTTTACTGTGTCGGCCTCCTTTTACACTAGGTTGGGTTTCAGTGGACTCTATGTCTTACTCGTATTCTAAGTACTCATTCGTTTGTATCACAATTTTGCGATTAATTGTGATACAAAATTCACTTTATGGATATTATTTACAAATTTTTGAGTAATTTAACTCATAAAATCTGTATAAAAAAAAATATCCATCATGACATCACATTCACAATGTAATACCCAATTAATACTGCTTATTTACATATTATCATAATTTTACAAAAGTTACAATTTTAAGGGTAAATTCATTAATTAAACCCACTTAAATATTAGGTTTTATTAATAAACCCTTTTTTTTTTCTAGTCATTACAAGATTGACGGTCTCATACTACTGTTTGTTTATCATACATTCAACAAATATGAATGTAAAGAGGACAAGATTTGGTATATATAAATGAATAAATTCTTTATTGATAAAAATGTCTCCAAAAACGTATTACATTTTTACTTCTTAAGGCATACATGTCTAACATATGTTCTAGAAAACTATCACATAGCAGGTTTTGGATGGGTCGCATATTGTGAATCTTATGTAAACCGTGGTGTTAGGAACTAGTAATATTCAATACCACTCCTATTTTAACACGACAGTAGCATTCCATCTCCAAGGTGAAAAAGAACAATATATCAAAAAAGAAGTTTGCCTTTATTTGTAACGCCCATTTAAAGACACATTTCTTAATATTGTTTTGCCAACAGATTGCTTTTAATTAATTTTTAGACATGTATGATTTAGGAGCTATAATAGCTTGCAGCATTTTTCCCCACTTATTAACTTTTACAACTCGTGTAATATATATATATATATATATATATATATGTAACACCCTAAAATTAATTTAATGATATTAGAATGTAAAATGATGGATTAGTGTGCCATAATAAATATTTTAAACTTAATTTGACTATTTAATGAAATTTTGAGTTTAAAGTTGTTTCTCTTATTTTAATGGTTTCTAATGATTTTTTATTATTTTAAAATGTCGTTTTGAGTTTTAAAACAAAACAATTTGACAAATATCGAATATATTTTCGTTTTGCAAAACCGTGGGCGGCATACAGTTTTTGCACAGTAAAACCGCCTACTATTTCCCTCTATTTAATCTCTTCCTCACTCTCACCTTCACTCTCACCCTCACTCTCTCTCTTTCTCTCCCCGAGCGTCTCTCTCTCTCTCTCTCTCTCTCGGTGTCTCTCCTTCTCTCTCATTTTCTCCCAAAATTTTGAATCCAATCAAGCTTAAGCTTCAGATTTTGGTGGATTAAAGGCTTGGAAGCGTGATTGACTAACCAAAAACGTGAATTGAAGCTTGAATTTGAGGTTAGTTTTGAAATTTCTAAACTTTTTTAAATTTTCAAATTTTCATGCATTTTTGAAATCTAAGTTTATTTGAGCTTAGGGAAACCTTGATTTAAGTTAGAGGAACTTAGAAAAACTAGGATCTAAGCTTTCTTTGAAGAAAAACGAATTCGATTTAAGATTTTTCATTTTTTCTCATTTTTCTCTAATTTCAGGATTTTTCAAAATCATTGTGTAAATCTTGTTTAAATTGGTTCAAAAGTGTTCTACTTGTTTTTCTATTATCTATGATTGTTTTCCATGTCTGAGAATTGAGAAAAACAAGTTAAAATGAAGATTTGGGTTTTGGGAGACCCAAAACCCGTGCATGGAGTTTCTAGAAATTTTCCAGATCGACAGGTCAAACTTCATGTTCGGCAGGGTGGATTCAAAGGATCGGCAGGCCGGATTCATCCGTCTGGAATGCCGGAATCTGAAAAATGTTCGGTCGACCGGACCTGTTCTCCGACAGGCCAAACTGTGCAGTTCGACCGGCCGAACCAGGGGAACCGACAGGCCGATTGAACAAGGGCAAAATTTGTGATTTTCATCTGTTTTTACTGTTTTGAACCCCGATTGAAATCTCAACTTTATAAAATGATTTTAAAGATACAAATGGCACACTAGGACATCATAAAAATTGATTAGTAACATAGAATATCTTAAACTAGATATTGATCGACCTAGTTTGTATTTAGGATCGTTTGTGATTCCCGAAGCTAACGTATAGTGGACCAGGATTACGATGTGAGACATCAGCACGAGTATCGAGATAGGACTTCTACCCTTCTTTTTTTGATAACTCAGTTTCAAATGATTTGGCCTTAAAAAGGGTTTTATTAAAATATTTTCAACAGTTGATTGAAAAGGGAATTTTATGTAATGATCGAGAAAACGTCATCAATAAAACCTAATATTTAATTAGGTTTAATTAATGAATTTATTCTTAAAAATGTGAAATTGTGTAAAAATTGTAATTTATGTGAAAATTACAATAAAATATGAATGAGCAACATTGATTGCAAATTTTATGGCATATGTAATGCAATGGTGGATATTATAAAATACAAATTTTATGAGTTTGATGACTCAGAGATTTGTGCATAATATCCATAAAATGAATTTCATGTCACAATTAATTGTGAAATTGTGATATAAACGAATGAATGATTAGAATGTAAATAGGACATAGAGGTTGTCCTAACCCTAACCGGGGGTAGAAAGGAGGCCAGAGCAGTGTAAGAATACTGCTAAATAAAAACACAGATATGAAAAATGTTATGATTGGCCTCAAAAAGTAAACGAAAAGTAAGTTAAATATTTTATACAGTCTAAGGATAGAAAGTACACTGAATTGGCCACGGCAGTATAGGAAAAATACTGTGTGGTGAAAAATTACACAGTATAAATTTTTAACTCCATAAAGTGGACACTTTTTGCTTTTCTATTGGGCCACATGTCAAGAAAAGTGGCCCAATCATTTTGTGACACCTAGTGGTGTACTCATGGGTTACCATGAGTCACTAAATGAGATAAACATGCATTTATGGCAAGTTTATCAAAGTTTTCTTTTCTTTTATTTCCACCAAAGCTTCGGCAGCCATAGTTCTGCTCCCAAAAAATATTTCTCAGCCCCAAATCTTGCAAAAATAACCCCCAACAAATTTTACAAGCAAGAACAAGGATTTTCCCACAAGTTTAAGGTAAAATCCTAAACTTTTAATGGGTTTTCAAGGGATTTTTCATGAGCAAAGGACAAGAGATTAATCCATGGTATTTTTGTATGGAAAGGAAGCTTAGGAGGGAGTCTAAAAGGATTTTGAAAGCTTTAAACCAAAAGGGTGTTATTTTGGTAAGTTTTAAGCTTTAAAGTTTGAAATTTTATAGATTTTGTTTTGATTTTTGTTCTTTCAAACCCATGAGGGGTTTTGAACATGTATTTGATGGAAGTTCATGTATATGTGGTGTATGATAAGTTTGAGTTATGGAAATTTTTGTTTTAGTGTAAATCGGCAATTTTTGTAAAAATGATTTTTTTGTAATTTTGAGGTTAAACTTTGCAAAGATGATGTTTGAGCATGAAAATGTATTGATTAAGGTATGAAATGATTTCTGCAGGGGTAAAATTGCAAGTTTGAAATGGATTTATGTAAAAATGCCATAGGGACTAAATTGAAAGAAAAAAATTCCTCTCGGCAGAATTGGAAATTAGCCAAAAACACCCCTGTACAGTGATATTTTGGAAAAAGTTAAAACACAAAAGTTGTAGATCTCGATGAAACTGTTAGGCAACGCAGACGGTTCATCAAAAAACTGAATCGTTTATGAGATTTTAATTTTTCAAGAATTTATGGAAATTGTGAAAAATTTGAAAAAGGGGCAAAAACGTCATTTCTCAAAGGATTTTGAATATGCTACTTTGAGCAAAAATGATCCTTGACAAAAATAGAAAATTCTGGTGCAAAGAAGTAAATTTTAGTTTCGGGGGCAAAAACGTCAAAATTTTCGGTTCATGGACTAAACCGCAAAGTTTAATGAAAATGGGGCATAATTGAGAAATAAAGAGATTTGACCCACTAGGATGTTATTTTAGAATGAATATATGGTTATTTTATAAGAATAACGAAATCGAGCTCGGGTAGGTTAGTAAACCTGCGGAGGGCAAAATCGTCATTTCTGCCCAAATAACCCGAACTGCTTTGAAATGTTCCCAATGGGATAAGAAAATGACTAGAAAGGTTTCCACCCTTCGTTAGAAACGATATGGTGAAGTTAGATAGAAATAAGAAAAAACGGTGGTTTTTAGAGTTAAACATAGTAATGCAACTCAATTTATTAACTAACAAATGTTTCGTATTGAAACATAGTAAAATTTGGCTAATGGCTTTGTAATTGGCCAACAGGATCCTAGGAATCTAGAAGAAAGGATATCGTGGTTAAGTTGCCCGACAATTGCATCAAGTAAGTACCCATCCCACCTACAGTATGAAATTGTAGGATTAGAGTGTAATATGTATATGTGTATACTTGTATGTATATCAAGGTGTATACTTGTATATATGCAACAACATGAGTATTGATAAAAAAAAAATGAAAGGGGTATACTTGTGAGTATATGGAGTATATATATACTTGAATGCATATAATAACACATACCTGAGTGTATATGATAATGTATACCAGTGTGTATATTTTATGTTAAGTACATGTGAGTATATTATGCTATATACCTGTGTGTATATTAATGTGTACCAGTGTGTATATAAAGTATGTACCTGTATGGTCTATATCGCACAAAAGCATTTATGTAGATTATGTTATGTATAACATGTACTCATCACTTCATGCATGGTATGTTAACCATAATAAGTGAATTGGTAATGAATCACCAAAAGTTAAGAAAAGTGTCGTACCGACTCCTGACTCAAGGGGAGTTTAAGGATTACAGGATGGTCACGGAGTTACGTAGACCTAAGTGCGCAATGGTACGAACACTTGGGCCCTAGTTAAAGATAAGAAATGATAAGGATAATGAAGGATTATAAGAAAGCATAATATGATCATGCATTTTATTGAATGTGCATGTGGGTTTATATGGGACTTACTGGGCGTTAGCTTATTAAGTTTTTCATGCTGTAGGTATTCCGACAAAAAGGTCAGAATAAATCATAATGATGAGCTGGCGGACGGATGATGTGTGCAGACTGGGTATGGTTTCCGCCGCAGTATGTTTTCCGCTGTATGATATTTTAAATTATTTTGAAAGTAATGTTTGATAAGCTATATTGTAAAAGAAGGATGGTTATGTAAACATAAGTATATGTATGTATCTCACAGGTTATTAAACAATATATGTACAGTATTTGTATTAAAAAAAAAAAAATTTCCTAAATTTTTGCCCTAAAGTAATGAAGAAAGAGTTTAATCACAGCCCGAAAAGGCGGGTTGTGACATTTTATCAGTTAATTTTTATAAACCGTGGACTGAGATGAACTTCATAATGAATGTTAATGAAAACATATGGTATATGGATTTTGAATAATAATAGAAATGAATATAAGGGCATGATGCCATATCAGAGATCGGGTCGTGTAGCGATTGACCTTGGAGGCAGGTCCCGAAACCCAGCTGGGCCACTACGGTGGTGTTATTTTTATAGTTTGCTTAGGAAAAGAAAATAATGATATTTCTAGTTGACCAATAAATTGTTTTCGGTAAGGATAGTTTTGTTTAAACTTATTTATCTAAGTATTCTCTTAAATAATTTTCTGAATAATGATATTTTCCTTTTAATTTACTGTTTCTTAAAATATAGTCCTACTGAGCCTTCCGCTCACATTTTACCTGTTTTCAACCCTTTCCCCCACTAGGTGGATATCAGCTTAGGTTCAGAGAGGATTTAGCGGACAAAACTCAGGAGTAATAGAAGGAATTAGTAGGTTATTTGTAATAATTAATCAAGGCATGTAATATTTTAATTTTCTCTTTACTTGGACTGTGATTGTGTTATTATATTGTCAGTACAATATGTGTGCACAAGTTGTGGGTCAGTGGGACCCATACTCGCAACTTTTACTATTTTACTTCTTGCTTAATGATTGCTTCAAATGATTTTGTCTGTTTAATGATTATGAATTCTTTTTACAAAAAGGTTTTGAAACTTTCACATTTTTATATTTAATTTAACCCTTAAACTCTTGTTTTTAACTAAATTCTCATTTAATTAATCTAAATAAACTGCTACGTCACCTCCCGTACTCCAAGACGTGACAATATATATATATATATATATTTTATGATCATATAACATTACAAGATATTTTAATTATTGAGTGTTACAACTGTTGAAAATATAGACATTGCTACAATGTCGAATGAAAAAAACTATAAATGTGGGACCGGTTATTGGAATCAAAGACATCCCGAATAATAATTAATTTTTATATTTCTCTTGTAATTTACAAAAGTGACATTGTATTTATGCTTCATAATGATGCCATTTTTTTGGCTCATCAACAAAATAATGATGGGGATATGGTAGGAGTTGAAATTTTGCATTCCCACATCATTACATATGTTTCAAGGAAAAATCCGAAAACTAAAAGTAAAAAAAGGAGAAAATTCGTACAAGTGTGACATTAGCAAGCTAAAGAAAAACGAAAGGGCGGCCAAAGTACATTTGTTTCGTGGAGAACGCAAGGTGAGAACAAAAGTTTGATTCTAGAGAAAGTGTGATTTACGCCAAAGTCTTGTAATGTATGAGTTTTATTTATTTTAGTTATTTATTTAATAATAAGATAAGAATAACACCTCTTTTTAATTACGGTTAAATGGAAACCGTCATGCGGTCATAGCATGTATTATTTTGTAAATAAAACATAATAATTATTATTTTTTGGTTGAAAAACGTAAATATTATGCATAAAATTAAATTCACATTCCCAAGTAAAACCCTTTTTAATTCCTTTCTCTATGACGTTACGAGTTTAGCAACCCCTTTTTTTCTTTTTTCTTTTCTAAGGGAGTTTAACAACCCTTTTAATTGCCTAAAAAAACAACCCTTTTAACGAGTCTTGAAAAGTTTTGAAAATAAATAAATAAATAAATGTGATGAAAAATACAATTCTCCTAACCTAGTAGTTCCTCTATTTGATTTTGAATCCAACTACGGTCACAAATGATTCAAAATAAATAATTTTTTTGACTTAATTGATAAAAGCAACTCAAATGTTAACAATTTAATCTTTTTTTCTAAAAAAAACTTATTTTAGATTATTTCTTAAATTGCTTTCATCATGCTACCAAAAGAAAGTGGTTGTGATATGTAGTACTATTTTAATTGTTACCCCTCTTCGTCTCAAACTTATAGTTAAAGAAAGAATAAAAAAGTACATAAGGCTAGATTGACATTGTTGTGCTATTTGTAAGTGTTGATGCTTTGATGTGAGATGGACCACAAATAGATGAGTAAATTATTTATAAAATTATTTTGAAAATATATAACGACGAGAATAGACATATTTTATTACATAGTAATTGCTTTTTAATTTAATTTCAAGATCACATTTGCAATATTTTTACACCAAAAGATTAAAAAATATAATCTTAATTTTATTCTTTAAAATATTGCTTGAAAGATAAAAGTATTTTATTCAATAAAAACTAAATAACATGAGTAGTTGTACGCGTAACTTAGTAATAAATTTACATCAGACTCCATCATAAAATGAAAAATTCGAATTCCCCATCCAAATTAAAAAAAAGATAAAACAAGGATATTTAAAAATTTATTATTAAGGTTAGTTCAATAAATTTAAATTATAACAATAAAAAGTTGTTGTAAAAAAAATGTGTTTCTTAATTTCTAGCGTTAAGACAACAATTTCCAATAACTCTTGGACAAAAACAAAATTTACGAAAAGGGTAAATATAAAATCTAAAACCAACCTCGAAAAACATAGCCAAACCGCCCTCAACCACTAATCTTTTGTATAACTAAAAAATTGAAACAAGAGACATGTCTCTTACTCCCAAAAATTGAAATAGAGACAAAAATCCTTTGTCATCGTAAACCTAACTCTCACCCATGCTCGACCCAAGGCTTATTCCTTATTACAAATCCACCATCTCGTCACATCACCAAGCCTTATAATTATCGCAATTTTAAAATAAAAAAGACCCCACTATTTCTACTACCCTCCATATGTTAATTTCACGTCTCTTTCTCTCTCTCTCTCTTTTTCCCCCTTAATGCTCAGGGATGCCAACAGTGTTAGCATTATCACTGATAGAAAGTGGATACTACCTATAGATAATAGATCTTATACTGCACGACATATCTTTTATTAGTAGATAATATTTAACACCACTTATGTCTTATAACAATGTTTTTTTTGTTATTAACATTAATGGTCTTCAAACTTTAGCGTCTCCATCATTTTGCTTCCTTAACTTTAAAAATCACCACTTTATCTCTTCAACTTTAAAAACTCCTCACTTTATCCCTTTAATTTTAAAAATTGATATTTTGTCTTTAAACTTTCAAAGCTCTTCACTTTATCTCCTAAATTATTAATTTTTAATTCAAATAAAAGAAATCAAGCCTATGTGATTTACACATGGGTCACTTGTAAAGGAAAATATGAGATTTTATTACTTTTAAGTTTTGTTTCACATTTATGCTCTCACTTAATATCTTTGTTTTTTTATTTGAATTCTTATTTAAGAAGGGTTTGCCTGCTCATTTTTTCTTATTTTTAATACATAACTGATTTAATAAGTTACTATTGTTCTTGATATTTGAATTTGAATACTAAAAATGGTGAGTTACGCATTAAAGATAATGAAATATCGACGAACAATATCGAGAAGAAATGTGCATATAGATCTTTCTTAAAATGAGAGTAGATAAAAAAGTTGAATGAAAGTGTAAACGTAAAACAAAACCTATGAATGATAAAATCTAATTTTTATCATTATAAGTGATTCATATGCGAATCATGTGAGCCTAATTCTGTCTATTTAAATTAAAAAATAAAAAAAATAAGACAAAATAAGAAGCTTTAAGACAAGCATAGAATAATTTTTAAATTTTAAAGAATAAAAGGAGAAGTTTTAAAAATTTACAAAGTAAAATAATAATTTTTAAAGTTTAAGAGTAAACTAAAAAAAATCTTAAAATTTAAAAATTATTAATGATAATAATCTTTTTTTGTTTTTTTTTTCTTAACTTCAAGACGAGTGATTCAAACTTCTTGAGGTAGAGTTTCATCCCCGCCCGCAAACATATTTCACGCCTCTTTTTTTGACACCTAACGCTACCGATTTGCCGTCAGTCTAAAACGACAACATGTCAACTTGTAAAAACCAAAAAAAAAAAAAGAAGAGAAACACCGAAACAGTAACCACATTTCCCACCTTCGGTAGCAAGCACGTGACATCCAAGTTACAAGTCATAAATATAATCCGAAATCATATGGAGCGTGTTACGCACGCGAAATCGATGAGCGTGGGGAAAAAGAGTTTGTCTAACCGTTTGGGTCAATTTGAAAACTGATACGTGAAGGTTTGTGTAATAAACTCGAAGCTTAAAAATTCAGAGATCAAATATTCAAATCCAAGAAAATCAAAAAGAAAAAATTGAAAGAAAGAAAGAAAGAATTCGTGAACTCTGGTTTTCTTCTTGAACAGCAAATCTGAGCTGCAAACCCTAACCCTAGAATTTCTGCACTTTTGGAGAGAGAGAGAGAGAGAGAATTTTGCAGTTTCTGAATCTGATCCCGTCTTGAAAACTGGTTTTTGTTCTCAGTGGAGCAAAAAAGCCCAATCTTCGAAACGCCCCAAAATCTCATTGTTCGCCATTATCGCCAAAACGCCATTGAAACGAAATCGAATCCCACGGAGACCAAGATCGATCTTCCAAAATCGACCGCGAGTTCCTCGGAAGCCATATGCCCCAACAGTGGTAGGAGTAGCAGCAGCATTATGGGAGCTGAGAGGAAGAAATGGCTCTTGACTCTGTTCTCGGCGTCATTTCTGTCTCTGATTCTCGTCCTGTTCTCGTCAATCTCCGCCTTCAGCACTCCCAAGCCGTTCCCTTCGATCGTCCAGCAAGGGTCGCATTACCCGCCAGCGTTCGCGTACTACTTGTGGGGAGGGAAAGGGGATTGCGACCGGATCTTCAGGCTTCTGCTGGCGGTTTACCATCCGAGGAATTGGTACCTTTTGCATCTCTCGGTGGATGCCTCTGACGACGAGAGGCATCGGCTGTCGGCGTTGGTCAAGTCGGTGACGGCGATTAGGGCTTTCGGGAACGTCGATTTGGTCGGGAAGCCCGATCGGCTTACTTACATGGGGGCTTCGAATATCGCCACGGTTCTGCGGGCGGCGGCCATTTTGTTGAGGGTTGATAGTGGCTGGGACTGGTTTATAACTTTGAGCGCCATGGATTACCCACTTCTCACTCAGGACGGTACGCCACTTGGCTAATTTTTTGTTGTTTTTAAAATTATTTTTGGGATATTTTGTTGTGGTACTTTTAGTGGGAAAAATGAATTTTGTAGTTGGGGAATGGATGGTGATTTCTGAAATTGACTTGAAGAGGCTAGATGTTAGCTTTGGATTTCTAGAATTTTGTTTTTTCTAAAATCGTTTTTGTTATTGCGAGTGAAATTTAATTTGATGCTTGGGATTTTGATGTGGAGGAGAATCTATAGTCACTAGAGGAATTGTTGTGGGAAATCAATTTGACCTTTCAACTTTTGTGTTCAATCAGATAGGTGAGGATGTCGTTGACTTTTTTTAGTCCTCACCTTTATTGAGCATAGCATAGTGTTCTTAATACTACACATACAGTTCCCTGTAATTGTGACTCCAAAATTTTAAAATTAACTTTTGGGCTTTATTTGAACTGATGTTATGTTGATTGATTTGTGTATTAGCATAATTGATAGAAAATGCCTTTGATGTCCTTAAAATTGTTGGTATAGTTAGGATTAGGAAGACTGGAAAATATGATTCTAATTTTATGTACTGGAGGTTGCTTTTTTTTCTGCTCCTATTGGTTATCAATACCAATCATTATACATTTGATGATATGACAACAAGTTAACATAGACTAAAATTTGGGTAGAAAAAATGAGTCCGGTTGGTTTCGTTTCTTCTAACGTATTGATTGTGAATTTGTGATATATTTGTGTAAATCACTCAACCTGAAAACCTTCAATCTCATTATAAACCAACATTAGTTGTTGTAATTTCATCAAGATCACCCAGAAAGGGTAAGTGAAAAGCTAGATTAGATTATTGTAAACTCATCGCTGGTAGTGGTAATTACATACGCACTAGCCTCAAAGAGGATGGACAAAAAACTGGATCGGGGGTTAACATTGTGTCTTTATGCTTTAGATCAAAAACTGGGCACTAAATGTTCTAATTTTATTAAGAACATCCCAGAGAAGCTGAATTAGACTAATTGTAAACTCACTGCTGGTAGTGGTGATTATGTAAGCACCATTCTTGAAGAGCGCAGATCAAAAACTGGATTGGGGGTTATGGCAGTGATATTATTTTGTCTTTATGCATAGGATTTAATTACTTTAGTTTACTTCATGTGCGGATCTATTGACCTTTAACGTCGATTTCATCCTTTAACATCAATTTCTTTGTTCTTGTCTTGTGCTCTAATCTATAGCTTTTTTTTTGCTCCTTTTTTTTTTCTTTTTTTTTCACTGGTTGAATCTTTTGCATGTCCATTTGCATTTACAAACAACGAGCATGTGGTACTAAATTTAGTTGGATGTTGGGAATTTCTAAATTCTACCTCAAATATGCCAATTTTGTTACAAGCAACTATGCTGATTTTGTTGATTATCTATTGAATCCTCGTTAATACACTCAGAACGGAATTTCCTTGTACGTTATGCCAACTTACTAATGCTTTTTCACCCCTTTCCCTAGATCTTTCTCATGTGTTCTCCTCTGTTAGAAGGGATCTAAATTTCATCGATCACACCAGTGACCTCGGATGGAAAGAGTATGCAAATCCTTTCTCCAACTTTTTCCTAGATGTATAAGTTTGTGGCACACAAGATTAAATTTTTAATAATTAAATTTCAATTTTTATGCAGATCTCAGAGGTTTCAACCCATTGTTGTTGATCCGGGGATATACTTGGCCAGGAGGAGCCAAATTTTTCATGCTACGGAAAAACGAAAAACACCTGATGCGTTTAAAGTATTCACAGGCAAAGTCTCTATGATATGCTCTCTCTCTCAGCCAAAATTATGTTTTTCAATTTACTTGGACTTGAATACTAGTGACATTCTTCATCTGCAGGTTCACCATGGGTCACCCTAAGTCGGCCATTTTTGGAATTTTGTATACTTGGTTGGGATAACCTGCCGCGGACCCTGCTTATGTACTTTACCAATGTAATTTTGTCCCAAGAAGGCTATTTTCATTCCGTTATATGCAACTCACCAGAATTCAAGAACACTACAGTGAATAGTGATTTGAGATATATGATCTGGGACAGTCCCCCAGGGATGGAACCTCACTTCCTCAACATTTCTGATTTTAGTCAAATGGTTCAAAGTGGGGCTGCTTTTGCAAGACAGTTCAAGAAAGATGATCCTGTGCTGAACTTAATTGATGAAAAGATCCTGAAGCGCGGACACAAGCAACCTGTCCCAGGTGCATGGTGCTCTGGCCGGAGAAGCTGGTGGATGGATCCATGCTCCCAATGGGGTGATGTCAACATCATGAAGCCTGGGCCTCAAGGCAAAAAGTTTGAAGAGTCCATTACTAACCTCCTTGATGACTGGAATTCAAAGTCAGATCAATGTAAATGAAGATGCTTGCATTCATGTAAGATCTTCTGAGACTAGGTCTAGTCCATCTGAACGCGTTTCTTAGTTTGGAAAACTGCGATCGGTTCAGATGCATTCTTTGGCCTCCTAAGTGAAATTTTTTTGGGAGTTCCTCTCGCCATAGGCTTCAAGAACGTGTATAACACTGGCAGAGCCGAAGGGGAAACGAAGTAACATTCACTTTTTAAGATTTTGGGCTGTATGTAGCATGGGGGCCTTGCAAGCATTTATTTAGAGCCATGAGCCATCCCACAGCCTCTCAATCAGTAAGGGATCTCTCTCTGTTCTTCCATTTGCGTTCTGTTGTATGTTCTACCTGTCATCGGATTATATTAGTCAGCTGTTGTTGAATACTTCATTATTGGTTCAGAAAGCTCATTCTTTGAAGCCTTAGACTCTCTCTCTTACTTTCTCTCTTTCAGGAGCACTCCAACGCTTTCAATTTTCTCGTGCAGTTTAATTCCATGTTCACGCTGTTAACGCCTTGTTCCAAATCTACACATTGTTAATCTCAGGTTTTGAAAACCCGTCTAATTGTTTCTTCACTCGATCAAATATGTATCGGGACTTGGTAATAGATTTGTTCATTTAGCTACCGCCATGGAAGTTTAAGTGTTTTTTTTTTCCGGTCTCGTTGCTCTTTTAGAAAACTAAAAGTGCCATTCACGTTTGAAAAAAGAAAGAAAAATTACTTGGTCATATGTTTGTCCTATGCATAGCAATCCATGGAAACAAAATGTTACTTTCGATTTCTTTATTAGATACTCTCTCTCTCTCTCTCTTGAAAAGATCATATTCTTGTTTTGCAAACACTATAAAAATGGGCAAGAGGATAGCTAAGATGGTGGTTGGACCAACTACTCTCTCAACCGTTATATGTGCGCGCGCGCTTACAATACATTATATTGAAAAAGGTCTAAATGTGCCAAGGGCAGCAGATATTACTTGGTGTTTGGAAGTTCGAATGGGTATCTCTCGATTTGTCTGTCTTCTGCGAAAAACACCCAGAAATCCCATAATCAACTCATTCCAACACTTTCAAACAAATCATCCGCATTCAGTCACTACTCCACCACAGACCATCACTGAAAACCTCGCCAGAATTCAAAAACCATGTAGGGAATACCCATTTCAGCTCTTATTGAGTCGCGCTCTTTCTTCCAAACCAACCCATGCGGAACAAACCCAAGTTTCTGCTCAGCCAAAATCGACAAAACATCCCAAGACGCCGAAAACATCTGCAAAACTTTATGCATAAACTCTTCAAGCGACCGCGTCGAGAGCTTCCTCGACACTCTTCACGTCAATATGTCGACGGCTCTTGTCGTTGAGGTTCTGAAGAAGCTGAACAATTCGGGTGTTCTTGCCCTCTTGTTCTTCAGATGGGCTGAGAAGCAAAAAGGGTTTAAACACACGACGGAGAGTTACAACGCTTTGATCGAAGCTCTGGGTAAGATCCAGCAGTTCAAGAAGATATGGGAATTGGTGAAAGACATGAAAGCAAAGGTTTGTTGATGAAGAACGCTTTTGCTTTGGTTTCTCGGAGATATGCGAGAGCGAGGAACGTTAGGGAAGCCATAGCTACGTTTGAGAAGATGGGCAAGTTTGGATTGAAGCAAGAAGTTTCGGACTTCAATCGGCTCATTGATACTCTTTGCAAGTCGAGGTCTGTGAAGATAGCATAGGAGGTGTTCAATGAAATGCGTGACAAAAGGTTTAAATCGGATATCAAGTCTGGATATGATTTTGCTGGAAGGGTGGGCTCAGGAGCTGAATTTGTTGAGGCTTAAGGAGGTTTATAGGGAGATGAAGGACGAGGGGTTTAAGCCTGATGTTGTGACTTATGGAATTATGATCAATCTGCATTGTAAGGCTAGAAAGAATGATGAAGCCGTCGAGTTGTACCACAAAATGGCAGCGAATAATTGCAAGCCTGATCCTCATATTTACCGTTCTTTGATTATCGGGTTGGGTTCCGCAAAGAGGCTGAATGAGGCGATTGAGTTTTTCAGATGGTCAAAGGCAAGTGGTTTCAATCTTGAGATACCTACTTACAATGCCTTGGTGGGAGCTTATTGCTGGTCAATGCAGATGAATAATGCATATAAGGTGGTTGATGAGATGAGAGAATGTGGGATTGGTCCGAATTCTTGACATAATCTTACATCACTTAATAAAGGCTAAAAGAACGGAAGAAGCGTTCTCGATTTTCCAGAGAATGACTCGGGAATCCCGTTGTGAGCCTACCGTGAGCACGTACGTGATAATGGTGAGAATGTTTTGTAATGCAGAGCAATTGGATAGCCAGATTTGGAATCAGATGAAGGCAAAGGGAGCGCTTACGGGGATGCTTCTCCACATTGATCAACAGTTCATGTTTTGAGGATAAGTTGGATGATGCTTGCAAGTACTTTCACGAGATGATGGATATGGGTATTCGGCCTCTGGCCCAGTTGTATAGCAATCTGAAACAAGCTCTTCTAGATGAGGGAAGGAAAGGTATGGCCCAAACTTTGCATGATAGGATTGAGAAACTCAGGAAAACCTCATTCGTTGGTTGAAATTCTATACCTTATGATAGAAAAATAGACTAGAGATATTTCTCATGGTCCACCTTTGAGAAGGCTGACAAGTATTATTAAGCGTAAGTCCAGAAAAACTTTTTTTTTTGGCCATCAACTTCCGTTCTATGTTTGTTTTCTTTTGTTGAGGCAATGAATTAGGATGTTTCATATGGTGACGCATGGGGTGTTGGTTGGAATGGTCAGGTTTTTGGTTTGCTCCTACAAGATTTGGATTTGAATGACCTGATGGGCACCTAAATAACAAAACTTGTAGTTTCCTGCGTTCTAAAGGTTGTAAGGTTTGACGGAATGCTCTAGTTTCAAATTTGGGCTCACAAAGTGAGTTCAGGGAATTTCTGAAAGAAAATGAGGTTTTATTTGGTGACCAGAGGACCGGTGCTATTTCCTAAGTGAGCAAACTTCACATCTTAGTACTGATTGCTTAAAAGCTGCTACTAGCAGAATCAGCTCCTACTCCCCAGTTCTTACTTTCAGCTAGAACATAGACGGATGAAAAAGTTTGTCTATATGTTTGCTACATCAGTTTTTTCTAAGTTGACTTGCTTTCCAGGAGTTTTGACTTGTTCCCCTTCCCTTCTAAAACCGGAGCAATCCATTTCATTTGATTTTAAGAAGGCATGCAAAAATGATAATGTTTAGCGTGCAAAGTGTTGCCGCGTAGAACATTTTAGGAGTGAAATTAGATTCCTACTTAAACCAGACTAATCCATTTCATCTCGTTTGCTAGCGGTTTCCTTATCTTTCAGGCAGTTGGTGAGAGCACCAGGATACTCCCACTGGGAGCTTAATAGTTACAGTTTTATGCTCTATTTCACCCTCCACTTACGGCATTGCTTCGTGTTTTCCCAGGAGTATTTGGCCCTATTAGGTGTTTCATGCTGATTCACACGCAATTCTATATGTTACATGCTACTCGGTTTAGAACGTAAGCTAGTGATACTTTCGGCCCCTACACTTGCCATTTAGGGTGCAACACTCGACCACTTCATGTAACAAGGCGATCGTTGTATCTCTCACACACAACCTCGTTTTCACAAGTCAGCCATTTTCTTCTGTTTTTCCATTTATTTGAAACCATTGGGAACGTATGCCCTAATTTTATGGAAGCATATTTGTGAGCAGTATTGCGGATTAATTATCAACAAAAAGTGTGTAGTTATTCTAAAACAAACCATCTTACCCTATTGGAAAATAGATAGATAAAAAAAAAAACAATTTATGGAAAATCTTGTATAATTTTATGGAATTAGAAGATTATTTTAGGAGTGAAAATGGTGCATTTTAAAAGTCAACAAAACAACTTTGCACTAATATGAAAGGTTAGAAGATATATTTTTTTGCTTTACTTTTAATCTTCCATCCCCTTTTGATCCTTTTTGGCTGGAATTAATCAAACGCTAAAAAAGTCATCATCTCTAGTATAAATGTTCAATATTAAACTTGTCATAAAACAGAATAAAAATAGCATATTTGATGTGTTATTTTATTTTGTACTTTAATATATAATACTATTTGAAGTGTTATATTTGTCTTTTATTATAATTATTAAAACTTATAAAAGTAAGCTTTTAACATTTAAATAATTAAGACGTAGGAATATTATAATTATTAAATGAAAAAAATTAATCTATTGAAAAATAAGAATAAAATACTAAATTTGCACTAAACTTTGCCAACTAGTTTAGCACTTTGCATTGAAGATTGCTTTTTACATTTAAATGTCAAATTTGTCATATTAACACATCAATTTAATATTGCATTGAAGATGCTATAACAGTTCTATTTGGATACCAAAAAGATATAACCCACTATTGGATCCTATGTCTAAGCGTCTATTTATCCTTGTAGGAGTAAACGTAAAGTTAGAAACCTTCCCAATCGCTACAAATAGAGAGGCTTTGTTTGACAACATCATTGGAACTTATTAGTTTTAATTATTATTGTGTGAAATTTTTTATATATTATAGTATAAAATAAAAATATACTATAATATAAGACTCTCATATACTATAATATTTTACTTTCAACTTATTAGTTTCAACTTATTAATTTCGATTACGTTTTCTAATACACTCGTAAATTGCCCGCCTTATGTGAGGAGATGGCTGTCGTAATGTGTTAGGCACTCAAAATATCAGTCTGGTAATATACATGGATCACATTCTCAACTTTTTCGGAAAGTGAAAATTTATTCAAACAGGGAACAAAACTTGAACTATATATATATTTTTTTAACAACTTGAAATAAAATATTCACATGACTATGGAACACATTTGGCGCGCACATGCAGTTGTAGCAGGGACTCTCTGCACCAACTGTAGTGACAAGGAAAATTAAATATTTCCAAATCAATTCCAAGACTTGTTCAAAATAATATTAAGAGCTGGCAAAATGATCAAATGGATCCACCTAATTTAAACTATAATAATTATTATTTATTTATTTAATTCAATTAAATTAAGTATAACTATTAGTTTTGATTTATTTTACCATTAAATCAAAGATATATTTTTAATTAGAGGTGTTCACAAAATTTATGAGATCCGCCTAGTCCAATTCAGTCCGAAAAATGTGGATTAAATTACGAATTGAGAAATTCTCAATATGTCTAATCTGTCAATCCAAAACCACACAGACATATATATATCTATATATTTTATAATTTTAATAATATATATGTAAATAGAATTTTTTCTTTTTTCTAAAAAAACTTTTTCAATGTTTTTTACAAAGCAATTATTATCAAGTTGTGTTTAAAAAGCCCAACCTAAGTTAGAAATAAAAAATCTAAGAGACGTGATTGAAGTTGAAATGATTAAAGTTGAAATGCTTTGAAATTTTAAGTGGTGTTGATGAAAGAACAATAATTTATTTTGAGTATTTTTGTAACAATACTTGATTTTAAATTTTATTGAACCTATTTTGTCTTAATAATTGGTTGTAAAAAATTTAACTTTATTAAGCTATTTTATATTATAGATTGTTTATTTTAATATTTGATGTTGAAAAAATTGGTCTTTAATATTCTTATTTTAAAAAATCAGAGCTTAATATGCGAATCTATGAATCTAATTCAAAGGTTTTTGATTAAATTTTAGATTAAGATTTTTCTAATCTAAAGGTTTTGGATTGAATTGTACATTGAGATTTTATCGATCTAAAGATTTTAGATTTGATTGTAGATTAATTTTAAATCAATAAAATCTAATATGTGAACACCCTTACTTGTAGTTTTTATTAAAACTCTACAATTAAAATGCAAAATTTTTAGCAGCCATGTTTGAAACCAAAAATAGTTTGATTTGAATTTCTCTCCCAGACAGCGTTTTCATATACGCGGTTTTGATTAACTAGTTGCCGCGTGTATATCCTGTGTAATCATGATGATTTGTGAATTGAATTAGGACATTGACAATCGGTAATCATGATTAATGCGCTTAAAACATGATAGCGTTCCATTTTATATATGGAATTTAACTTGTTGATTGAGACGTCTTTAAAATTTCAGCCAGTTTAATGCTAATTTCTTGAGCAGGAAACTAAATGCTATCAGAGGACGTTGATATTGATATATCAGTTTTCTTTGCCTACACGTAAATCATGAATATGTGTACGTATTATAATGTGAAAAGAACTCTTTATTATATGTTGGGTCACTAATCTTTTCAAAAATTAGTGGGCACTAATGATATTGTTTTCTCTTTGGCTTATAACTTTTATTGTATTTTCTCCGTTAACAAATTATAAAAGCCATGTTAATGTTAAACCCAATAATTACGAGTTACTTTAGTCCTTAATTACAATAATGGTCTGTTAATAATTTGAATGACAATTTTAGCCGAATATCATCATCGTTTAGTTCCAGTTCCAACGGCATGGTATTCCGCCCATCAACTAGATTCATGAATATTCCGTCAATTTTTGGAGAAATATTTAGGCATTGTCTTTGTTTTTATAAAATGGGAGTAAAAGAATTCAAATTTATAGGGTGTTTGGAAAGTGTGGTTATAACTAGTAGTTTAAATTTTGAACCAATTTTAGTTAAAAACACAATAACATGTGAGAGCTTTACACTGTAGCTCACTTTTTTTTTCGCATTGTAGCATGTGACAGCTTTATACTGTAGTAACCAAAAGTTCTGGTTGAAACCTAGATTGTCAAACATGCTATTAGAATTTTCATAATGGAGAAAATATTCATGCAGTTACTGTGGAATTGCTCTCCTGATTTTGATTTCTAATAGATTGATCGATACTTTCCATATGCATATATCTTTGTGATGAAATGGATATGTATTTTTTTCAAGCTAGGTTGATAAGTACATTTTTTTAGCTAGTGTTTAGGAAGTATGATTAGAATGAAAACTTTTGAATAAAAAATTGTAGTATGTAAGAGCTTTACATTGTAATTCATTTTTTTATTACTGTAGTATGTGAGAGTTTTATACTTAGCAATCAAAAATTTTGATTAGAACTGATTTTGTCAAATATAAAAGTTATGAAACTGAACTTAAAGTCAGTAACCCCTCCCTCTAAATAAAAAGAAATCTTAAAGTTTTCTTCCAATTAGTACAACAAAACATATCATCATCGAAAAACCTTGATTTACAGCAATATTTTTTAGTCCTTGCGAAAATTTTCATTCAGCTTTATATCTCTTCAAAATTTGTGAGTATAATTCTAAAGACTCATCATATATATCTACAGCGTTAAGTAGAGTGATCATGTATATATATATATATATATACGTGTGTTATATATATATATATATATATATATATATATAACATCAATAGTAACCGATGTTGGGGAATACTATCAAGTATCAATTAAATTAATCCATATGGTGTGAGATTTCGGTTATAATGGGGTATGAAATTGTACATAATTAATACATATAAGATACCTTACATGCACACTCTTTAATCAAATTAAATTTGAAAAAAAAAAATTTAGGAACTAAAAAAACACATCAACAAATTTAATAATTTTAAAACATACATTGTCGATAAAAGGTTCTTACTGGACACTTACCTATTAAGTTGGTTATAATCTGCAAGTCAGAATCACATGTATAGCACCATCAGTACAGTAACCTTAGCTACCACAAAATCTCTCGATAGTAAAAGTTCGTATTTTAGTTAATAAGATAGTGAGAAGAAGAGTTTAGCGAGAAGAGAGACAGAATAATAGAGTAAATATATGTATTCAATTGATCATCAAAGTCTTTTAATACTGATCAATTTCAAAATCCTAAGTAATCCTATTAGATAAACATCAAATATTTCTAAATAATCCAAATATTAAAATAAAACTCTAACCCTACATTTAAATTTCTAATATGTTTATCTTTGTTCTTCATCACGAATATTTACATTAGATTAAGCCTAGAATTATATTTCCAATTCTAGGTTGCTAGAAACGCTACTCGCTCTCATTAGCGCTCATGTATTTGGACCTTTTTTCTTTTTCTTGCATTTAGTATTTCAGTTGTTCTAATAAAGGCGACGTTGATTACATTGTTTGTGTAAATTTTCCATGCATTTTTGCTAACTCTTGGTTGTGTTGTCTAATAATAGAGATGGTTTGACAATTCTTTAAGGGCCCGTTTGGTTCGAGTATTTGAGTAGAGTATTTGAATGAAGATTTAAATTTTTATAAGAGAAAATACTGTAGCAAAATGATTCAAACCGTGATTCAAATATTCAACCAAACAGGCAATTTAATGTCGTGGTTCTAGTCCACTAGATTTGCTTCTATGAGATGTCATAGGTGGCCTTAATATTATGGCTCTTGCCTTGATCGAATTGGAATCTTCTATTAATTGGACGGAGGTTATGTTAAAAGAGCGATATAGTGCTCGATATTTGACGTGTCTATCTAATTTTTCGTTGGCCTTAACCTTTTAATGGTTGAGTCTTCTTACATTTAACGGTCTATCAATAGTTTTTTCTTTCAAGGTCATTTGCATCAATATTAGAGAGGGGAACAATGTGGCCCTTAAAAAGTTGGAATATTATATAAAGATCTATCAATAGGGCCATCTTTGTTACACATGTTGGCCTCCAACATGTAACATTTTTTCTCCTTTTCATTGATATATATATATATATATGTGGCTTGGCTTATGGAATATTACCAACACTAAACTATGCACTCATAATTGTAACTGATTGATTGTCATTATTTTTTTATAAATAGCGTGCACACAAAACCTGGAGGCCTCTTCTTAACAACCAACCTGCATATAGGGTGATTTGATTTTTTTTTTTTTTTAATTATCTGCAAGGTGTAGACAATCTGTAAAGTAGGTTTCTGGTGGTGGCTTCCAATGGTGGACTTTCTGTTCGAAGTTTTATCAATCATTACAGATTGCAAAGCCCTTCCATGAAACAGATGTATAGCTTTATAGTATGGCCCATGCACAATGATAATATGCAGGACTTATTTGCTCTGCTATAATATTTTCGATGCTCTATAGCCTTTGCCCCATTTTTGAATTTTTTTTCTTTCCAAACTTGAACATTGATTTTCCTTATATTTATTCTTGCACTGTGTTTAAAATATGTGATTAGAACTAAAACTTTTAAACCAAAAACTGTAACATATAAGAGCTTTTCATTGTAGCTCGCTTATTTCTGATCGTTGTAACATGTTGAGCTTTACATTACAACAACTAAAAATATTGGTTAGAAATAATTTTATCAAACACCTTTTTTATTGTCCGGGAAAAATAAAAAATACCAAATTTGATTTTATATGCTAAAAATGTGCATAGGAAATTTAAAAAAAGGAAAGTAAATCTTTTT
This sequence comes from Artocarpus heterophyllus, assembly GCA_025403435.1. Classification (NCBI taxonomy): domain Eukaryota; kingdom Viridiplantae; phylum Streptophyta; class Magnoliopsida; order Rosales; family Moraceae; genus Artocarpus; species Artocarpus heterophyllus. The sequence continues at coordinate 11,221,515 of CM046340.1, read as the reverse complement.
TTTTTCTTCTGTTTTTTAGTGTCCTATTAATGTTACAAGGCTTCATCTTCCTGCTTTCTAATTAAATCATCACGCACAGGCAATACTAATTAATTAACATAGTGATTTTTCTTCCACAGACAAGTGCATTATAGAGAAAGGATAAAGGCAAAAAATAATCAAATTATAAGTCCGAAGACAAAGAATAGTTGATAATTAGCCAAAAACAGATGAAAACTGAGAAGCTAAGTGTGCATAAAAAATATTGTCAGTGCATGTTGGGTGGTACAACCAAAATCAATGCACAATAACCAGAGAATGGCACACATGAACATTAATTGTATGTGGTGGCCGAAAAGATCTGCAAAATCATGAAAATTCTTAGAGGTGGATACATTTGGGACAGAAAAAACAATGCAAAATTTCATATGGGAATGGATTGCAACTGTTTGGCATTTTCTAGAGAAGTTTGACCTTAAACACTTGAACAGTTAGACCCTCATTAAATACACTCGTCCATCAATTTCAAAAACTATAGGTATATGTATAGCTGCTACGAAATTGTGCGGTACACACGACAATAAAACTAGAAATGATATTGTGTCAGAGTTGTGGTTTAGACTTTCTCCTACTAAAGACCAGTAGACATTGTCTGGTGCAATTAATAAGTTGTTTTTAACAAAAAAAAAAAATTATAGGATGTTTGAAAAAATGATGGGTATCATTTTTATTGTAACATATAAAAGTTTTACATTATAGCATATTTTTTTATTGTTATTATAACATGTGAAAATTTTACATTGTTTATAACTGAAATTGTAGTGGGAACTAAGTGGTTCCCATCACTGCCAAACACCCCTTAGACTATTTTTTTAGTTATAAATAGTATAAAATTTTTATATGTTATAATAATAATAAAAAATTATTATAGTATAAAGCTTTTATATATTATAATAAAAACACTTCTATTTAATAGTTTTAACCATCTTGTTAAACACATTATAAAACTCTCTTGTTCACAAAACAACGGGTTCAGTCTAGGAGGTATACTGTCTACTGGATTGAGTCTATTATTTTGAGCAACCAGATTTTAATCATATTATAATAAAACGATTTTTTTAACCTCCTCGTTAATGTAAATAATAATGAGAATGGATGCCTATATAGGGATTTTTAAAGTGGGAAAAATTTTAGTGGAAAATGTCAAAATTTTCCACCGGTGGAGAACGGTATTAGGACCGCCAGATTTAAATCTAATGATATAGAGAAACAAAGCAGCATCAAACTACAGTGAAACCTCACACATGTGATTCAATACTAATAAAAAAACAACTTCAACCATCCCAACCACCATCTCCGACGAACTTATTCATCGGCGAACTCCTTTGGGCAAAGATCTCGTTTTCCCCACCACCTCTGACGAACTCATTCGTCACCTCCGGTGAAATCCTCGTTCGGGCTAAGATCTCTGTAGAAAGGGAAAGAAAAAAAACTTATCTTCCGTACCACCTCCGATGAACTCATTCTTCACCTGCAACGAACTCCTCCTCTTGGCGAAGATCTCCGTCGCGTTGGAAATTGTTTCAAATTTGGGCATCAATCAAACCGTTTTGTCACAATTTCGAAGAAATTCAGATGTTTTTTCATCCCTCAATTTTTCATATCTATTATTCAAAACAGAAAATTTACAGAAGAGGATATTAGGGAGGAGCAACCAAAGAGCTCGGGCCAACCGCCGTAGGGAAGGAGGGTACTTCGCGCTGCGTGGGGGAGGGGGCTTGTTTGCATTTAGACCCATTTGAAAATTCATTAGAATTAGGTTCTGTCTAACAAGAAGATGGTTACTTGAACTATCTTCCTCCATTTTAATTGTCTCTTCATCGCCAGAATTTTGAAAACACGCATATATCAGAGAGGGAAAAAAAAACTTGAATGAAAAGACTCAAAGGAGAGAACTTGAAGCTAGTTTTGTGCTGCTATTGGAGGGGGTTCCATGCTGCCGCCGTGGGGGAGCAGGTTCACTGTCGTGCCTCTCTTGCATCCTTGTCGGTGCCTACCAGTGTCATAGTTACTGACGGTAGACTTGAGAAAAATTTTGAACTGGTAATTAAATTTGCTTTTTTCTTTTTTTCTTTTTCCTTCAGTAATTTTTCTTAGGAAAAGAAAAGATAGAATGCGGTATGGTCTATGTTAAATTTGTTGAAGCCTCATGAGATTAATTGTAGGCCCTCAGATTATCCTCTATCGGTGGAAAAAAAAAAACCATTTTCTAGGATCCTCCTTTTAAAGTATGTAGCCGTTTTATGTCTTAGTAAATTAGTAAGGTTTTATTAAATTAAAAAAAATAGCCATTTATAGAAATGATGCATTATTGATGAAGGGATTTGTGTCTGTTGTTGATAATTTGACGATGGTTTATTATTGATTGGTCCATTAGTTATGGACCATTGTTTAATTAGTAATATCAGTGATAAATTAATGATATACGAGGGTTTGACCATTATAAAACCAACAAAACATAAGGGTCATTGCGAAGGGAAAAAAAAGATTGTGGTATAAGTTGAAACGGTAGCCAAAACTGGACATATATCCACCTTTTTTTTTTTCACCTAATATATATATTGTTTGAACCTAAATAAACAATTTAGGAGCTTTTTAATATAAGGTGTTTGGAACCTTATTTCAACTAATTAGTTCAAAATATTTAAGAAGAGAGAGCTTTATATTACAACTTATTTTTATTTTATACTGTAGTAATATAGGAAAAATACCTAAAATATTCCTTGTATTTTGCCTAAATACCATTGTTACCTCTCTTATTATAAAATGCCCAAAACACCCATTCTATTTTGTCTAAATACTATTTTCCTATCTTATTATTAAAATGCCTAAAATACCCTTTGTGTTTTTAAAATCATACTCAAAATGCTCCGAAAGCAATTAATTTTTTAAAAAGTCTAAGATTATCTTTTCCAACATATATTAAATGCTATTTTAAATATACCTTGACTTAAAAATTATTGAAAAAACTTCAATTATTAAGCAAAAACTTCATTTATTTGAGAGTTTTTAACTTTTTAAGATTGATTTTATTTAATATTTTGGTTTAATAATATTTTAAATTATATTTAATAAAGATTAGGAACGATAATTTTAATTTTTAAAAAGTTTAATAAAAATAAAAAAACTCATTAGAAACAAAAATACATATACACAAAATAGCCTTTCAATTTTATATATTAGGAAGGATAATTTTGAAAATTTTTAAAAATTAATTGCTTCAGGGGATATTTTGAGTATAATTTTGAAAACACATAGGGTGTTTTAGATATTTTAATAATAAGAGGGGCAAAATAGTATTTAGAAAAAACACAACGTATTTTGCACATACTAATAATGAAAGGGACAAAAGTGGTGTTCAGGCAAAATACAAGGGGTGTTTTGGGTTTTCTTCCAATAATATAGAGCTTGACACTGTTTAAGTTCAAACCAATTAATTTGAATCAATTCTCCAAATACATGCTAAATCAAAGCATTTAGACTGAGTAAAAATTTAATCTACAGAGTTTAAATCCTCCCACCCTCAAATTTATATCTTTGAAAAACAAATTGAATCAGTTTTAAATTTTAACATGTAGTTAAACAACCAAATCAATTAAACTTCATCTGTATTGTTATATTATTTGTAGGAGTGTATATCTAGTTTACCATATTCATTAGGGTCGGCAATATGGGTTACGATACGACGACATGACACGAACCCGATATGAATTTTTGTGGGTTAGTGTAAAAAAATTAACCCCGAGTCAGTTTAGTGTCAACCCGAAACTAACTCGTCCAAAAATAGGTTGGGTTCAGGTCAACCCGCCTAACCCTTAACTGACCTAAAACTGATCCGCTTATATTTATTTAGATTTTTTTATTCAGTTATTACATATCAGAGCAGATATGGACAATAGTATAACCCTAAACATCAAAACCTTACCTCTCACTTTGGAAGACAAATCAGTTCTGTTATCCTATCATTGCTATGATGGCTCATGACATTTTAAGCACTCTGGTATCAACAATTGCATCAGAATTTGCATTTAGTAATAGCATCAATAGTTGCTATGTCATGCTTCGAAGTACGGGTAATGACGTGATGGATTAGTTAAGTTAAGTAAATTATATTTTTTTACCAATTAAATGATTGGGTTATTTTCAAAAACTTAAAACATTTTAAAACAACTATCGTCACTTTGAAATAGTTAATTAGGAAGTAAAATATTAACAGTTAAACATAAATCGGGCCCCATCAGACCCACATTAGTGCACACACATAGTATCGACAATAAAATATTACAATCACAATCTAATACAAGAGATAAACATTTAAATAATACATGCTTTGATTTAAATAAATCAATAACCTAAAACAGTATTCCTACAACTCACTTGTTTGCTCTGTTGTCTCCCTGTCGATCCTAAGCTGTAATCCACCTAGGGGAAAAGGGTTTTAAAACAAATAAATAAATGTGAGCGGAGGGCTCAATAGGACTACGGTTTAGAAAGACATTAATTCTAAACATAAATTTTCATATTTAAGAATAATTTATAAAATTTCAGAAATATGAATAAAATATATTAATTTCATTATTACCTTTAAAATTCATATTCATCTGGAATTATCTTTTATTATTTGTTCTTTGGCAAAGCCATAATATCACCACCGTAGTAGCCCAGCTGGGTTTTAGAACCTGCCCCTAAAGTCGCACTCCCCACGGCCTGATCTCTGTATATGGCATCATGTTCAATTATCTCATTCCAGACGGTATTTATAACGCATCCGGTATCATGTCATTACTTAGGTCTTATCTTACCAAGTATTCTCATTTATATTCATTATTTGATTCATTATGATCCTTCATTCTAAAATATGAAATGAAAATACTAAGAAATTCATTGTAATCATTTCTTATAAATCAATTTGGAAGAAATCATTTGGCAAGAAATACTTTTATGGCCGAAGGCCACCTTTGAAAATATTTATAACATTTGTCATTTATTGAAAACATTTTGAAAGAATCTAAACCATTAAAAACCTGGCTACCAAGAAAAGGGTAGAAGTCCTACCTTGATATCCTGCATCGTGACTTAGCACTGCAGTCCCGACCTGCTATAAGTTAGCTCCACAGAACCACGATCAACCTTAAAAATAAACTAAACTTCATTAATTTCTAACTTGGAGTCTTTTATGCTATTATGCTATTTTTATGGTGTTTTAGTATGCCCTTTACAATCAAATATCATATCATAGGGTCAAGGTTTTCATCTAAGTTTCAAACGGTGAAAACAGATGAAAACGACAAAATTTTATAAAGTCTGGTTAGCCTGCTGAACTCCTTCGTCTTGCCTGCCTAATAGTACAGTTCGGCCTACCGGATGTATAGCACCGGCCTGCCGAACTAGTCTATGTTTGGCTTGTCGATGGTATAAAACTCATGAGTTCGGCCTACTGATGCTCATGATCGGCCTACAGAACTGGAAAAATCTGGGGACCTGAGACTTTGAGTCTCGGCGTCACCTAATCCAAAATTTCATTTCTAACCTATTTTCTCAATTCTCAGGCATAGGAAATGTTCATAAATGGTAGAAAAACATGTAAAAACACTTTTTTTTAACTCTTTTAAACAAGATTTTCACAAGGATTTCTCAAAAATTCTGAAAATAGAGAAAAATAAGAAAATGAAATTTAATCAAATTTTAGTGAAATCAAGCCTAGATTCATGATGATTTAGGTTCTACTAACTTAGATTTAAGGTTTCTTAAGCTCTAGAAACTCAAATTTCAACATTCAAAGAAATTTTGAGAATTTGGGAAAAAGTTAAAATTTTAAAAATTTAGTGAACTAACCTTAAATCCGAGCTTGAAATCGAGTATGTGGAAATCCAATCATGTTTCCGAGCTCTCAATCTAGCTAAGATTCGAAATTTGAACTCAAAATTTTGAAATAAAAAATGGGAGAGAGAGGGAGAGTGTAAGGTGAGAGAGAGAGGAGAGAGTTGAGAAAGAGAGTGGGGAAGGAAGAGAGGGAGAGAGAGATTAAATAGAAGAAAATATGGTTTTGTAGAGTGAAAACCATGTTCCAACACATAGTTTTTTCCAAAACGGACATATTGGACATTTGATAAATTGTTTGTTTCAAAAATTCAAAATAACGAATAAAGATAACTAAAAGTGAGATAAATTTAAAATATACTACAAAATGTTTAAATTAAGTTTAGATCATATTAAGGCAGACTAATCCACCATTTATATACTAACTTTACTCAATTATAATCCTAGGTGTTACTTGCTATGACGGCTTGTGATATGTTTTGGACTTGTTGGATGTTTTTTAAATTTTAGGATTAGACTTTCTTGTTGTTATGATATGAAACTCATCTAATTTTATGTTTGTTTTTATGTTATATATATATATATATATATATATATATATATATATATATATAATGTTAGTGTAGGCGGGTTGCGGGTCATTGGGTTGCAAGTCAAATACTGATCACGGGTCATTTTTTTTGACATTGCGCATAAGGAATGGGTTGGCAGGAGTCGTGTTCGTGTCAACCCATTTCAAAAACAGGTCGTGTTAGGGTTGAGAATTTTCAACCCGTTCGTGTCACAAGTTGGGTTAGTGTCGACCTATTTTTTGTAAAAATTAACCATGACCAGACACTAACTCGACCCGTTGACCTGATTTACCACCCCTAATATTTATGAAGCCAGTTTCTTACCTTGGACCATCTTCAATGCAAAATGCCAATGTCAACGACATATTTATTACTAAAAAAATATAAAAATAGCATATTTGATGTGTTATTTTATTTTATGCTTTAATATATAATGTTATTTAAAATGTCATATTTGTCTTTTGTTATAATTATTAAACCTTAAAACTTGTAAAAGTAGACTTTTACTATTAAAGTAATTTAAAAGAAAGAAAATTATAATTATTAAAGTACAAAAGTCAATCTACTAACCAATAGGTATCAAATTCTAAATTTGCTATATAGTAAATTTTGTGGCAAATTCAGCAACCAAATTGGCATTGCATATTGCATTGGAGAGTTTGTTTTATACTCAAATGTTAAATTTGGTATTGGCATATCAATTTACCATTGACGCCCTCCAGATCTTCCATAACTCTCCCAATGTCAATCTTGTCTCTGATCCGCATATCACGCCATCCCTCATCGTTGAACTCGCCATCCCTCATCATTGATCTCTCCATCTTCCTTGTCATTGATCTCGCTGTCGGCCTGGTCACCAATCTCGTTTGTCACTCCTTGTCTTCGTCGTCGTGGACGTTCTACCTCGTCGTGGACATGCGGTGTCAGCCAACTTGAGGCAAACCTGATGGACACTTTTGGCATTTCAGAAGCTTCTTTCTCAAAAACTGCCATCTGTTTTAATTTTCTGTGCCTGCTATTTCCTTGTTTAGGTTTCAAACACATGTCATTCTGTACAATTTCCCAAAAAAGAAGTTCATGAATAAAGTCGTTTTGTTGCTGTTGCTAAAATATACATTAAAAAAAAGCCTCCAATTGAGGCATCTTTTTTCCCCTAATCAGCATTTTCATCGAACTATAACATCTATCCTATTAAACGAATATCGTTTGTGTATATTTTGGTTGGGACCAAATCCTTGTAGATGCATGTTAAATGATGTATACGACACATTGGGCCATAATGAATAGGGAAAGATTTCTTTAGTAGTTGGAAAAATGAATTATGGGTAGCTTTTTGTTTTTCAGTCGTTAAAATTGTATCAAAAACAGTTCTATTTTGTGTACTTCTTTTATTTTGATGTGTATTTTCTTCATGACGCAGATCTATTATAGATCTGCTTAAAAAAACCGTGAAGAAAAAATGATGGGACGAGGCTAGAGAATGCTTTCCTGCTGTCAAAAATCATCCCTATCCCCGTTGAAGAGAGGCGACAGATGGAATTGGGAGTTCTTGTTAGGAAGAGGGAGACTATTATAGTCGACAGAAACTTCAATAAGTTATAAGAAAACGTAAGTTGAAATTAATCTTCAATTGTACCTAGATTTAATTTTTTTTCACAAATTAAATTTCAATAAAAAAATATATGTAGAAATCAATGTTAGGAATAATAGATTGATACTATTATAGATCTTGGAAAAATAGATAAGGAATTTTTATAATAGAAAAAACAATTTTACTTTACCAATAAAACGTAATATTTTAACTATTAGGTTAAGATTTTAACTATTAGATCTACGACTATCCACGTTAAAAATTACGTGTTTGTCCACGTTGTTTGATAATTGAAGTGAATTCCCCTGTTGCAACGACGTGAACTCTATGATGCAATTTACATGGACACAGCAGGACGATGTAAAGTTGGAGCGTGTGTGATTTGAAAGAAAAGGTGGCGGATACTTGCAAATGATGCAATACAGTTGGGCTCCAGATCATTGCTTTTCAACTTTTAAAAAACCAAAAACTTCCTCTATAGTCTAGTTCTATCCCCACCATTACTATAGCAACCCCAGGACGAAAAAATATTGTTTATTATTTAAGAAAAGAAGAAACATTTAGGGCTGTTGGATCATTTAGGAGATTGAAACTATTGTGTCTATTTGCAACCATTAGATCCACCTCGTTTATTGCCTCAATTATGGAGCTTAGAGATGAACTATATAATCCAACGGTTCTGGTTTGGTTTGCATGGAAGTTTTTGGTTGGCGTAGAGCTAATTGATGGCTACATTTGTATATTTCTTGGCCACATGATTTACTTCTTCAAACCCTTTTGAGATGCGACTTTACAATTATCAAGAAGATTACAGTTTGGTCTCTAACCCAATTGGGCTAAAACAAAGGTTAAGTTGAGAAATTTGATTGATTAATAGATTTATGAATTTTGTTGTTTATTTCTAACATTCTACAAGTCTTGGCCACATCATGATTATTACTTCAAACCTAACTATGAGATGTCACTCTACGAGTGGAAAATTACAATTTGATCTCCAACCCAATGATGTTTAAACACTGATTAAGTTGAGGAAATCGATTGATTAATATTAATGAATTTTGTCATTTAGGGCATGAAGCGTGGCAAAATTATAACTGCTCTTGCAAAGTACCCTTTTGAAGAAAATTACAATTTTGGTTTGATACTAAAACACAGATTAAGATGAGGATATTGATTTCTAGATTAATCAATTTTGGTAACTATATGGCTACCAAGTCTTGGCCATATGACAGCTACCATTCGAAGCCTATCTGAGATTTCACACTACAAATCACAAGAAACTTAAAATCTGGGCTCAATTATCTTAACAAAGCGACACTTGAACAATATTGAAATTGATAAAATATGTCGACTTATTTATATCTATAATCTATCATCTATAGTTATTATACAAGTGGGAGTTTTTCAAAAACTCTATTCAAAAAATGGTCTTTCTATTTTGTTTTCTGTGTTTTTATCTTTTTTCTCTTTTAGATAGTTTAATTCATTTCTTTTCTTTCACTATTATTATAACTTGTTTGCTTCTCTTTTGATAGATGAATTGTTTGCTTTGCTATATAATATCACATGTACATTTTATCTAATAAAAGTCTTATATTTTATGCGTTTAATTAGAATAATTATTTTTTTAATCTTTTTTCGCTAAATGTTTTTTAATTTATCTTCATGAAATGTTTTAAAATATGTCTCATCCTATTATTTTGTCTTACAATCTTAAATATTTCTTCTTATAATATTTTATTTTCTTTTTGAAAATATTTATTCTGATAATCTTGTATTTTTTTTTCAAATTTGGATTTCCTTAAGTATTAATTTTGCAATTTTCTTACTAAAATAATTTTTCTCATATGTGCCCTACTCGTTTTCTCATAGATAGCCCTACTCAAATTTCTTTTACCTAATATTTTTAAATATTTTTTCTCTTTGCCCTTACTTATATATCTACTTATATATTCATATTTACTATAAAGTTTTATTTAGTCATTATTCATATCTTTGTTTATTGTCATCATCACTATCATCATCATCATCTGTAAATTAGGAGATACTCTCTATGTCTATAATAAGAGGGTCAAATGTTGAATTTTAAAAGAATGTAATGTATTATGGGTATTTTCTCTATCAACATCAATAAATAGTTTTTTAAGTTTTGGGATCAAAGTTGGTTTGAAGTTCAAATTTTATATAAAAAAATAACAAAGCTTATTTGAACCACAATTTAATAGTTTGAACTATGTTCTCAAACAACTTAACACGTGGCTTAAACTCTTGGTTTTATTTTATGTATAAAAAAAATTACCCATTAAATACATACGTGGAAAGCATGTGGCTACTACTAGTAGAATAATAAATCATTGTCTTTTCGTATATGTGATGGTGTGAGAGGTTGATTTAATGTTTTGATATTGTATTGTTAGATGATGGAAAATTTGAACTAATTAAGAACTTAATATTAAAGATTAACATAATAATACGGATACTATTATGGGTAAATTACATATCGATTTAAGGACTTTTAGGACGAGGTAATACCGTGGCCCATAGAAAGATCTCACTAAATAATTATGAGCCCTTTTGGTAGAGTTTTGTCTATGCTTTTAGTCTATAGAAGAGAGACAAAATTGTAGCTTTTTGGTGGTCATTTTGAACCGTATATCTAAAAGAGCTTAAATGCCTCAAAATAGTTTTGAAATTTTTAAATAAGTAATAAAAATGTAATATTAGAGCTCTAGTACAAATTTGAAAGTGTATTTCAAAAATATTTTCTTGACAAGCTGAATTGTGTGGCCTTGACTGAATGGGACTTTTGAAGAGGCAAAACACCTGTAGCCAACCATCAAAACACTTTTATAAATAACTTATGGACTCAAGAAATCAAAAGCAGTTTTCAAGAAACCATATCAAACAGGCCTTATATAAGGCAATTGCCAACTAAAAGGGAACTCATGGGCCTTAAATACCATCAATGCACCTCACTCCCTCGCAACATTGAACTCACCGTCTCACTTGTGGTATTCACGTGCCCACAAATTCTCTTATAATTTCTTAAATGTGGTCCTTCAGTGGAGTCTGTTTAGGGAGCATGATGTTACTTTCTCATGAAGGACCTTATAGTTAACTGTTTATAAGTTTCATGTGTTCTGATTCTGTGTATTTTATTGAAATATTTATATAGGGTATTTAAAAGAATAGTTTATATTAATGATTTGAATTGTAAACAGTAAAAATTCTCACATGCTATAATAAAAAGCTACAGTATAAAATTTTCATATGCTATAATTTTTAAACATAAACTAATAGTTTAAATTACTCTTCTAAACACTATAATAGTTGGCATACATACACTTAGTACCAAAAAAAAGAGAAAATAAGGAAAGAACGACTGTGGACAACAATTGATGAATTAAAAGATGCCGTACAGAAAATCAAAGGACCAAACAACCACTTTACAACGACACTTCCGCGGTTGCCCTTTCTTTAGGACAAAGAAAGTAGCAGGACAACTTGCTAATTCTTTTGCAGCTGTCAAATATGCTTACAGAAAACCGCTGCGGAGACCAGCTAAATAATTATACTATTAATTTAATTACATTTGCTTATTCCTTAATATTTTTTTAAGCTTTTTTTAGTAGAAGAATATTTTTTAAAATATTTTCAAATTAAATTGAAATTATTTTTAAATTTGCATTCTGGGGCCTGGGCCTAAGAAGAACCCAGAAACCGTCCAGTTGTCCGCGGCGTGATATTTTTGAAAGTACCGTAGTTTTAAGGACACAGGTCATTATCTAAAATTATTATATTAATTTAATGTAAGCATAAAAACTTGCTAAATCTCCGTCACTTTGGTCTTACCTTCTTTTCATATATAAATATAGGACCAAATCACATTGCATAGCATTAAATTTCTTTGCTCCAAACCCCCCCTCCCCCCCTCTTTCTCTCTCAAAGCTTACTCTGTTTCTCTCTCTCTCTCTCTCTTAAAACTTGCTTTGCTTTTGTTGGCTCTTGAACTTGTTTATCTTTTGGCGCTCATAAAACACGTCAAAAAGAAAGAAAGAAAGAAAGAAAGAATGGGAGTTTTGGACAAACTGTCGGACTATTTTACGATTGAGAGGCCTAGAAAGAGACGAAAAGCAATGCAGGTATTCTTCAAAACCAAAGCCCCTCCTCCCCCCCACCACCCCCCCTCTTTTTTTCCCCCTTCTAATAGATTTTGATTAGTGGTGGATACATATATGTAGACATACATACATATACATGCATATTATATATATATATATATATATATATATATATATATAATGATCTTGTTTTCTCTTTATCTTATTAATGTCGTTTGTTTATTTGATTATGCAGACAGTTGAAATCAAGGTGAAAATGGACTGTGATGGCTGTGAAAGGAGAGTTAGAAATGCTGTCACCTCCATGAAAGGTTAAAAACCTTAAACTTCCTTGACCATCCCTCTTTCTATTTAGTGTTTATTTTTCAACACAAACAAGTGATATATACAGAATAAGTATATATATTCTTGTTTTATAAGCTATGTCTAACCCAAACATGATCCGTTTGAATACTAAAGAAGGTTTTTTTTAGCCATGAGAAATTACCCATGACCTTTTATAGTTCAAAACTCAATTAGACCAAGCCCCTTAGTCTCTTCAACAAAAAGACTTTGCCTAGTCTATATATGTTTTCTCCCAAGTTTTTAGTCATTATTTATTACCATTGGAACTTGAGGAGTAAGTTACTCAACTACAAGAAAAAATAAAACAGTTCAGAATCAATTTAATTTGATTTAACTTGATTTATTTTTATTTATTTGTTTATTTATTTTGTTGAAGAATAGAATTAGGGTGCGTTTGGTAGGAGGGATGGACTGATGAAATAATGGATAGGATATGAGGGAAGGGAAGTAGAAGGAAATGAATAAGTTGTTTGATATGATAATAAGGAAAGATAGTAATCATCTATTGCTTTGTTTGGTATTAGGAAAAAGATGAAGGAAAGATTCACTTTTATGTGTAAAAATACCATATTATTTTTTTATTAGATATATGTTTGAACAATATTTTATGTACAGTTTTGTTTTATTTATGTATTAATTATGTTTTAACTTAAATTAAGAAGACTTTAATGTTAAAAAACACAAAACTTTACTAGCAAAAAAAGGTAAAAAACTAAACTGGTTGTTGTCCTGTTGTTTTATCATGTTCATATATATATATATATATATATATAGAGGATGTAATAATCACCAAAAGTAAATATTAAGAGCAAAAAATAAAAAAAGTCTCATTAAAAAAAGATAAAGTAGAAAAGGTACAAAAAATAATATTGAACTCTTGCTACAAAATAAAAGGTAATATGCATGAGGGCAGAATGAAAATTTCATAAACAACTCTTTTGCCCCTTACCCAATCCGTTCAACAATAGGGGGATTGGTTTTTATGGGCTCATAGGGATTTCCCAATCCCTACCATATTTCCATTCTCATCCCTTTCCATCAAATAAAACAACCTCAATAGTTCATTTCCATAGCCCAATCCCTTTTACCTAATCCTTCCCTTCTATAACTCACCCAACCAAACACACTCTTAATCTGCAAACTAGTCAAGTTTCCTCTGAAACTGCCTGCCACAACTACCTCCTTTTTAAGTTCTAATATTAAAAAAAAAAAAAGAAGCTATTCATTCGACAGGGTTTTGACCACATTTAAAAAAAATATATTCTTAATTATTATTATTTTTTAAACTTCTAATAGATTAAAATTTGGTATGTCACTTTTTTTTAATAGAGAGGAAAGGGTAAATGTTATAGGAGAAAGTAAAAATTACTTTATACAAATATATAATGATTGACACGTGAACATGTAAGTGATAACATCCGAATTTTGAATTTTCCAATCAAATCCTGTCACAACTAATTGAATTCAAATTTCCACAGACCAAGCAAGTCCACAACATAAATAATGTTCCAAATTATAACCACCTAAAAAAATTGTCCGATTAATTAATTACTAATACAAGAAAATATAATTATTTACGTGGAAACGTATACAGGTGCAAAATCAGTGGACGTGGACAGAAAGCAAAGCCGAGTGACTGTGACGGGGTATGTGGAGCCAAACAAGGTGTTAAAGAAAGTGAGGGGCACCGGAAAGAGGGCTGAGTTCTGGCCCTACGTGCCCTACAACTTGGTGGCTTATCCTTACGTGGCACAGGCGTACGACAAGAAAGCTCCCTCGGGTTACGTGAAGAATGTCGTTCAGGCACACCCCAGCCCAAATGCCCCGGATGAGAAGTTCACCTCCATGTTTAGTGATGAAAATCCAAATGCATGTTCCATCATGTAATCAAGGACATATATATATATATATCTAGATAGATGTATGTGTTTATGAATGTTTTTGGGGTAAAAGGTAGATGGAATATCATAGTAGGTGCCGGTTTTGTATGGTGATGATCAATCGATAGGCAGTTTTGTAAGATCTGAGTTTGTGTTTCGTGATGTAATTAATCAGTCTGCATGTTTTAAAGTTTTCTTTTATTTGATTAGGGTTTCAGATTGATTGTTATTTGTTTTCCACCTCTTTCAGAAAAATGTCAGTTTTTTTAAGAAAATAGTAGGTAGCTTGTTAATTAGATTCGATCAATCAATTAGTGAATTAGTGATTGACGGTAAATTATTAACTCACATTAGTTAAACACTTTTATATTGGTGAATGCTATGTTAATAAGCCAAGGGTCAATCATTGATTGATTATTAAAAAAAAACTATTTTTTTGATTTAATAAAACCTAAGGAATTTATTAAAATAATTTTAGAAATGTTATTGCCTTATGTGTCCCTACTTTTTATCATATTACTATAATTCCATTGGATACAAAATATCTAAGAGTTTCAAAGTCGAGTTTTTCAGTAATACCAATGCCTCTGTCCACTAATGATTGAAAAAGAATTACATTTCTCCGTTTAAATGTGATTATCTAATCGAGTTTTACTCCTAAATAATTGATACCGTCAGAAAGTCTATCTAATTAAGAATATGTTTGAAACAGCGACTGAAACTAATTTTTTTGATTTAAGCCTTTTTTGTTTAAATTTTATAAGAGAAAAAATTGTTACAAAAATGATTAGAATCATAAAAAATAGTTGGAATTGTTTTTACCTAACAAAATATAAAAATTACCAATAGAAAAAGATCCCAAAATAATTTATATATGGTTTTCCATTATTGTATATCAATCGTATTTTTCCAAACCAAGAAGAGATTCGAGCCACATATTAATCAAAAGCATATTTGGTGGACGTAATAGAATATTACATTTGTATAACATTGTATCGCACAAGTTAACGGGGGATAAATTTATGTGTTGTACATTCTATAGAATAGAATTTATTTTTGATGTACTATTTTGTATTATTTTATATCACGTTCAAAGTTAGGGACTAAAGTCTAAGTCAAAGTCAAGACTTGGATTGGGGTCAGAAACAGACCAAGGTGACGACCAAAGTTGGGCTGGGGTTGGAATTAGGATTAATGTGGTGGTCCGTCAAGAAAGGGTTAAAGTCGAGTAGAGGTTAGCGGTTAAGCCGTGGGTTGGGTGTTTGGTTCTGGTTCAAGCTTAGGATTAGGATTGGGGGTGATTCAAGGTTGGGTTAGAATGGGACCAGGGTCGAGGTTTGGTATAGAGATTAATTTTAAGGTTGGATTCAATAATTTTTAATCCAAATTAATATTAAAAGTGCACCTAAAATTGAATAGGTTATTAACTTCAATACAATATACTACAATACACTTTATGCAATGTAAAACAATGTAAAACAGACTACTAATATAGCTCTTTAAAACCTTTGATCATAGTTTTAATTCAATGGTTTATGATTTAATTGTCTCTTCTATATTAGGAAATAGTAAAAAAAATATACAAAATTCCCTTAAAACATACCACATATTAAAACTACCCTCCTTTTTGACTTTTCAAAACTACTTCTTTTTTATTTTATTTTTTAAAATATTAATTACACATTTATTATTTTATCCATTATAATTCACTCTCAAAAATTAAACCCTAATTCTCTCTTTATTTGACTCTCTCTCCTCTTTCTCTCAACCTCCCTCGCTCTTTCTCTCTCCTCTGTTTCCCTTAGCTCAGCCTCCCCTATTTTCTCTCTCTCTTATCTTTCTCTATCTTTTCGTTCTCTCTCCTCCTGACCAACATCTCTCCTCCTCAGCAAATTCTTTGATCGGCACCATTCAACTCCTCTTTGGCAACTTCCTCAATGTCCGTGCGAAGACCTCATCCTTCGTCGTGCTCTACATCCGACGACCTTAAGGAAGAATCCAAGGCATCCTCACCAACGGTGCGATGGTGATCTCTGGCTCTGATTTCGCCACCGCCTTGACCAATAGAATCACGATCTCCTACCACAATCTCATGGGAGGAAGCTTCTGTTGCCACAATCGCCGAAGTGATTGGCGCAGCGAATCAGAGAATTTCTGTAACGCCCCTATATGAGGGTTAACAGTTTTTAATGAATTAAAATAAAAAATCAAAAATAAAAGTAAAACCTTGAAAAATAAAATTTCTCGGGGCTTAAATAAAAACTCTCAAATCAAAAATAAAAATATAAACGACAATTAAACCATAGTTTAATGTAGCACCTTAAATTTAATAATATAAACTGTCGTCATCATCATTTTAACCCTCAACGCATTTTAATACAGTCACAGAAAGTAACAATTGATGCTTACATTATCATGAAGAACATTCTTAACAATTGAAGCAATCTCAATATAATATAGCTACATAGCTTCCTCAACTATTTTTCTCGTAGCCACCTCACACTTAGTGAGTCCTGAAAATATAAAAATATAAGAGAATGAGCGACAATATGCTCAGTAGAGAAAATTATTACTCACCTTTAGGTTTTTATCATAACCACATTAAAACCTGCATGGTTATTTAATACTCATCATTATCCACATTATGAGATTTATTATAATCATGTTACGTGGATACCATAGTTAGTCATTACCGAGTTTTATACATATACATATATACAAATGTTATAGTTCATCATTATTCCTAAGTACCCACGTTCAATAGAGTATCACTCAACTCATCGAAATCCAAATGGGCGTGCTTGATCACCCTCTAAACATTCCAAGGGTGTTTCGGTAAGGGGACATCAAGCCCCGAGTCCTCACCAAGTCGATTCCTGTATAGTGTATTCTAGGACTTTCAACACAAGGAAGCGTCATCACCTTCCTCCTATTTTACCTTTTAGGGTATTCATGCCCAAGGACGTAACCGCCGCCATTTTCACGTCTCACCATTTCTCTATATTCAATCATTATTAATAGTCAGTTTTTCTAACCATGCTTCTCAATTTATAACATGTATCAATTCATTATATTCCTCGCCGGACAATACAAGACGAGTCCATGTCATAGTTTCATATGTGATACTCATATAATAGCAGTTCAACATAGATATATATATATATATATATCTTGCGGTAAAACAATCAATTTTAATTCCATAAAAACCTCACAAAAGATGAGTAATAGAATCCCTACCTTCCAAACTTATCAACAATCTTTAAATCCCAGAATCAATTAACGTTAGCTCCATACTCCCTTGATCCTAAGGCGTACATAAGGACAATTAAAACTAAAGCACAACATACAACTACATTCATAAATAAATCATGTGTAAATCTATCTTACTAGTATGCCATTAAAGCTTTTATGTAAATCTCTTTTGAATACCACAGTAAACAATTTTTGTCTTAACACAATATAAAATGTAAACAAGTAATCTATATATTTTAGTCCCTAATAAGATTCATCAATCACTTAGGATAACATTGAAAAGGTTGCAAGACATTAAGGAATTAGGTGGTGAGCAAAGATGGGTTTCTGGTTCAGGTTAGCTGCTGGTATACCATAACAAACTGACAGGTTTACTAGTTTCCAATCCAAAAATTGAATAATTCATAGAAAATAAAATACAACTCCGATTTAGGTTTATAATAGCTCACTAGAAAGCTTAGGATGTCTAGTTTTTAAATATGCAAACCAATTTATAAAATTCATTTTAATTTAATACTAGAATTTTAAGAAATAGCCACTGCCCATAGAGGTATTACAAAGTTTAACAATATAAATTTTTTGTCTAGGGCATATACACTTAGACTTTATACATATGCTCCAAAATAGCAACAAACATATACTTAGGTTTAAGAACGTAAATTTGAATAATCCTTGAGTATAAAAGGAAATTTTTAAATGAAAAACTAAATTTGTTCATACGATTCTAACCTCAGATTATGGCTAGTTGAAAGCTTGAAATGGTTTCAAAACAGGTTCCTTGACTTCGGTATAGCTGAAATTCTTGCTCAAATGGAGGTGATGGTGGCTGATGTTTATGGCTGCCTTGAAAAAATTCTCTAAGTATTTTGCTTCAGCAAAGAAATGAGAAGAAGAGTGTGGGAACCGTGTAGGAAAAAGGAAGAAAAGATGAAGTCTTTGAAGAGAAGTGATAGAAGCAATTATGGAGGAGACATGTTGGAGCATGTCACGAAGGAAATAAAGAAAATGAGGGTCAAGAGTAGTTGGGAAAAATATCCTCATGTCTCCTCTGGAGACTTTAACGCACATAATGCCAAAATGATATTTTTGAAATTTATTAGAAGTTCTAAGGCTTTTCAGTAAACATACTAAATAAGTATAGGAGAATTTTAGAAAATTTAAAAATAGATAGAAATAAATATTGTGAAATGGATTTTAAATGAAACAAATTTTTTGATTGGCACACCAAAAATTAATTTAATTACCTTAATACCCGTTAGGAGAATAACAGGTGTCACAATTTCTCCAAGGGATCTTGCAAAAACTCCCATGCCGATTTGGTGGATTTGTTTGATAGAGACAAATCGTCAAACGTAGTCATCATCAACTGCATCAATGGCTCTCAAAGACTTGTACAAAGTTTCTCAAATCGATTAAATCAGTGTGGTAGGAACCAAATCTATATGTGCTTGTTGAAATTGAAAATTTTGGTTTGTTCATTGATGTGTGAATTGTTGGATCTAGATTTGTTGATTTGTTTATGGTTTTTTATTTTGATGTTGTTTTATTCAAATCAGGTCTTTGGTTTTTTTTCTTCTTGTTATTATTGTTGCAGTACTTGTGCTAAAATGGTTTATTATTGAGTTTAGTTTTGTTTTTGGTTGAAATGAATAGTATCAGCCGTTTTTGCTTGTAGATCAGGTGGTTTCACTTGTAGATATGATAATTCTTGTTTGGAATTTGGCGATTTTGCTTGTAGATCTTATGGTTCCACTTTGGACGAAATCCGATGGATCTAGCAAGTTTCAAGATAGAACTTAGCTGGTTCTGATTGGTTCTGAGATGGTGACCAAAGACGGTTGATGCTTTTTCGCTTCAAATAAAATTTATTAGAATTTAAAGGTTTCATTTGGAACCTAGCTCTGGCTCCTTATGCCGTTGACTAGAGGCGGGTTCTAGGACGGAACTGGGCAGGTTCCATTTCGACATCCCGTATGAGTGAGTGAGAGGAAGGGTAACTTGGTCTTTTAATAAATCTTCAACTTCTAATAAAAGGGTAGTTTGTTGGAGGGCATATTTAATAAGGTGGTGTATTTTTGGGGGGCATTATTGTAAGTTCTTTAGGAAATATTATTATCAGTGTACAAATCAATATCTACTCTCTTATTTTCCTGTGTCGTTGGCTATCCCTTCATTCAAAATTTGACCCCTCGTGTATTACTCAAGCAATTTTAATATCTTGTTCTTATTTATACGATTAGATTCTTAAATTTAGACGAAATAATAAATAAATAATAGAGGATAACAAACAAAACAAAAAAAAAATAAAAACAGTAAATCTGGACTCATCCGCGCACTTCCCCACTTTGACACAACAGATATATAGGGTACTCTGCTATATTTTTCGCCTTGGAAGTATTGCCAAGTGGCACAACTCTAATGAAAGAAAATATTTGTTTCTTTTCAAAACCTAAATATCCGGAGACAAATTAAACTAATCCACATGTCGTCGTGTAGAATTGATCACCAACCTGTTCTGGTAAAGACGTAGAGTAGTGAGAAAGAGAATAATATTTGATTCCATTATAAATATACAAATTGTAATCAAATCTAAACAAAAATCCAACAATAAACAAACAAAATTAAAAAATAATAGTAATAATTCTTGTACTTAGCATGTGGATGAGAATGATGACAGCAAGGACCAATAATTGTTGCAAAAGAAAAGGCTATATTTTTTTTCTCCGACTTATAGTATCTTCCTTTTCCTCTAATCAAGGGAATATTTAAAAAAAAATTGGGGGAAAGAGTTGGAGGTTCTTTTGCACTTCGATGAATTAGTGGTCATAAAGCTTTGGCCTCAACAATCAACTCCACTTAAAATTTTGCGGCTAAAATTTATTAAACAATCAATCAATGTTTGCATTAGAAACATTATAAACAAAAAAAAAAAAAGGAAAGCAAGAAAATGAAAAAAAACAAAAAGTTAGTGGGCAATCTATTTGCACTCCCAAAGCCATTAAAGTGGGAGAATAATTGTAGTTTAGAAGACAAATTAGAGATTTCAAGGGAGAGAAGCTTCTTTCAAATGCATTATATGTTTTTTGTCGACACATTAGCGATCTCTTTTTCGGGTGTGATTTGTTATTGGATTATTTTCAATTTTTTTTATATACTTGACCCTACCAAGAAATCAATCTTCCACTATTACGACAAAAGATACGTGTCGGGCTTTTTACCAGCCGTCTATCTCAATTTGGATCCGTGAAAATTTGCTTATGCAATCCAACATTAATTAGAAAATGACCTTGTTAATTTACTTCTTCATTTTTGCGTTAAAAAATGGCTGCATACTTTCTTAGTTGCTTGGGATATTTTAAATAAATTGCACGATATTGGGCCCAAATCTATCGCGCGGGAAAAGAAAATGTTTATTTATTGTAAAAGATTCAAAGATTTTATGTTCATTCTTGATTAGATCAGAAATTATTTTGTTTTGATCGCAACGATTGATAACGTAGTATTTGACTTTCAATCATAGAGTTAAGTCCTAAGTACATGGGCTTATTGATTCCAGTTTCACAGTCGATAATTTAAAAAAAAAAAAAATCTTCATAGGTTGACACGCATGTGTATTAAATATTGGGGCCCATAAAAAAATTAAAAAAAATTTAAAAAAAGACGAATATCTCTCACCCCAAAAATTCAGCGTGTAATGACCTCATGATAGTAAGCCACTTTCAATCCTTGCCTTAAAATAAAAAGGTCGTTAGAACTGAAAATTTTTACATATAAAGATTTTATATTATAGTTTTTTTATTATTGTTATATATGAGAACTTTATACTGTAACAATTAAAAATTTTAGTTAAAATTAATTTTACTAAATATCTTTTTTAAGTGTTTTTTACTTCTTCTTTTTTTTGAGAATAGAATATAAGTGTTGGCATTAACTTTTTATGCAACACTAAAAATAACCCAAGATACAATTAATTTTGATGATAAGCTTCATGTAGTTTTCACCCTCCAAAAGATATATATAACGAGAGTTGTTAGCCGAACCCAATAATGGAACTTGATTCGTAGATAAGCTTCATCTAATTTTCGCTCTCTATCTCTCTCTCTCTCATTGAAGAAGCTAGTGTGTGCCAAATGTACTAAAATAAGCCATGAGAAGTGTCCCTACCGGAAAACCGTCCCACTGGGTTTGGTCACAAATTGGATATGTACAAGTTATCATAATTCTTCTTACGCAAAAGACACACACACACACTAAAGATATACATGGACGTTGCACAAGTTTTCCCGGAAAAATAGTAAAACTGAGTAAATCCTTGTTGGCGAAAAACTATCCTTTTATTTATATTTGTGTTGTCAACTCATGAAATCATTGACTTTTGAAGAGATCTTATTGATTTGAAACCAATGTATTTAAGTATGTGTTATGTCATTTTGTCTTTATATGGTTCGGTGTGATTTATTCATTTGTGTTGTGTAGTTTTGAATGAACGTCACTTGAAAACGTGGCTTGTTTATTTGGCACCTGGATCGTGTATATACATACATATATATATATATATATATATATATATATAGTATTGCGGGTTTCAATTATACATTATGAGACGTTTGAATAAAATAAGAGATTACTCACACTTGAGGACAATATTATTTACAATATGATTTGACACCAGATAAAATATATGAGATGATTAGGGTTGAATTTTGTCTTTCAAAGTGTTTGTTTTACTTATTTATTCGGTTTTAGGTAACGATTAAGTCAAAATTTTGTGAATGATGAACATGGGCAAGTTTGGCAGATGTATTGAGGTGCTTTAACGGCCTATATTTGCTTCCAATCTATCTGCGGTTAATAAGCTCCATTACATAGTTCTGAAGAAATTAATAGGCAATAAAAGGATGTATGTCCATTTTTGGATCTCAATGTATTAGGTCAAAGTAATAGGCTGTTTGGAATTTTAATCAAAATTAGCTTTCATTTGGCAAACCAGTTTAAACCTATTACAAGATAGTCTTAAGTGGTATAATGTAAAATAAAAAGTTGTTACAGTGTAAAACTCTCACATGCTATAGTTTTTGGACCAATTTTTCAGTTCAAATTGGTTTATCAAATATCCTATTAGTTTAAAATTTAAATTTTGTAAAAAAGAAAAATATTGTAGCAAAATTAGTTTGATCTACAAATTTATGGTTCAAACTATGCTCTAAAAGTGACATATAAATAAACTAACAACACAATTACAACAAAAAATTTAAACAACACAATGAGGCCAAAGTGACCTTAATCACAATAGTTAAAAACTATATATTTTTCTTTGGTGCTAAATATTTTTTTCCCCAAAGAAAAAGGGTTCGTCAAAGCTTAAAGAACGTGTCTTATTAACCATGGTTTTTAGTGGCAACTACTTAGTCATATAAATATATTAGAGAAATTTTTTAAATAATGTATAGAGAATTTTATCATTCGGTAAAAAATAACACCTAAATTGGAATGGTCGACAGAGCATAATAATGTTAAAATAAGTTATATCATATATATAAATAAAAGATTTTTTTTTCAAATATATAAGAAAAAAATGAAGTTTAAAAATGAAGTTTATCATATGAAGATGTAATGGTAAAAAACTACATCTGCCAGAATTCTCTACTCTTTTTTAGTCAATTTCATCACAAAATTAGCTTTTTAAAAGGTATCAATAATGTTGTTCCAAAACAAAAGTTTCAATAAATAAAGTAGGCAGGCAGTAAAGGAATAAAGCTTCTTAATTAATTGGTAGGTTTTCTGACAAAGAATTAGTAGCAAAAGTGATCGTACTGATTCCTAATTGCTTATGGGTCAAAATAACAATGTTTATGATGGGTGAGGCACATAAGAAGAATGTTCTATCTATAACTATAAGCATATGTATTGAAAGAAGCACCCATTACATTTCATTCTGAATGAAAGTTGAAAAGGAAGAATATCACAACATATAAATGGAAATCAATTAAAAAAAGATCAAAAAGGCTCAAAAGATAATTATTAAAAGACAATTTGCATAGCTTAGACTCGTTGAGTTTGGATTGACATCTTGCTTTCAAGGTGACGAAAATCCTTTTTTTTTTTTTTTTTTGGTTTTTGAAATGATTGAAAATCTTTTTTTGTTTCTCTTTTTCAGGAATCGCCAATTCTGGAAAAACATTCCGAAAGAGAAAGCCTCTTTGATCTGTGTCATGGGAAAGTAAACGGGCACTTTAGGATTAATAAGCTTTTGATTGACCAGTATTGAAGAGCATATATAAAGGTCAGTCAATACAGGCAATAAAGGGAATAATTAGTTGTCGCATTCTTTTGGCTTAGCTTTTCATAGATTCCTAATGGAATGAGTTTCCAAATCTTTATTTTATCCAATGCTTTTATCACTTTGAGATCTTAGTCAGAATTTAGATCAGCTTGCTCTATTTATTGTTTTTTTAATTCTTATTATAGAGAAGGTAATTTTGCTTTATTAGTAAAACATAATGTTTTTGTCATCAGCTTATCAATTTAACGGTCAGTCACGTCAAAGTTTTTAACACACGATCTAGGATTACTTTTAATTACAGATTAAAGTGTTAAAAAATTAATTAAACAGTTAAAACACTCATGCGAGTAGAGCAAAATACATTTTCCACCATAAAAATAGCCTTTTTTTTTTCTTAAATGTATATCTTCCTTTTTTATTTTAAGAAATTTTCAAATAGCATAACTAATTAGTGTGTCTACAAGATTTAGGTAGGTTGGACATTTGTTTATTTTTAGCCTATTTGGGATAGCTTATGCTTTTACTTTTAAGCAGTAGAAAAAGAGAAGCATAAGTTAAGACTTTTTAATAGTATTTGGATAGTGCGTGGAAAAGTGTTTCTTGATTTTTGAAGAGTTTTTGAGCATGTTTGGTTAAATAAGTCAAAAACTCTTATTGATATAAAAAGTAGTGTATTTTAAAGATATTGATGGAATTCTTAATTTGTTATTCTTAAATATAAGATCAAAAGTGTAAATAAAAAAAGTTTTTCATAAGTGTTTTATTTATAAGCATCTTCGGTCTGACTTATCCAATAAGTGCTTATAAAAACCATAAACACTTTTTCATGGGTCACCTAAACAAGTTTGCAAGCAGCTTTTTGATAGAATAAGCCAATAGTAATTTAAAATAAATCATTCCAAACAGGCTCTTAACTTTGAACATAAAAGCAATACTAGGAAGCAGCAGTGGTGTTCTTAGCAAAGAAGGCCGCAATTGTACCCATACACTGATAGAGAATAGGTCACACAACATGAGACACATATGGAATTTGCTTTTTTATACTTGTGGTATTTTTAAGCTTTTTTGTATAATGAATTTTTTTACTCGAAAGGTTTTTTTTTTTAGTTCAAAATCCTCTCAAGAAGTATAATATTTGATGCTAAACCCTTTAACACTGGTCCGAGCATCCCAAAAAAAAAAAAAAAAATCTTTAAAAGTGGATTTTTCCAATTTAACCCACATGGGATTATATCATGGTGGTGAAGAGAAAATTAGATAGTAAACTACTTCTTTATTATTATTATTGTGTTCAATATTTTTTTTGTCTTTGATTTATACAACTTCTTTTTTAAAATAACACTTGTTTGTCCAACCTTAACGCAAAATACTTATGATAATTATGTTTTTTTAAACTCTTTAAAAGTTTTATATCTCAAACTTTCTTAACAGAGCAGTTAGATTGAAATACATGTGAAGATGTGTTATTTCTCAAATTGAACTTGGAGAAAAAGCGCCAGTCTGGAAAACCCAAAAAGCCCAATCTGTGGGTTGGTAATTAATTGGGCTCAAAATTGGGAGGGCATAAGAACTGTAACAATACAACTGATTTTAAGTTGTTTCGTCGACTATGTTTGGCATCTCAATTCTAAGCTGGAAATTTTGAGTAACAAGAGCTTATCACAAGCAATAATATCAAAGAAAGAGGAACATAAACTCCCATCTTACTTTTTTCTTTCCTTTTCTTTTTCCTTCATTTTTTGTTCTTTGTATGTTGAAAGTTGGGAGATTTTGGTTTTCTTTCCTTCATCTTGCTTTGTATGTTGAAAGTTGGGTCCTTCACACCCAAAAAGAAAAAAGCAAGCTACGTCTGAGTTAAACTTAAAATGGAAATCTTCTTTCATTTCTCGACAACGAACTAAGACTAAATAATCGACTTCATGCAGTATAATGTATATTTAAAAGTTTTTAATGTTATTTATATAAGTCAAAATTATAAATTATAGATATTATCTTTATAAGGCGAAATTATTATCATTAAAAGAATGTTAGAACATTCTAGGATAAATTAAGCCTTCAAATTTGATAATGCATTATATTCTAATTAATTTTGATTATGTGGATAATCTTTTTCTTAAAATAAATAATCTGTTATAAAAAAATAAATCGTTCAATACAAGAGCCAATTTAATTAGAGACCCGACAAATTTAGTTCCTTATCCAAAGAAAGAGACAATTCGTTCAAAATTATCCAAAAAATTATAGTAAATAAAACTTTTGCAAAACAATAGCAGCTTTTGAAAATATTTATAATAAAAGCAAATTTATATTGTAAATAATTTTATTTACCTTTTATTTATAATGTAAATAATTCTCATTTGCATAGTAAATAGATTGAATCCATAAATAATTTATATGGTATTTGGTAAGTTGGCTAGAACCAGTTGGTTCTAATAAATTGCAGTGTAAAGCTCTCAACAATTAGAGTAAAAAAAACAAAAAACAAAAAGTTGATACAGTATAAAGCTCTCACACGCTACAAGTTTTATACCAAAATTTTTAGTTCTAACCTCTTTAACAAACACATATTATTTTCCCTCTTATTTATAGTGTAAATAAATTCTTATCTATGCTATAAATAAATTATTTTTATCGTAAATTTGCTATTTACTACAAATATTTTTAAAATATGCTCTTTACTTTAAAAAGTTTCAAAAATATGTTATTTTTCTTATTCTCCCAAATTATCCTTATTGATTTTTTTTCTACAACATAATGCTCATTTGGCATAGCTTTTGCTTCTGCTTTTAGCCAATATAAGAAAAGAACAAAAAGCTGAAGTTTTTCAATGAGTATTTAAAATCTCATTTTTAAAAGAATTTAAATGATTGTTCATGCTTTTTCCATTCCTCGGCGGTCCCCAAAATTGCCCAAATGGCAGAAGGAAATAGGGACATGTCAGGATGTTCGCAGATGGTTTGGGAAGTTTTTTCTCCAAACCATTGATCAAAGCAAAAATAAATTTTATTATTGGACGGTTTGATATTTTTTATAAAACTAAACTAAACCAAATCACTCAAAAGTAGTTTGAGCGATTTGCACTCAAAGTTAACTTTTTTTAATATTTAATAAAAATTATATAATTTTTAAAAGTTTACCTTTCAAACTATTAAAATAAACAAAAAACTAAACTAAAAAGTCACAATAACATAAATCAAAGTTCACCAATAACTAAACTAAAAATTTAAAAATACAACTAAATAACATAAGGCAACACAATTAAATTTTATACGTGAACTAAAGCTTTCCACTAGTGTTGATTTATCTTTCCTTCTACTAATATTCTTAATCGATACCGTGGTGAGTTGAACCAACGGCAGAGAGATGACGTGACATTAATAGTGTAGCGAGTAGGCCGGTGGTAGTACAAAGAGAAGAGGCTGGTCACTGGATAGGGGTAGGCTAAGATTCCATTCTATAAGTTAGTCTTATTTATATATGTTGGTTCTTTAATTTAAATTTATTTTTTTTAGATATTGATGATGAGTGATTTGGAGATGTGTAATTATAGATGTAGAAAGATGATATTATACAAGTAGAACTTGCTGTAATTACCAATGAAGAAATAAAAGAAATAAAAATTCTTATGCAAAAAATATTTTAAAATAAAAATAATATAGCGGTTTAGTAGACGGTTTGGGAAGTTTAAACCATTAATCAAACCACCTAAAATATTTGTATAAAAAACCACCTAAATCATTCAAAATTAAAACAAAAACCACTGGTCTGATTCGGATTGGGTAATTTGGGCTGATTAGTGGATTTTTTGAGCACCACTAAGGGCATGAAGCACACAACTTTATCCCCTTTTTGACAAAAAAAAAAAAGAGCTTAAGTTATCAACATTATTTTAAATTATTAATAAGTTACAAAAATATTATATTTTAGTTTATAATTTATTATCAAGGCTTTAGCACAAATTCTAAATTCTATTTTAGAAGTGCTTTTTTGAAAGACCACATTTTCTCGCTTTAACTAGAGGCGGTTCTGGAGCGTCAAAATACTTCTGATAGATTATTCAAACAATTCTAGAAGTAGTTTTTAGATTGGACTTAGGAAACCGAAATCAATTTATAGAAAACCCTCCTAAATAAGCCCATAGACAAATTACAAGGAATCAAAATTATAGCTAATTTGGGGTATGCGTAGTCTAATTCAGTCCCAAACCATCATGTTTATCAAATTGAATCATTTTGACGTTTTGAAAAAGGGAAATTCTATTCACACTCTAAATATTCCTAAAGGCACCTAAAATAAAAAAAAAATACTATATTTAAAATTTAAAATTATGTTTTTGATATTAGAGTCTACTATATTCCTAAAATAACTCCTATAGTACCCCCAATAAAACCAAATCCCTTCCCATATTTTTAGAAACGTAGTTCTTTTCTTTTTTCTTAACCGTCAAAATTTTTATTTTTTCAAAGAAGATCAGTTATTGATTTGAGTTGAAAAAAATTTAAATCTCAGTTTTGCTGTCCTTCGGTATAACATGGTAATGCTATATTACCTCTAATCTAACAGAATTGCAATTAAAATCCAAATTATAATCAAAGTGGCTAATTTTATGCCACTCCTTCGGAGGTAAACCGCCCCTTTCTCAGAGACAAGCACAAAGTCAATCCAAACACGGTGATGAAAAGTGCCAAACGCTTATGTCATGAAATTTAAAGAAAGAATAAAGAATGAGAATATACTTTCATTAAAATTTTATGAAACTTTCTCATCTTTATCTATAATTTTGTGAACAAAAAATTTTTGTTAGAGTTTGAAGAAAAACTTTAGGGTTTATGTTATGATATGCTAAATTAAATAGATGTAATTGATAAGAAACTCACTTAAAGGAATTTTTTTATATATTATTTTTTTTGAGCTGCAGGTTTAAATGTATCTTGAATTAAAAAAAATATGTATCTATCTAAACAAAAAAAAAATTAGAGAAAAAGTTACAGATGCGATAAGATTTAGCTCTTTAAAACTAGTTGTTCGTTGGGGTGGGGTGTAGTATAGGGGCATTTTAGAAATATAGTAGATCCTAATATTAAAAAATATAACCTTAAATTTTAAATATAATATAGTTTGGGGTGCCTTAAAAATATTTGAGGTGTGGAATATTTCTTTTGAAAAATGCAAAACTTTGTTGATCTGTGTCTAGTCTGGGTTTATCAACAATTGGAGCATTGTAATTGGGCCCAATTTAGCTCAAAAATGAGAGCGCTCAATTAACTTAAAAAAAGGGTTGTTATGCTAAACTTAAAAAAAATAAGCAATTTTATAAATGCTAAATATGTTTGAGTACGTTACAGCTTAAATATATAATATAAATGATAGTGTGATGTAATTCTTTTAAGTGGACACAAGTAAATACATTTTTAAAAGTATAACATAACGTATAATTTTCTCTAAAAAAGTTGTACCACATTACTATTTATATTATATGTATACCAGACTCGCATATCTATGACATTATAAAAAGTAAGTTACAAATGATATTTATAAAAACTTCCCCAAAAATTATACTTTTTCAAACAAAAAAAAAACCAATTGTTATTATGCCTCAAATTTCACAAATTGAACCAAACCAT
Source organism: Artocarpus heterophyllus (assembly GCA_025403435.1). NCBI lineage: Eukaryota > Viridiplantae > Streptophyta > Magnoliopsida > Rosales > Moraceae > Artocarpus > Artocarpus heterophyllus. Next base: position 11,191,988 of record CM046340.1, on the reverse strand, counting down.
TTTTTGAGTGCCAGGATTTGGTCACAGACTTAGGCTTTTAGAGGAAAAAACAAACAGAGAAGTAGTCATTTATGTCTTTTTGATATTAAAATCAAAAGATACCTCATAGGACTCTAATTATCTTGCAAACCTGTTATTTCGTGTTTTTTTTTTAACTTGAGAAAAAGGTGTTATAAATCTATGCATGTAAATTTTGCATTTGGGGTATATTTATCAGGCTTTACCGTAGTGAAAAAGATAATGGGATTAGAAAACAAAGAAAGTAATAGTAATAAAGATCGTTTATTTCTTTACTAGTATTTACTTATTTATTTAATAGTGTAATAGAAAATAATTTTATTTCTTTTCTTGTGTTTACTTACGTAAAAATAAAGATATTATTCAATGTAACTTTTAAAATATTCTTTTTAAATTTAAACATTTAAGTAAATATGTCATTTATTTTATTTGATACGAAATCAATATTCAAAGGTATGAAAGGATTAGTATTCTCTTTATTTATTTTCTGCATTTTTTGGAGCCTATAAAATTTTCATTACTAATTTTTTAAATAAACATATTATTTAAAGTTAAAAAAATACTTTTTATTTTTCTTTATTATTTGACACGAAATAAACATGCTCTTAAATTAAGCTTGTTTGAAGGTTATTATTATTATTATTATTATTATTGTAATTATTACTAAATTGTCTGAACTTATAGACAAAAAAAAAAGGGGGTTGTAAAAGTCAAAGCAAGTGCAACAGATAATACCAAAAAAGCTTACATTGAAATAGGAGAGAAAATCGTATTTCCTGCAAAGGACTTGGCTTGGACACAAATGAACAACGAGAAATCCAAACTTCATAGAGCAGCTTCATGGCTGTTTCGTTTAGGCAGGACACTGCTAAAACATGACATGAATAGACAAGTTCTAAGGTGTTGTAATATATTATTGAAATGCTGTCTCAAAACAAAAGGACAAAGAGACCCACATTGAATTGTACCATTCATTATTTACACGATCGTTAAAAATGCTACATGACAAATATTCTATTTTAGTACTCTATTTCAAACATGGTACTAGGGCTAGTAGTACATGCATGCAGCCCCATCCTTGAGATTACCCACCTTACAAGTTATATATATATATATATACACACACACACACAAGGCGACAGCGTGTACTGTATATATAGCCTGTTGTACTTGAACCCTGCATGTGAATAAAGGAAATACTATTTCGATTTCACATCACATTTTAGTGCAGATTTAAGATGTTCTCTAGTCAAATCAGCTTGTGGGTGGTTCTTCCTTTTCTTTTTATAAGGTAGATTAAAAAAAAATGAAAAAAAGGACACTCATAAACCCGGGTCTGGGCGTGAGGTAAATATGGATTCATTGGGAGGACTCCACTAGTAAGCGTTCAGAATTTTACCGCACATTTTTACCGATATGTTGAGATGTAAGGCATTACAAATTAGAAAAGAAAAGCACGAGACAGGAAACAACTTTCGCCCTATTTGATTGACCATTTTGGACAATTCAACTTCAAATGTCACTGTAAAAAGTTATACTTTAAGTTATTATAATTTTTAACAAAACTTTTAATTACAACAAAATATTTTAATTATTGTACATTTAGTCATAATTTTTAGTTTAATTTTTGTTGTAACAAAAACTTTTTTCTATAGGATTTTCAGTCATAAAAACATCCGTGATTAAAAATCTTGTAGCTAAAAATTTTAATCACAACAAAAATTAAACTAAAAATTGTTATTAAATACACATTAACCATAAAAAATATTATAAATAAAAATTTTATTAAAAATTTATTTATTTTTAAGTGTGACGAGCACAACTTAGTTCCCACCAGTTCTCACCACAATCTTAGTTATGAACAATATAAAGCTTTCATATGCTATAATATCAAACTTTTATATGTTACAGCAAAAGTGGTTCCCACCACTAATTTCCACACCCTCTTAAACTGACAACAGTTGAATTGAAGTTGAACAACCCTAACTCACAGTTTACCTACCCTTTTTCCAAAGCAGTTCAAACCATTTTTAAATAATAAAAATTAGTCCATTCATTGTACGATCTACGTCTCTCTAAACACAAATTGGTATGTTATTCTCTATTAATATTTACACTTCAACTACACATATTAGTACTTTGTTCAGAAGAAGTGCCAATTCCACTGGGGATTAGATAGGTTTTTGCCGAATCCGTTGCGATGATAGCAGAGCAGCATTGCCAAATGGGCCCGGCTTGCCCAGGAAGGGAGAAGAGCTGTCCAGGTCAAGTTTGGAGCCCAATAAGACCAAATAATCTTTTATTAGCTTTTGGTGCCTACTCCACTCCCTACTCCCTCTCTCTCTCTCTCTCTCTCTCTCCCTCTCTCTCTCTCTATAGGTAAGAATCCAAAGAAGATCAATTAGCGCGGCTCCCAATGACGTGATTGGAAGGATCATGATTCATGATCTTCTGCTACATAAGATTCCAAACGTGTGGGTCCCTTGTCACGACTTGTCGTGTGCCAAAAAAACAAAGATCAAAAACTTCGTGATCCTACCCCTCGTCTATAACGTGCCAGAGTCTTTAAAAATTGCTCCTCAGAAGCTGATCTCACGAGACAGAATATTTCACTAGGGAATATTGATGCTCTTGCCGTTAATTATCATTGGAATTCAAAAAAATCAAAAGGGCTGTGACTGTAAAAGTTAGAAGTAATTATGGGAGAAAATCACAAACTTGGCAAAGAAGCAAAGACATAAAGTAATTATTTGTTTATTTTTGACCTTTTGAAAAAAAAAAGTTTTTTTTTTTTTATAAATTTTTGCTGGTACAGAAAAGGTTTTAGTTGAGACAGCGTGCAGATAGATTTGCAGGCGCTAGGCAGTAAGTAATGATGGACCTAACCCTTCATCCTTTTACTTTAGTCCCAAGTTCTCACACAAAATGCTTTTCTTTTTCAGCTTTGTGTTTTTGCGTGCTGCGTCTATTCGTAAGTTTGTATTAAGATTATTAGGGAATAAAATTAAAATTTATATTTAAATATATATTAAAAAAATTTAATTTATTAATAAATTTAATAAAATTTTAATATTTATGATCTTAAAAAATATGTAATATAGATTTTTATTAAAAAACGTAATAAAAAAATAATCGTTTTAATCAGACACTAAATAAAAAAGTTATGATTTTTTTTAAATATAAAAGAGAGATATATTTGTTTAGAAGTTCGCTGGATTTGAACACAGATTTTGAATTAAATAAATATTTGGTTGGACAATTCTGATACCAAACTTAAACCTAAAATGATCTAAACTTAAAATTAGCTCACCTTGATTTCAAAAGATTTGAACTTAGCAAACTCTTTTTTTAGACATTTCAGTTCAACTGTATTTCTCAAATTCATATTCAAACACAATTTAGATTTGATTCTTGTTCAAACTTAAAATTAATTATACATTTGACGTCAATTTATATTATATTTTAAACCATATTTTTCAAACTTGTTATCTCAAATCTAAAAGTTTAAACTATTACAGTTCGAATCATTGAAACAAAAGGATCCAAAATTTTAACTTTTATTTTGATTTCAAAGAGTTCAAATAAAGGCAAAACTCTAAACATTTAAATTCAAAGAATTCATTTAATTTAAATTTTATAAAAAACAAATAAATATTTAAAAAGTGTTAAAATTTTAAATTTAAAAAATTAACCAAATATAGAAAACAAACTGACTTGTAGGACTTCAAAGTTTAAATATATAAATATTTATTTATTTTGAAAGTTTAAATATATAAATATATATTTAAAAATAAATAAATAAATAAAACCCACAAGATCATTGGAAACGAGGCCCCCAAAAGTCACATCACACACACACACACACAAAGCTTGTTGTGGTGCGTGCGAGTGGTGGAAATAGAAAACTGCGTGGAAATGCGTATAATAGGAGGAAGTATGTTTGGGAATTGTGTGCCATAGAAGGTTAGAAAGTGAGACTTTTCCTTTTTTCCTTTTGGTCTTCCCGTTTCAATCTCAGACAGTGGTTCAACTATAGTATTCCCAAAAGGCTAACCAACTTTTCCCTCTAAGTCTAGAACAAAAAACAATACTTTTCTGCTTGCAATATGACCCTTGTTTTTGTTTTTTTTTGCCCTTTTCTCCCCATGTTTAGGCAGAGGTCCGCACTAGAAATGGTAATGAGGCGTTATACTTTCGTGTGTGACCCTCCCCCGCCCCAAGCACAAAAGAATTGGGCACGGCTTGCGCCTGTTGTAGCTGGGGACCAACAAGTTCGAGGATAAGAGTGTCATTCTTAGTTCATGCAACACATATTTTTCTTGCGGAGAGCTTACTTCAAAATGAGATTGGAAAGAAACGAACGAACAAGAAAAAGGAATAATCACTCATATTTATGACAAATAAGCGCTCTTTCTATAACGTCGAAGAATTTTGTAGTAGAATGTGAAAAATGCCCTACAATCACGATAAAATTTCAGGACAGCAATTACATCAAATGACGGAGCGACCTTGGGCTTAAGGGGACAACTTTCCCTCTTAGTCTAAGGGGCTTCATTAATTTTTAATATTTGCCCCGATGATTTTTTTTTTTTTTTGCACATTTTCCCTTAGTTTGCCCTTACTAAATTTTTATAGTTATAACTAAGGGTGAACAAAAACCAAACAAACCCAACCCAAGATAACCCGAGCCTGATGAGTAATTCAACCAACCTAACCTTACATGAGGTTTTATTGGGTGGGTAAATCCGAACACATTTTAACCTAAACCCACCCAAACTTTTTATATATGTAATATTTATATTATATATTTATAGTTTTAATACAAAGATTACACAAACACAAAATTGAAAAGGCATTTTGATGTGTATTATTTCTAGCATTTGTGTATTTTGGTTCTTCTTGCTTTTTATTTTTTTAAATAAATGCTCTTGCTTGCATTCGTTAGAAGTTGACAAATGCATTTCGACAGAAGGTAGATGTGTATTATTTGTTTTATATTTATACTAATAAATGAAAGCTTATTATGTTTTATGTCACGTGATGAATCTTGCACTACAAATGTATAGGATATTCGAGTGAAGATGTTTAGAATTGGCGAATGACTATTATGCACTATATTGATTCACGTTTCTTAGTCTTTTTGTTGTATTGGTTTCTATTATGATTTATTTATTAGTTTATGACTTAATGTATTTGATTTGAATTTTCATTATGGACTTCTATTTTTAGGTTGTTTTAACTTATTGAAACAATTTTGGACCTTTATGACATCGATATGTTATGAATTTTAATTTTTTTATTCATTTTAGGTTAAATTATTAGTTTTGATTTTTTTATTTATATTATTTAACCCGACTAACATATTTAACCCACCTAGACTTTAATTGGGTGAGTTAGTTTTAAACTTTAAGTTGATTGAGTGGATTAAATTTAAAATCAACCTACTCAAACTTTAATTGGATGGGTTGAGATTTTCATAAAACCCACCCAGCCCACCCAATGTCCACTCCTTAGCTATGACTATGAATTTCTTAAAAAATTTTCCAGTGTATCTCAAATTTTAACTTTAAATATCCCATATTTTAAATATAAAATGCTAAATAAACAACAAATTGATATTCTTATGAGATTTTACAGTTTTGTAGACGGTAAAAGGTTGTCACAAAAATTGTAATAGTTTTGTTGTTTAATAATGAAATAACGAGGGAAATTAGCCAAATTAATAGAGGCATAAAAAACAAGAGGTCAACAATATAAGATAAGTTAATAAATAGGTCATTCGACTTAAAATCTACATTAATTAAATAATATAATAACTAAAATATCCTAAGCTTGAAGACGATGGCAATCAAAATAACCCAAATTCTCTTTTTTATTTTTTCCTCTCCTCCGCTCGTCTCCCTTGTCTAAGGTATGGCTCGCCATCGCACGCTAACGTCGGTTGACGAGGTGATGCCGACGATAACAGTGTCCCTGCATCTGGATGTCTTCCTCCTCGCCCACCTCTTTCTTTCTCTGCCTTTTGCTCTTTCTCTTTTCCACCATCTCCCATGCCCAAGGTTTGGCTCATCATTGCATGCCTCGACGCCGCTGGCGACTCGCGATGAAGCTTGGCTCAAGACGATGTTGGTCATGGCGAAATTTTATCTCATTATCATGTCTGAAGCTGGCAACTAACGATCATTGGAGAGCAAGACAGCATCTACAAGCGGACGAGGAAGAAACCCCGCTTCTAAGGGAGAGAATGGAGAGCGACGAATTGATGATGATAGCGTTCACAATTCGGCCAGGGGAGGAACATTGGCGATTTTGAGAGAGAGAGAGAGAGCAAGAAGAAGCAGAGTGATCATGAGAGGAAAGAGAGGGGAGAGAGAAATAATCTGAGGGGAAAAAGAATTTGGAAAAAAAAAATATAAGAATAAAATTGGAAAACAAAAAATTTTAAAAATTTAAATGGTCTATTATTTCTTATGGTTTGTAAATAGGCTTTTACTTTCAAAGCATTAAAATTTTGGCCTATTTACTATAATTTTTCTTATGTATATTTATTGTCTTTGTTTTTCTATTTGATTGGTTGTTACTTATTATTTATTCAACATATTATTTAAATTTAAAAATTTAAATATATAAGACCTAAATATTAAAGTACTAAGACATAATTTAATTTGGAGACCAACAAATAAGAGAACAGATATTCAATTCACCCCACACCGTTATTTCTCCTCATTCGCCCAAGTAGGATATCTCTTTGAAAGATTTGTATTCACTTCTTTCATAAGAAGATAAAAAAGTAAAGTGGTAAAAGAAATAAATATATAAGCACGACACGTAAAGAATAATAAAAGAGGTAAGAGAAATTATATTCAATATGACGCTGCTGAATTATTTAATGGAACAATTTCTATTTTAATTCTTTTAGAGTAATTCTATTTTAATTCAGCAACAACTATTAACACATTTACTTTTATGTGCCTTTATGGTAATGCGAATTCACACTTTTCCTTTTTCAAAAAATAAAAATAAAAGGAAAGAAAACAAATAAAGAAAAAGAAAATCCATACTCTATCATCAAGCAATATGTAAATTTATGTTTCAGCAAAAAAAAAAAGTAATTTTATTGAAGTGAAACATAGTTTGAATCAAAGTTTAATCTAAATACTATAACAACAAATTTTGTGAAAAAGAAAACACGTAATAAAAATTGATTTGAATTAAAACTTTTTTGTTTGAATTATGTTTTCAAATAGACTCCTAGTTAATTGAACATGTATTTTTCACCACTGGGCAAAATTAATAATAAAAAAGGAGAAAAAACAATTGTAACAGATAGTAGGTCTCAAAGGAAGCACAAAATTAAACATTACTTAAAGTATCGTCGTGATCAAGTATAGTGACGAGTAAGGATCATTTTTGCAGAAGATTTGGTCCAACTAATTAGTTATTAACTTTGAAAACCTATGGCATGCTAATATTAGCACTAAATTGGGGGTTTGGATTTAATGAAATACTTAAATTAAATAAAACACAAGAAAATAAAATAAAACACAAACAATAATATTAAAATTGGTTAAAAGATCTTTCGCCACCACTAAACAATAACTATACAATTAATTACATAATTTCCTAATCTTCTATTGAAACTACTAATCATGGATAACAACAAACTATGTTACTCCAATTTCTCCTTATTGTGTGGTTAAGCAAAAAAAGCTCTTCACTTAATCCATTTCCCTCAAATAACTTAAAATAAGCTCTCTACATTCAATTCAATGGAAGCATTAAGATAAGAAAGATAGGTTGATCTAGATAACAATCATACAAGCTTAGATTATTCAACCTAAGTTATGTTCTACATCAAAATCTCTCATAATCGTACCTTCTAATCTACTATTAATGAATAGAATATCAAGACAATTACAAATCAAGCATTCTAATTTAGCTATAGATTAAATTCAAGTCTTATTAAGTTGGCCACTTAAACAAAACAAGAAAATAATCATAAACAATAAAAATAGAAGAGCATAAATAATCTCAATTGGAAAATTGAAAAACAATTCTATAAATCAATTATATAATTATGCCTAGGGTTTTGAAATCCCCTTCAACCAAAACCAAACTAAACTGAAAATATAATTGCAAAAGAAAAGAAAGAAAGAAAGAATAAGGAAAAGAACAATTTTGGTATTGAAAATTCTTCTATGTAGACGATTCTCCATGAGCCTCTATTGGAACTCTTCTCTTTTTCTTCTTCTTCTTCTTCTATTTCATCTCCTAAGATGGCTAGAAAAACTAAGGAAAGTTGATGAAAACTAATCTGTGTTTTGTTCTAAGGTATCTTATTTATAGTTTTGCACTTGGAGGATAAAAAGATGCAAGTTTAGACAATTTTTAGGTCAAAAATCAAAGCACAAGACAAAACACATGCGGGGCGGAGTGTACTTCTTGCGGGCACGTGCAGAGTTAATTCTCCCATGGAGCAGGCTGGGACATGTGCGGGAGCAAGGTTTGCTACACTAGCTCACGCAATCTGCGAGCTACATGGCACGATTAAATGCCCATTTGGCGCGAGGGTGAGCTGCTTCTATACTCTAGTGCTGCCGCACGGCCTTTTCTCAGGGGGCATGCTCCATCTTGGCTAAAATTGCAAATTTGGTCTCCAGTTATGTTTCAAAAATGAATAAATAAAATTATTGGGCTCCAAATCTTCACTTTTCATCTATTTTTCAGCTCATTACCTTCACACACCTGCAAAATATAAAAATCAACACAAAATACTCAGTAATGAGCTGGGAAATATGGAAACATTAGATAGAAAATTATATTAAATCAAGCAGTTGTCAGCCTAACCTAAAATATAAAGTATTATTTTCACTTCTTTAATACGGTTTTAAAATATTCTTTAAGGTTAATTGCACAATTATACTTCACAATTTTAACTATTTAATAATCTATCTATAAATTTTTAGAAAATACAAAGGTATTTAAATTTAAAATACTTATTTCAATTTTATCTTTATCAATAGAAAAATTAAGCTAAACAAAATAACTACTTTTAAACAGTTATATGAAAATATTTTATAGATTTAAAAACATAAGAAATCCCAAAACAAAATATCAACTAAAAAAAAGATCTCAAGTTTTATGTTTTTAAATGCTTTTATATTTTTCAAACATTTTTCTCAAGAAGAAAATATATTTCAAAAATTAATTTGGTCTAATTAAGTATATTTTTGTAGTATTTCTATTTTTTTTGTCTTAAAAAAGGTCTGCGATAGATAAAATTAAAACGAGATTTTTAAATTTAAAGAATATATTTGTAGCTTTCAAAAACAGAGAGATAAATTAGAAAAAAAATTAAAATTAAGAGGTATAATTATACGTGTAAATTCATAATCTTTATACTCTTAATGTAGAAACTATGGGCCCGTTTGGTAAATGAATTTGAAGTATCTTGATTCGGATTCTTTTAATATGAGTACTGTGATTTGAATCCAAATCCAAGTTATGTTTGGTAATTGTTTGAAACTCTGATTCGAGTTATGAACAAAATCCAAGCATGTGTTTGGTAATTGTCTGAAACTTTGGTTAGAGTAATGAATTTGTGCTTTGTACATGACAAATTTGAATTCAGATTTTTTATGCTAATTTATTAAAATAAAAAAGTAGAAAAATACCATACGTTTTGGTAAATTATTATTTTCAATTTATAAAAATGTCCTTCAGTAAAATGACACAATTATTGTCTTTAAATTGTTGGGCTTAAAAAATTACACGTCTACAAGAACAAGGCACTAAAATGGATCATTTCCACCGTAAGGTGGACATGGGTAATAAAGGGTATCATGAGGGTAATGTGATTGCAATTGGAAGAAATTAGGTGGTGGTGCTTGAGATGGTCTCGGTGGTGGATGCGTGTATTCTATTGTGTTCCGCTGCTGAGAATGAACTTTCTCGATTGCCTTCTGAGCCAGGACCATTCGATACTCCTTTGCTGTGATGAAAGCCATCTAGTATTCAGGGTTGGCCAACAGGAACTCCATAAAGTCCCAATACTTATCTGCACCAAGGTTCATCTCATTCATGATGTTTAGGCATTGTTTCCATTCCCCATCATCTGAGTGGACCTGATTTGCAGAACTCACACTACCAGTGCCCTTACTAGTGCCGCGGCTGGAGAGGGAATCAACATTACTCTCCAAGGCAGTAGCAGCAACATGCTAGTCAGTCAAACCCTTGCTTCGGACTGGCCTTTTCCCAATTCTCCTTGAGGCGGAATACAGATGCATATAATAGAAGCAAACAAAGGAAAAAAAATTCATCGGCCAGCAAATATGCAAATCAATTGAGAATAAGCAGTTCATATGTCACAGTTCAATGAGCACAAATCACTTTTCACAGATTGGTGTCAAGAGGTCCCATTTCTAAGTTCACATTTCATGGTTCACATAACAAGTCACTGATCACAAATCACAATTCATAGACACAAATAATTTGCAGTTTGGTATATCACAGTTCACTAATCAAAATACTCATCAGCCAGCAAGTAATGCTCATGCTCTTTTAGGCCATAAAGGAGACCTAAAAGAGCATTACTTTTTCAGTAAAAAGAAGAATGTCCTTTGGAGAAGGCCAAAGTTAACATTGTACAGTTTTAATCATCCCTTTGCAACTTGATGGCTGTAACGACCAAATCTAATCCACAATCGCTTCGTACACAAACAACTACTACCCCCAAGTTACTAGAGTACTACTAGTACTGATGAAAAAATTGTGAAACAAATAAATCAATATGAACTAAGCTTCTGATGTAAGTAAATGTTCCGGCTTTTGATTTTACACTTCTTATATCAGTATGAACTAAGCTTTAACAAAAAGAACATTTTCTGAAAGTGAAGAAGAAGAAGAAGAAGCATTAAGATTAGAAAAAGCAAAGATAAAAAACCACTTCTTAACATAAAGAATTAAGATAAACTTGCTTCCCACCGCAAAGTCCAAACTATTGCTTTAATTTTCTATTAAGTGGAAAACTTGATCACTTCTTAAGATTAAAAAAATGCCATTAAAAAAGGTGAAAATAAAATAGCAATGGGTGCCAACTTTACGGAGTATTATGTACTTTTTAATCATAAGACTGTTTGTTACCAACCACCAAAGATGTTCATTCTTTTCCTTAAAAGAACAGAATTGAAATTTTGCTCTCATGACAATGTTACAGGTCAATAATGAAAGTCAGCCTTCAAATATTCAGTGAGCACAAATTACATTGGACAGTTTGGTATAAACGGGTCAATAATGAAAGTTAACATTTCACAATTCACTGAGCACAAATCACATTTCACAGTTTTTTGCATCAAAGTTTACATTTCACAATTCACTGAGCACACAGATCATTTGGATTAAACAGGTCAATAAGGAAAGTTAATATTTCAATATTCACTGAGCACAAATCACATTGTACAGTTTGGTATAAACATGTCTATGATCAAAGTTAACGGTCCGTTTGGTAAATGGATTTGAATTAGTGATTTGATTTGAGTTTGTATGATTTGAATTAGGATTTAAGTTATTGATTTGAATTATTATCCGAATTGACGTTTGGATATATATTTAAGTTTTTAGAATAAAATTGAAATATGTGTTTGGAGAGGTAGTAAAAATAATTTTTGATTTATTAACAAATCTAATAAAATCTTAATGTTAATGATCTTAAAAAATATTCAATATGGATATTGATTTATTCTTCTCTTCAGTAGAAACACAGTGAAAAAAAAATCATCTCGATTGGATATAAAATGAAGAAGTTATGATTTTTTTCCTCAAATATAGGAGAGAGAATTTCTGTTTTTACTCTAACAAAGATATTTGAGTATCAAAAGTTGTTATTCGAATTGCGTTTGGATTTGAATTTAAGTTTTAATCTGAGTATGGAATAAAATTGGAATTTGTGTTTGGAGAAGTAGTGAAGATAGTTTTTGATTAATTAATAAATCTGATAAAATCTTAATGTTAATGATCTTAAAAAATATTCAATATGGATCTTAATTTATTCCTCTCTTCATTAGGAACACTGTGAAAAAAGAATCATCTCAATTGAATATCAAATGAAGAAGTTATGATTTTTTTTTCTCAAATATAAGACAGAGAATTTTAGTTTGTACTGTAGCAAAGATATCTGAGTATCTAAAGTTTAAGGGGATGAGAACTTTGAAAACTTGGATTCTTGATACTCAAATGATTCAGATTTTGAGGGAAACAAACGCGTATCCGAAGGATTCTTGATACTCGAATCCAAATTTGAGTCTATTGCGTTCAAAGAATGCACAAAACAAACATACTCCTAGATTCTTGATACTCAAATGATTCAGATTTTGGGAGAAACAAACACGTATCCAAAGGATTCTTGATACTCGAATCTAAATTTGAGTTCATTGAATTCAATGAATGCATGAAACAAACATACCCAACATTTCTCAATTCGCTAAACAGAAATCACATTTCACAATTACAAATCACATTTCACTGATCACAAATCACAATTCACAGATACACATAATTCATAGTTTGGTATACACAAATCACATTTCATAGCTAGGAAATTTCACAAGGGTAGGGGGAGGGGCAAAACAATGGGTAACAGAGGGTGGGGAGGGTCACAGATCACAGGGCTAGACAGAACCCTCACGGCGGAGGGAAGGCTTTCTAAGGAAGCCGCCATGCACAGAGGGCGGAGAGGCAAGGCTCATGGCAAAAAAACGAAAAAAAAAATAGCCAAAGGATTGCAAGGACTTACCGTGTTTGAGCTCACCGACGATTCAGTTAGTTCTGGCCTCCTATACTGGCGCTGAGAAGAAGTTCTGCTCAACCACACACTACGGTGTAGGTAACCTTTACGGTGACCAGATTTACATCGACAGAGTAGACGAACAACTCGACGAACCAATTTCTCACCGGCGGAAGGAATGGTCGCCATTTTGAGAGAGACGGAGAGAGAGGGGCTAAGAGGGAAGTTTTCAAGAACCCATGGAAGCGATAAGGGGTTTATTGTAGAAAGAGATGCAAAACCCCAATGGTTAAATCTTGGAGAAAGAGAGATTGCAAAGAAACCCAAACCTAAATCACATGAGAATTGACACTATAGCACATGGTTTCAAATCTCAAGGGACAACTCCAAGAACTTGGATTCGGAGCACTCATAATTGACTATTGAAGATGTGTCAAATTAGGCTACCAGACAAGTTTTTAGAGGCATCACCCTAATCTATTTCATTGGAAGCTTCAAGTATTCGAAACAGACAGGTCCTAAACTTCAATAAATAAATACGAACCAAAAGAAATAAATGCGATTGCTAGTTGTGAAAATTATTAGTGAAAACTATTTTTATTGTAACACGTGAGAGCTTTATACTGTAGCAACTTTTTCGTTTCTTTTTATTTTAACATATGAAAGTTTTACACTGTTAATAATTGAGTTTATAATGAAAATCATCCTTAACGAAATAAGGGTAAATAACCATATACTGCAGGCCAGAGAGCACATGTCTGTGTATTTGTTTATTTTTGAAAGGCACATGTTTTGATTTGTTATTTCCTTATTTGTGTTGGGTGTCAAATTTTTTGTTGGGAAAAAACCAAACCGCCCCCTTTTTAGTAAAAAGAATTAAAGAAAACATAATTCTCTTGAAGAAAAAAAAAGAAGCTCAATTTAGAGTCTTGTGGTCAAAAAGGCCCATTCTGTTATGTTTAAGGAAAAATCACTTGAATATCCTGACCTTTTTTCGAAACATGAAACAATATTACTGCAATTTTCATCTAAAAATCCAAAAGTACTGAAAAATTATTTTTAAAAAATTACTAAAAAAATAAATAAAAACCAAGGACTGTAAAAAGAAAAAATAACAAATCAATATATATATATATATATATGCAATGGCTACGGTCATTACATTCAGATCGTCCAGACAAATAATATTTTTTGATAGGATAATAACAATGTGTTATATGAAACATAACATATATTTTTTTATAGGATAATAACAATGTATTATATTAAATATAACATCAAGCTTTGATTATCTAATGTTGTTGTACATTTTGTTCTAAAAAAGGATATACCATATCCTTAATATAGAGACGCCAAATTAAAAAAAAAAGTGTAGAAGATTTGAAACAGCTATGCTTTTTTTAGAAACATTGCGACTCTATTTAGGAACCATAGTTGGACTGAAAATTCAATCTAAACACAAACTAGTGCTTGACAACATTAAAAGAAAAAATCAATTTGAACAATTAGTTCAAATTCAAATTCATTTGTCACAATAAAATCCATTCACTTGATTTAGAAGAGTAAAAAGGAAGAGTGAAAAAGAAAAAAAAAATGAATGGTTTTTATTGTAACAAATTAGTTTGAATTGAGAATTTAAATTTGGACTAATGGATCAAACTGATTTTTTCTTTTAACGTTATCAAGCACTAGTTTGTGTTTGGACTGAATTTTTAAGTTCAAACTATGGTTTTCAAACGGAATCACAATGTTTCTCAAAAACAAAAGCATAGCTATTTCAAATCTTCCATATTTTTTTTAATTTGGTGTTGTCACATGAAGGATATATATTCTCTTTTAGAACAAAATATATGAAACATTAGATGATCAAAACTTGATGTTATATTTAATATAAAACATTGTTATTATCCTATAAAAAATGTTATATTGTCTTAATGGTCCGACTCTCCTCTTATATATATATATATTACAATCTAATTCATTGTCTTCACAAATTCACAGTCAATCCAAAAATCAACAAACCAATAGAAAAGTTCAAGATCTCCACTACAGAAGGAGAGTTTTTTTTTTAATTTTATTTTTTGTTGCCATATGAATTAAACCACAAAAGTTATTTGTTATTTTATTTGTGCTTTAAGGACAGTTTGGTCATTTAAAAGAATTAAACCACAAAAGTTAAAATAATGGATGGTTTTTAGATGATCTAAAAAACATAAGGATAATTTTGTATTTTTAAAAACCGAAGGACAAATGTTTTATTTACCTAAAACAGAAAGGATACTATAAAATTTTTTATTTTTAAATTTTTTTGATATAAGAATTTTATTGTTTTTATATAGATTATTTTTTAATAGTGATTAGAAGAGGTTCTACTCTTATACATACCTTTCAACACTCTATAATTACACTTTCCCCCTGATCATTCTTCATCAACAATTAAAAAAAATCAAATTAAAGAATACAACAAAGACTATATCATTAAATGGAATCCTAACCTCCCTCTGTCTTCTCTCCGTATTGTTGTTGGCCTACTCGTCACACCGTCACTGTTACGTCGTTTCTCTCTACCCTAGCCCAACTTATCATGACAAGATAAAGGAAATTAGTGAGAGAAGAGGTTTATAGATACAAATTGGGTAACGATCATATTTATGTGGCCATTACTTAATTACATAATTGTAAACTTAAAACATATTTTTAACGTAAAGTACTTATATTGCGGAATAAATTTTTTTCTAAAACGTAATTATTATTATTATTTCTTAAAATAATTCTTCCAAAAAATAATAATTATTTATGTAGATTTAATTCTTTAAATCTAACATAATAATAATAATTTCTTAAACAAAAAATAATAATTTCACAAGACTTTTCTTCTACGTAAAAATAATTATTTATAACTATTCTTTTTAAAACATTACTTAATTTAAATTATGAAACGTTTCCAAATTAAAAACATATATAAAATTATTTATTGTAATAATAATTTCTTAAAAGTTGTTCTTTTAGAAACCGACATATTAATAATGATTAATTAAAACAAATTCTTTCAATACTTTTCTTAATAATAATTTCATTATACATATTCTTTAAGATCCTTTCTTAATTTAACCTAAAACCTATAAACATTTCTAATTTCAAATAATGTTATAATTTTTTGACTTGAAAATTTATGTAGATTTGTTGCATATTCTGTTTAAATATTTTTTTAATCTTAATATTCTCTAGACTAAGGTTGAATGATTTCAACCTCAGTTTTCAAGACATACTTACGTAATTTTATTTACTTATTTATACATACATAATTTTGTAAAATAAAAATGTACATAATTTTCATAAAACAAAAATGCAAAAATATTATATTTGCATAAGCGGTATCCATTCCTTTCTCCATTATTTATCCGTCACTCATCACCATCCATCAAGTATCGCTAACAGGTTTCTTACCTATAGCATGAACATACTTAAATGAGTTTTCACTCAGCAATAGAAAATTAGACTCACAAAACTTATTTGAAAAACATATACTAAAAACGTGCATAGACATTTTATGCTTGCTTATTTACTTGTTTTATGCTTAATTATTTAAGCTTGAACTTATTTTACTGATTGAGCCTAGATGTTCATACCGGTTGCGCAAGATTCTCAGGAAGTTAGGGTTTGCAAGGTCCCCAAAGACACTGAGGTCATAAACTATACTAAATTGAGTCTAAGCCTCCCCATAAGTTGAGAGATTAGTATGACACACTTAATTTGTTATATTAGTTTCACTTATTTTATTTTGTGTATGCAGTATGTCATATTACTACATACCATCACAAATTTATAAATCATACACGTATTTGACTAAAGGTGAGTAAGCAATATAATTTAATATGATATGCCTCACTTACTACACATGACATGATCATAACATAACAGTACATGGCATGACTTAAACTTAACAAAACATACTCATAACAAAACACAACATAGAATATCATAACTTAACATAATACAACATATCATACTATCATGGCATAACATATCACCGATCATACATTTCATAATTTTTATAAAAACATGTAAAACAATTTATTTAAAAAAATTTTAAACTATTGGTGAGGTTTCTACTTACTTGGATTCTAAGCTAAGCGGGTCTAGTTGTATCTTGCTAGCTTTAAGTCCAAGAAGCTTTCTCGAAAATGGTCCTAGAGAAATCGTGAAAGGCTAAAAATGCTTCTTGGAGATATGTGTATGCTGAAAACGTCATTTTAGACTTTGTTACTCTAGTCTATGTTGCTCGATCTACGTGTAGTTGGTACTGGATGATTTTCAACAAAGTGAAATTAGCTTGAATGGAGGACACCATCGCATTGGGAGCATCAAAACGAGTGAGGAGGTGGTCTTGGATATTCAATCGAAGGTCCAGAGCACAAAACTCGAGCTTGACAAAAATTGGCCATCTGTTACGGCGTGTGTGGTGGCTTCGGTGACAAGACGACAATGGTGCTTCAACTCCTAATAGTTCTCAACCTTTTGAATATTTTATGGCATCAATTTAACCCAAGTTGCCCTCAATCAATGCAGATTTATGTCAAAATTTTTGGAGAAACCGTCGGCTTGGGTATTGGTTTTTTAGTGATGCATTGGCCAAATTAGCTTGTGCGTTTCATCCCCTGAAGTTCCCTGAGGCTTTTGGTACAGTGGCGTGTCTTGCCACCATCAGGATGGGGGAATCCAAACCCCTACATGGCGACGCATGACAGGAGCGTTGATCTTTAGACACCGGCTATGATTTCAAGAAATTTTTAGGCGCATTTTGATTCTCTTGGCCCTTTAAACATAATCGTTCCATCAATTTAAATCAACATTGTGGAGCGTTAAAAACAACAACTCTCATGGCAGCAGTGGCCGGCTACTTCAATATCCAATGAGTAACTAAGCAAAGATGTAATTAGACGAGGAGTTTTACTCCCTATCACCGTCTGAGCCAAATGGAGCCGGCGGTGTGCTTCACCGCCACCTTAAAGGGTGAAATCGATGACAGTGCTATGAATGGCACAACCATCTCCGCTAAAGCTTCTTTCGGCCAAAATCAAGGGATGGCACCTACTAGGTTTTGTTCATGTCATCAAGCTGAGTCTGTTGACACCAAAATCACATCAATTGGTGCTCGAGCGATAAAGATATCACACTAGAAAGATAGTGGATTTCCACATATTTAACCGGCTACTATGGGCTGCTCTGATAGAGTTGTGGTCGGTATGTTAGGATGTTGGACTCAGCTCACCATGATCTATCTGTTGATGCAAGAGGTATCGAAAATAGAAGTCAAAATTTATACCGGAATTGAAGGAGAGAGAGAGTGTGGAAAAGATGATTTTTAAGTGACTGGAAATTTTTTGGTCCATATATTTACAGACACTGTCATAGGCCTTTGAAGTCTAGACTGTGTCATGATTGGTTCGATCAAATTTAATCCGTAAACTGGACAATTTCTATATATGTATTCGTATTTTCTAAAGCTATAATATTCTTTACCTTTTAAAATAACTAAATAAATTCTAACTTTCTTACTAAATTATATCTTATTGAAATCCATACTATCATAAAATCATTTTCATAGTTCTAAATATCATTAAAGTTTCATGGTTTTATTCAGAAATATAAAACCATGATACTTTTCTTCAAAACTAGTGATCAACAAATTTTCACCATGTTTTAGAGAATAACTTTCTATATTCAAAAGCTTTGACCTAAATATCATTTTGTAAATTCTAAAACCTTTAAAATGTTAACTAATAAATAAAGCATATATTTTCATTATAATTTTTCTTCTTTTATTAGCTATATTTTCATATTTAATATGAAAACATATTAAGTATGAAACTTAATTGTAAAACTTTTAATTTTATCATGAAAATAATAATAATAAATTATAAAAGTTTTCGTAAATTAGATAGTCATAAGTCAATTTAGTTCATAAACTTAGCTTAGGTTCGTGCTTTATAGTAAAACCATAACTACTTATAATGAAAAGTCGTTTATAGGTCCAGATCCAATTTATGGATTTAAGTAATCTATTTGCGATATTGCATTGCCTTAAAGGCTCGTGAAATGCTTGCTGACTCTATTAATTTTTTTATTATTATTTTGAATTTCACAAAGTTATTTACACTTGTAAATAACTAATTGTGCATATATAGGATATTGTAAATTTTTTAGTTTCTAATAATCCTTATGACTTAAAAAATTCTTACCATGCTTTACGATCTCATTAAAAACGAGATCGATCTTATATTCATAAATTCTGTGTTCGCCATTTCTGAATTATGGTGTTGAGCTGTTAGTCACTATGATCTAAGTTTCTCCTAATAAACTGAAATCATGTACGAATTCTGTATAATCATAACGAGTTAGAAAATTCTTTTTATCAAGTCATTTTAATTTATAATTTCTAATTGAGATTTTTTAAAAGCCACTATTTTGACCCATACATGAAATTATTGAATTATAAAAGCTAAGTTTAGCATACTGAGTACTTATTTTTAATTACTCAAGTGTACTATCATAATATGATATTTGCTATGTGCTTCATCATAAAGCACATAAAATTGTGTAATTATAACATTATTCATTACTAAAGTCTTATTGTTATTAAGACTTTCTATATACGTGTTAATAGAGAAAATTTATAATCATAAATCATGAAAATGACACAATTTAAACTTATGAATTTTCTAGGTGTTACATAAAATTTCTATCCTTGAACTGAGTTTTTGCAATTTTTTTGTAGTTTTCAAAGAAACTTGAACTGATAAACCCTAAACTTATACTTTATAATGAATTAATGGTGTAGTTATTCACAAATTCTTAATTAATCATACTTATTAATTTTTGGATTTTTTTGGTCATTACAATCTATCCTACTCCTGCGAGGCTTCTTCTATTCAGCGATTCAACCCCAAGTGTCTCAATAAGGAATATAGCTTTGTTTTTCTATGCCTTCTATCTCCTAGTCTAGGACTTATATTAATCCTTCTTCATATCTTAGGTTGTATATTTGCATCCAGATCATGATCTGGTGTACAGGGACTGGCCAGAAAGCTCATATTCTTATCACTCAATTTATGGATTTTTATCATCCAGTTATCAAGGCTAGCGATTATACAAACTTAAAACATGCTTATCTACTTGCTCTAAAATTTTTAAGGGTTCATAACACTTGAGCTTACCCTTTCATATCCCTAATGTACATGTCTCGCTCTTCCTTAGGTGTGTAAGTAAAAGGGAATTCTTTCCCATTTTTCATACTCATAAGGTCTCTTATGGTTTTGTTCTTATGACCACTCTGTTGGACATGAGAATTTTTATGGCTTCAACTCGATTATCTTAATCGTTTTGGATGTTTCTAATTGAAACTATTGTGTCTCCAACTAATTTTCTCCAAATACTTAGTGGTAAGTTAAAGGTTCACCTTTCTTTTAGGAGAAGATTTCTTTGTGATCCTAAATCATAGGGTGGACAGGATCTCTTAAAGTATGAAAATCATGCTATTGATTCCCTCAATGGTACTTGATGTAGGATCTAAAACGTGCTACCGTAGTATACTGTAAATAATTGGGAAATTTTACTCCCATTTGGCAACCCTTCTATGGGTGGATGGTCCTTCTAGATCTCCATTCCATATTACCGAGTGGGGTATGCTCTTATAAGATAGCAAAATTGTACGGTCTCTTTAACTTGTAAGAGGTTTATTAGAGCCTTGTCTACATCCTATTTACTTTGAGACCATAATTCTAATATTTTAAATACCTATTTTCTTAGAAAATTAGGTGTTATTCTAGCCTTAACTAGCTCTATCTGTTCAATTGTATAATCCCTGCTTAAGTCATCTTACGGTATTTCACCGTTTGTATAGCTTATTCTTTCCTTCGGAGTTCTAGTCAATCTTGTTTCCATCGCTGAAACATTTATGACGTGTCTTAACTTTTTCTATATGGTGGATTTCATATCTATTGTTGGTTTTGTATTTTTTTATTGTCTAGATGACTATAGTATCATATGTCGTCCTATGATTTTCTTATAACTTCTAGTAAGGGTTGTGTCTCTGGTTTATGAAGCCTTTCTAGCTGATCTACTACTTCTATTCTTCCTTGTTGTTGAGTCCGAGCTAGACTAAGAACCGTGGGCTTATTCAACAAGGTACCATGTTCTTGTTTTTATCTCTTTTCTTGTCATCTTAATCTTTACTTAATCAAGTCCTTAAACTCTTTCTTTTCATAGCAAATGTGTTTCTGTCATTGCTGTTATAATTAGGTATTATTAACTTATAGAAGCGAAGGCCTCTGTTGATGGTCTTAGTTCATGGGTTGGGTTGTTTGATATCATAGTATTTCTATTTTCATGTTTATGGATAATAGTTTTATTGACTACTTCAGGCCGTTCTTAATCTAATACTTGATATTCAACCTTGAACTTAACAAGGTTTTCTTTTCATATGAGCGATGGGTATACTGTAAATCTTTTTCTTACTTTGCTGGGTATTTTATGTAAAGCATTGCATTTTCTTTCTATGGATGAACAAAAAGTTGGAAAAATCACTAAAAAGTATTCTTGCAGATTCTGGTTACTGGTTTGATGACTTCTAAATTCTCTCAAGAGAAAATTTATTGATTTTGATTTTTCTTACATATTTATTCGTCATTTAGATGAACAATAAGGGATTGTTACCTACTTTTAGGACTTTACTTGAAACTCATGTTCTATTAGGTCATAATGATTTTAACGTGTTACTCATAACACTATAACACTATAACAATTTTGGTTACTTTTTTTTTTTGCTGTATACTATAATTTGTCAAATGAAGAATTCTTATCGGTTCTATGGAGACTAGTAGGGTTTTGACAAGCCTTACCTGCCTACTGCATAATTCCTAATCTTAAGATGGGCTTAAAAAACTAACTTCAAGGGCGCTACATTACAAAGTGACACTTTATGTGTCATCCTCCCTATACACTGTCTCTAACTTAATATTAGCACTCCTTTTATACGCATCAAGAGGGGTGTATAAATGGCCCTTAAACTGCCACTACGTCCCAAGCCTTGACGTCTTATTCTCAAACTTGCTAATCATACTGACTATGTCCTTGGTTTCCCTAGTCTTTATTGTCTATACCCTTATAAAGGAGACTACATTAATGTTCCTTCAGAAGATCACTTCTTCTTGTTTATCATTCCTTGAGGGACACGTCATGAACTTCATATCTTTAGCTTCAGAAGTATCTTGTTATGAGTCCCATAAAATTCTACTATTTCGATGATGTCATAGTTAGACCTATTTTTCATGACTATGCACACTTTTAGTTTTCTTGTCGAAAATAACGTAGGGTTGTTTTGACCATCTATTACGTATTTAAATTCTCTTGTAAAGACAAAGTGATACTCTTATTAACTTGCTCTACTACTAATCTCAAAGGATTTCTCCATAAAACGACAACGTCTTAGCAGGTCAAAGGGCTTATATTAACCCTACATTTGTCTTTCTCAATTTTCAATTACTAGTGGGGGTTTGGTGTTTAGCTCTACGTTTTCTAATCTTACTTAATCCATAACTCTTGTCTGTCTAAAGACTGCATCTACTTGAGGTGGTCTCCTTAGCTAAATAATTTGGATAGGGTAAATTTACTACTCCATATAAGAATTCTTTATTTGCTACCTTAAGTAAACGTATCTAACTACTTGTCTTAAACTAGTTCTTTGCCCACTAATGACTAGGTGCCATTAAATCATATGGCAAGTTGTGTCATTTGTTTGGTCTTGTTAGCTCAATCATACTTCCTTGTCTTCAGTGGGTCGCATAACATAAAGCTCGTCCTATCGAAAACTTATACCGTTAATACATAAATCTTACTTTTAACACATACGTATACGTGCTTAGTTGTATGGCATGTCACACCACTTTTTTGTAATGGTACGATGCCTATCTAATCCTATACATTGTTTCTAGACCAAATATCGATGTCTTCATCAAAGGTCCAAACTGGGAAGCTTTCTGAAAAACGTGCTCGTTCGTGCTTCAGGAAAACATCTTTATGTCGTCATCTCTTGTGATGATTCTTTGAAGGAAACTTTGTTCTTTCGTTCTTTGTGTATCCTAACTATGACTTTCTGTGTTCTCATAACAAGATAAAGAGTGTTATCCATCTGCCAATAGAACCGGCTTTTAGTGAAGATTTGCTCATATGTTGCATGAGGGGCGGCTTTGCTCATGAGTTAGTGAAAAAACTATAGGTTTGTTTTCTTTTTGGGGTGGTGTCGCCTTACTCATAGCTTCCTCATTGATAAAAAGAAGCAAAGAATGAAATAAAAATAAAAAGCAAGTCCTGAGATAGGAAAGGGGAAAGTCTCGACAATGGCTTCAATTTTTATTTCATATAATAGTTAAAAGATTAGGTTAGAATTGATGAGGTTTATTAATCCTTGGAGGGGACAATTTTATTCCACTGGTAAAGTATAAACATTTTAACCATTAAATTAATAAAGTATTTGATAAATTTAATTTCAACTTATCAATCTAACTCAAATAATATAATATTTTTATATGTTATAATATAAAATAAAAATATACTATAATATAAAAGTCTTATATGTTATAATATTAAATGGTTTAACATATGATCAAAAATAATTTTAGATAGTCTCTCGTAAATTCTTAACCTAAACGGTTATAAATAGAACCTTTAAAATAAAAAATACCTCCTTTTATCGGTGGGAAAATTTTTTTCTCCGTTATGAAAATTCCTTTCTAGTACCCATTTTATTTTAGAAAGTTCTGTGGTAGAAAAAAGGGTGAAAATGTCACGAGAAATGAAAGGGGGGGGGGGTTGTTGGTACGTTTGACAAAGAGGACAGGGATACAAGTCGGCCGGTCAAGTCTCTGTAGTTTCTTTTTGTTGTTTTTCTCCCCGCCTTCCTCCTCCGTATTTAACGTTAAATCACATCATTTCAGATTTCAGAGCAAAAAAAAATAAAAATAAAAATAATAAAATAAACACCCCTTCCCTTCACTCACTCGCTCACTTCTCTTTCTTTATTTACCTCCCACATTTTACTCTTCGTAAATCCGCTTTTCCACTGACTTTTTATCTCTTTCTCTGTCCACTTCTGTGTTTTCTCCTTTCTGTTGGTGGGTTTTTCTCTGCTCATTTGTCTTGGCATTTGGGTTCTTGTTTTTCATTATTGTGTTTACTTTTTTTTTTTTTTCAAACTTCACATTTTCATATTCAAAGCTCAACACTCAAAACCCATGTGCACATTTTTTTATTTGCCTTTTTGATTTTGAGAGCTGAGGAGGAAGAGGAGGAAGAGAATAGTATATTGTAGTAATACATAATAATAATAAAAAACAGAAAAGCAAAAGAGAGAGAATCTACAGTTAGTTGTAGAAATAGAATACGCAGGCGGAGACAAATCCATTTTTACCCCCCCATATCCACACAACTTTGGCTCAGGTGTTATTTTCCTTTCTAGCAGATAGATAGGGAAGTGAGAGAGAGAGAGAGAGAGAGACTTCAAACAGCACTGAAGAAATGACTAAAGAAGGAGACTTTAAGCTCCTCAAGATCCAGGTCTTTCTATCTCATTACCACTTTGTTGTCTTTCTTTGAGTCTTGTTAGTTATTATTATGTATTGTGTTTGTATCTCTCTCTTTTTTATTTTTTTATTTTTATTTTTATACAGCAAAGTTGTAGTCTTTTCCTAAAGATTCTTCCTTTTCTCTTGTTTTGTTGTTTCCTTTTGTTGCTTTTTTTTTTTTACCCCCAACTCTTTTCTCTATCTTTGAGATTTTCATTTTTTTTCATTTTCTTTTTTCTTCTACAGACTTGTGTTCTTAGAGTGAACATACATTGTGACGGGTGCAAGCAGAAAGTGAAGAAACTCCTTCAGAGAATTGAAGGTGCTTAAACTCTTTACTTTTCTTCTCATCTTTTTAAATGTTTGTCTTCTTCTATGCGGTAACTTATATGTAAACACTTTCCATTTTTTCTTGCTATTATTCTCATAGTTCTTTTTTGTGCACGTTTCCATAACAGAAAATGTAAAGTTCTAATCTTTGATGCCCAAGGTCATTAAAAAGATCAAATTTGCCTTGTTAGGCTTGAGGACTTTAATTAAACATTTTTATCTCATTTTTTTAACATTTCTCCTACATGTAAGAATGGTAAGAGAAAAGACATTTTCCTAAATTTTTTTGGTGGTTCTACAGTGATCAACCTACCACAACAATTAAAAAAAAAATGCTAGAACAAAGAGTTTGCCAAAACAAAATTTGTCATGACTATGTTCTGATCCTCAGCCATATATAAATCCGAACAATGTGTTACAAATTTGTCTTGAACAATGTCTTTCTTTTTTGTCTTGACTTTCCAGTATTTATGTTCATAACTTCTTTCTAGTTTTGCCCTTTTGCGTAAATCTGAAGAATATGTTACTAATTGTCCGAAACCAAGTCTTTTTTTTTTGTGAATCTTTCAAATGTAGTAGTTTATAACTTATTTCCGGATTTGCCCTTTAGGTGTGTACCAAGTAAACATTGATTCAGACCAGCAAAAAGTCACAGTCTCAGGGAGTGTAGACTCTGCAACTTTGATCAAGAGACTGGTTAGAGCTGGTAAACATGCTGAACTTTGGTCACAAAAACCCAATCAAAACCAGAAGCAAAAGAACAACAACTGCACCAAAGACGACAAGAACATTAACAACAACAACAACAAAGGGAATCAACAGAAGCAGGCTGTGAATTTGATGAAGGGTCTTGAGAACCAACAACAGCACCACAAGTTTGCCCCCTTCGGCTGCGAAGAAGATGATGAATTTTATGATGAAGATGATGACGAAGAGGACGATGAGCTCAGGTTTATTAGAGAGAAAGTTAACCAAATTGGTCTGCTTAGGCAACAAGCAGCAGCCATGGAAGCAAGTGGGGCAAACAAAGGAGGAGGTTCAAACAATGTCAAGATTACCAACAACAGTATTAGCAATGGGGCTCAAAATGGGAAGAAAGGACAGCCAAATCAGAACATGGGAATGAAAGCTGATGCGCCTCACCCGAATGCGATGATTGATCCGAAAACAATGGCTGCTCTTAAGCTAGGGAACAATAATCATCATCCTCAGTTTGGGAATAATCTCAACTCTGTTGGGGAAATCAGAAGGGCAAATGATCTCAACACAATGATGAACTTGGCTGGTTTCCATGGAAATGTTCCTAACAATTTATCACCAAATCCTGCAGCAGCAGCAGCAGCAGCAGCTGTTGCTAACAATCCCAATGGTCTTGGAGGCATCCAGTTTCATCAACCCAACAATGGATTCCCTTGCTCTTCTCCTCCTAATCTCCCTCCAACAGCATCCATGATGATGAACATGAATGGCTACAACCATCCATCAAACATGATGAACATGCAAGCTAGGCATGCCATGATGCAGCAACAACAGCAGCAGCAGCAGCAGCAGCCACAAGTGATGTATCAGAGGTCCCCATTTATCCCTCCAAGCACCACAGGCTATTACTACAATTACACTCCGTATTATCCAGCTCCATACTCATCACCATCACCATATCCTGAACCAAACTATGCCAGTGATAGCTCTGCAGCCCATATCTTCAGTGATGAGAACACAACTGGCTGCTCAATTATGTAGTAATATTATAAAAACTATGTGGACTTGTTATTATTACTACTCTTAGTTTGGATGTGTGTGTGTTTCTACTTCTGTGTAGTTGTCG
The DNA here is from genome assembly GCA_025403435.1 of Artocarpus heterophyllus. NCBI lineage: Eukaryota > Viridiplantae > Streptophyta > Magnoliopsida > Rosales > Moraceae > Artocarpus > Artocarpus heterophyllus. Next base: position 11,165,413 of record CM046340.1, on the reverse strand, counting down.
TGTTAAGAGGAAGAAGATTGTGATGTTTTTTTTTTTTTTTTTGGATCTTAGTTCTGTCCACCTTTGTTTTTTAATGTGTTTGAGGGTATGGACTGGAACAAAGTTGTGGCCTGTGAGCTACAATTGCAGTGGTGGTAGTAGTAGTAAATAATTAATGTATAATGTATTTGAAAAAGTTTGGTTTTTAGTGAAGTGGGTATGGTCAATTTTGGAGTTCTCTTGTTATTATTGTAAATTATTGGCATATAAGAGACAAATTGGCACATTGGTAACTGTACTGGGTTCAGAGACTATGATGACACCGTGCAGAGAGGGTTATGTGCTGGGTTGACAACCCCATGGGGCTTGTTTATGTGAATGTTAGGTAGAGGGGATCACGTGACTTGCACGTGCATGCAACTCTCTCTTTCTTTTTTTGTGTGACCGTTTGTTTTTGTGCGTAAATTTGGGGGTTTGCTGACAAATGGAACACAGCACCATTGCATGCGCTTCTTTGTCAGCTGTGTTTTTTTTTATGTTAAAGTTGTTAATGTTGCAAGTTGCGGAGTTTAATAGGGTGTTTGGAAGAATGGTGGAATCATTTTAGCATGTGAGAGTTTTATACTGTAGCATATTTTTTTATTGTTACTGTAACATGTGAGAGCTTTACACTATTTATAACTGAGATTGTGGTGGGAACTGAGTGGTTCCCATCACTGCCAAACACCCCCTAAATAAGTTTCCTGCCGGTATTTGGAGAGAGTTTTAAGTAGGAAATATTTAATCAAGAGACCAATATGAACTAATTAATTAAGCGTGTCATGACATAGTGAGATATAATGATGCATTTGATGTTTCATTATGATGAATCTAGGCCTTATTTCGCATATTTGTTTTAATGATGCACTTGACTTTCATAAAGTTAGTCACAGCTTTTGTTTGACTTGTTATTATATAGGGTGTTTGGAAGGGTGGTGGGAACTAGTGGTGAGAACTACTTTTATTGTATCATGTGAGTTTTATACTATAATATATTTTTTATTGTTACTGTAGCATGTGAGAGCTTTATATTGTTCATAACTAAGATTGTGGTGGGAACTGAGTGGTTCCCACCACTGCCAAACACTCCCATATTTTATGGGAGAAGAATAGAATTAGTCTATCATTAATTGGAAATAAAAATAGGTTGATTAAAATATAAGTGTTAAATAAATAGCTTATTTAAATTAAAATAAAATTTACTTTTGTATAGAATGATAAAAATTAAGATGCAAAACAAAATCGAGACAATAAAAAACAAAAATGAAAAGAAAGAGAAGAAGAAAAAGAATGAGATAGAATTAAAAATTAAGTGTTTAAAAAGAGTATAAGATTTTAAAAATGTTGTTTATTTTAATATTCTTAAAGGTGTTCTATTTGTTTACATTAAAAATTAAAACTGTTATTTGAAGTAAATTCTCTTATTTTTTAATAAAAATGTATATGAATGTATAATTATTGGACAGTTTTATGAAGTTCAGCATATATCTTTATTTAGCTTTTATCAGTAGTAAATTTTATATTAATTTTAAAAAATTATTACTTTTGACCAATAAATTAATTGAATTATAAATGGGTCATTTTTTGAAGTCCGTTGTAGCTTGACTAATAAACGTATACACATATCGCATCGTATAACACATATAATAAACATTTAGTGTTTGTGTTCAGATTTTTGACATGCTCATTGAAGGCGTCCTGTTCGTGTTGAGACTAAGAGTGTTATGTCAAATTTATTTCAACCCAAACACGACCTACAAATACAAACTGCTGCCTTAAGATGTGAGAAAAAGGTTTTGGTATGGAGACTCGCAACATCATAGACCAGCCCTATCATGCATTTGATATTTGATATAACGTAAAACATTTTGGGACTCATTTACTTGAACTTGATATTAGGTTACATCTTTTGGAATTTATTTACACGTGCTTGACACATGGAAAATGGCAATAACATTGAGCTTACCATGAGCTAATTGATAATAGACTATTGATATAAGACAGTTTCCACTGGTGTGACTGTCCATTATTATTTTTTCATTGCTAATCATCTTGAGACAAGTATTTATGCAAATCAACAAAGACAAGTTTCAATCTTGAAAGCGTGGTTTATACTCGTCAAAGCTTATTAAAAGGTAGAGATTATTATTATTATTATAATTATTAAGGTAGTGAGGTATAGAAGGATAGGCAAAACGCTAAATGCCTTATGCTCTTATTGGTATCAGTGAAAAGTAAAAGGAAAGAAAACATTAAAATAATTTTAGGATAGAAATTTATATGATGGGGTGTTTGATAGAAAAGAAAGAAAAAGTGGGTAAAAAAATGGCATATAGGGCCTATCAAAATTGATATTTTTAAATATAGGTGGATTTTATGAGGGAAAAGTTTGGCAACAATACAAAGAAAGTAAAGTTACTAATTTGTCATTCTTTTTCATCAAAATTTCAAAAAAAAATTTAGGTGCCAAATTAGAGAAATAGCTAAATAATATTTAGGTAAAATAATAATTGTATTAATAGTAGTTTTTTTATTCTTTGGTTTTTCTTATAATACCAAGTAAGAGAGAAAAAAATGACATTTTTTTCTACTTTCAAATACCAAATAAGTAAAAAAAAAATAAAAATATTTTCTTTTTATATAATTTTTTTTTCTTTATAATTTTTTCTTCCCTCCTATTTTTTTTCCTTCTTACCAAACGGAGCATTAAGGTACAACATAGAGTCCGACCATGAACAGGATAGTCTACATGTGACTCACCAGTATGACAGGAAAAATCAAATTTAAAGATTGAAAGTCTGCCTGTTAAGGATCAACGGTTGATATTAACTGAACCTTATTTTTCTGTGCACTCCTGCACCTGAGGGAAGGGGAGGCTTATTTCCCATTTTGCCACCACAACTTTGAGAATTTCATCTTTCAACAAATTTTGAACTCGAGTGATTAGTTTCTTCTAGGAGAAAGTGTCATTTGTTTCAAAAGTAAACAGATTTTCAAAGACGATTTTGAAATGTTTGCTGTGATATTATGGCAGATTTGGTATCACAGGAACCAAGCCATACACAAGCACTCTGACTGCCCTTCTGCTGTCAAAAGCTGGAAATTTTCTGGATAAATACTGTCGGTTGCAGGCAAGGATCCTCAACAATCAAACCCCCAAGCTGCCACTGCAAAGCATTGGATTGCCCCTTGTAATATCCTGTTTTTAATATTTATCAAATTTAATTAAAATTGATTTTAATTAAATTTACCAAAGATAGAAAGTAAATAAAGAGCACAAGCAAATGTTATCAAGGTTCGGTCAATCGATCTGTATCCTTAGGGCCACACCCAACTATTAAATAATACACTAAGCAAGAAAATATTACAATCACCAATTGGTCTTAAACAACTTTGAGACTTCCTCTTTCGTTTGTTGCCTCTGTGTTGTAATACCTATATGGATCTCTTCAGCGAGTATCACTTATCTTAATGATCTACACGTGATAAATCCCTTCAAAGTGCAGAGCAAAATTTCTAGAAAACTTCCGCTTCTTCTCCCGAAAAATGCTAAAAATTGATTGCTCGTAAACCTCTGATTTGTCACTTCTCTAAATGTAAAAAACTCCTTGTGAAGTGAGGTAGAGTTACTTCCAGTACTTGATCAGATCTCGAATTAACTGTTCAAAATTCAAATGTTGCAACTGATTTCGCATCTGATGTTGCAACATTATCTTGTGACATTATTTGTTAAAATTGTGATATGATTTTCTAGAATGAATCTGAATGATTTCACTGTGAACTCTTGATTTAATTCTTTAGAAATATCTTCTAAAATCATTCTCGAAATAAATGGCAATCTTCCTCCTTTTTATAGAGCTAAAAATAAAATCTTGTTCAAGTTTGAATTTCAAACCTAGTAAAAGTAGGATTTTCTAATCCAATGCTTATCTTTATCTTTAGTATCTTCAGTTTGAATTCATCTTGGACTAGATTCTGTAGATTAAAATCGTGTAGCCAAATCTCCAATTTGATTTTTGAATTTTTTGAATAAATTTTGCCAAATCTGCTAATCAAACAAAATGTGTAAACAATAACAATCTCTCCTTTTAGCATTTTTTGGTAAAATAACATGTATGGAGCACGAAAACATATCCAAGAAATACATACATCAAAAATCACGCTATTGCTCCCCCTTTTTGGAAAAATAATAGCTAAAGTGCAAATATTGTATCCATCTATGCATACTGCTTCTATTGCGGCTAAACTTCCTTCAATTCAGCCTGTAAAAACCATACTTTAATGACCGATGTCATAGAAGGTGTTGTAACATCTGTTACGACATCAGGTGCAACACTATCTAGGCTTAGTGGCTGAGTCATCATCTTGCTCCCCCTTATATTGTACACGATGTTCTTATGTCTTTTTTACCTGCAAAAATCACAAACTAAAAGAATGTTTCCTTTCTCCTCCTTTTTGACAAATGATCTAAGTAGCATTAGTCTAACCAAATATCAATGTAAAGAAAGCACAATAAAACAAAATGATGTGTTTTGTATGATGTTTCTCCCCTTGAGTTTAATCACTTATTCATAACGGATTTTTCATATCAGACTTGCGAGCTATTAACAAACAAATTTCTAAAATTACTTAATACACCAAACTTCTTGACAGTATTTTTGTGATTTTTTTTTTTTTTTTTTTTTTTTTTTTTTTGTGTCTGCTCATAGTGTGAATATGTGCATAAAAATTTGAAATGTAGAAAATAAACATGATGCACCTAAGAACAAAAAAAATAAGTAAAAAACAAAATTACCATTTATTTTTCGTCTTTTGGACATAGATTATCTTTAAATCATTGCAGCTTGAACATAAGTCAAATCTAAAACTATCAAGAGCATAACAATATAGTCCAAGTGTGCATGTGAGAAATCATACTATATCGGAATAGAGCTTCTTAATATGTACAACCTGTCATCTCAAAATTTTTAAAAAACCTGTTCCAACTATCCTGATCATATGAAAATCACACTATGTAAATATATTTTTAATTTATTATACTATTATTGAATTGAACTTTATTGCACTTAGGGGCTTTCATATCATGGTAGATCGTCTTCTATATATTGGTGATACATAGGCCTAGATTACTTATGGACAACTTTTTCTTTTTTTTGCCTATCATATAGTTACACCATTATATATTTGTATAAAAAATCTAGAAAGACAGTCACGGCATGATTTAAAAAGATCAAGACTAGGGTTATGTCATTCTCAAATATCTATTCAGAATGTGATAGTTCTAGTGCACATAAATCAATATTAAAACTCTATAATAATCAAGATTGGTTTATGCACAAACATAGAGTATTTTCAAATAATCCATATCTTGACAACTATTTTTGATGCTAAATTCTAAATATTTTCTATGCGTAAAACAAATAAACATAAACCTATTATTTGTGCCTAATTCAATATGCATGCGGTAAATGTGAAAAAAAAAAATGCAAACCAAATAATGCAAATTCCTAATGCTTTCTTAAGTAATTTGAACCTAGGAGCAATAAGAGCCTTAGAATAAGTGTTTGCTAATTACTTTTCAATCTTCAGTTTCACACACAAATCTTTAAAAGCATTATATGTTTTAGGTTTTTCTTTTACACACAAATTAGTCTTCTTAATCCATAGTTTTCTATTAATTTTATTTATCAGATCAATTTTGGAGTTACGAGTCCTTTTTGTTTTGGGGGAAGAACAACGAATCAGCTCTTGATGCATTTAAATACATATGGCATTTAGGTCTCATGTGTCCAAACAAACCGCAATAATGACAAGTTGGAACAAACCTTTTAGATTTATGCCTAGAGTGAGAGGGAACAGATTTCTTACCAGAGATAGTGCAGGAGCGGGTTTGGAATTTCTTTCACACAAACCTTTGAGGTTGAGCATTCACCTATGAATTCGAGTCTATGATGATCACCACTTGATTTTTTGAGTGTCAATATGTGATCCTGCTTAGCTGTGTGTGAATTCAGCATCTTCAAGTTCTTTTAAGTGTTTTCCAATTCAGCCTTGGTCTCTTGAAGCTTTCACTCCTTCCTAGCAGCCAAGAATTTATAGTTGATTACAGCCTTTTTTAGCATATCTTTTTCCTTGATGAGTTCTACAACTTTGTCTTCTAGAGAGTTATTCAGTTTGCAAATATGTACCCACTTGCTATGAGTCTAGTATAATTTTTCAATGTCTTCTCTGATCAAGTCCTCATCATCATTGCTGCAATAAGATTTAGCATCGGATTTGATAGAAACCCCATCATCTGCCTTCAATATTGTAGGAGATGTTGTAGAAGATGTTGCAACATCACTTGCGATAGTGTTGACAGAAACCTCTCGGTTGGTGGTGACGTTGAAGGCAACATAGTTGCTGAGATGTTCCTTGATATCCTCTTGACTGCCATCAGACTCTTTATCACTCTAAGTGACGTTCAAAGATTTTTCCTTCTTTTTGAAGGTGTTGGTGCACCAAGACTGAATATAACCGTATCCTTTTCATTCTTGAGATTGAAAACCCTTGTTCTTCTTCTTGAATTCATATATTTTAGTACAAATTTTAAAGTCTATTTTACAATTATTTTTTAGAAGCTACTAGAAGCAATTCTAAGGAGCTAAAGCCCTTTTAATAATTCATTCAAATACTTTCAGAAGTGATTTTTAAACTCAATAAGTCAAAAACAAATTCTAAAAAGCCCCCTTAAATGGACTCTAAAAGTACAAGCAAAACTTGTCAAACGAGCCCATAATCATGACTTGGATAAGCCGAAGGTGATTCTTTTTTGAAAAATCCATGTCATTCTTATATGATTAAATCTCACTGCTCATAAAACAAAAGAAATTATACCAAATAGAAAATTTTTCTATTCAAATGGTAAATAATGTCAAAATTTTTAAAAAAGTAAAAGTAAAAGTAAATTAAATAATATTTTAAAATATATTAGAATCGTTTGGTATTATTTTAAAATAGACGTAAATATTTTTATTTTAAAAAATTAAAATTTTTTAAAAATTATGTTGATGGTTTTTAAAATTTTTATCTTGTAAAATACACGACAATATTTTAAAAAATTCTGACAACAAAAAAATCGGGGCCATTAAGGGCCTGTTTGGTAGCATGATTTTTATAACTCACTTAACTCAAAACCCTACTCGGGTATTACAAGTCCTCAAAGTCCTCGTTTGGTGTGTGAGGTATTTGAATCATTTTTTGGGTTCTCCACTCCAGTTCTCGAGTTTAGCTCCCCCTTGTTTTCTTGGGACTCCAATTACTGAAGAACAGTGGTATGCCTCTGAGCATGACTCGCGTGATTCCCTTCTCTTCGCAGAGATTCTCTGCAATTTCTTCACCAATATTTTTTACCGTTGAGGGATTTGCAATAAATCCCCCAACTGAGCATGTATGGTTGGAAACCCACCATTTTCTGCAAAAGCTCTCTCTGCGTCTCTCTCTCTTCCCTGTCACTCTCTCTCTGTCGAAACGGCGACCATCGTTCCCCACCGTGAGAGCTTCGGCCCTCAACTCGGTCGTCTTCTCCGTCGATATAGATCTGCCCACCGTAGACCATATCGGGCCCACCGACCATTATTGAGGTGTTATCGTTGTTTGAATCGGAGTAGGCGACCAGTGTCCTCGCGAGTTGCCGATATTCAGCCGGAGTCTACCCAATCATCCGTTGCCTCAAACACGGTAAGTATTCGACCTCAAATCCTCTTTTTCTTGTTCTTGTTTTTTCTGGATCTTGTCTTTATACGAGTTTGGGGATATTGCAATGCTCTGTTAACTTATGGTTGGTATGTTCCTCTGTTTTTGTTGGATGTAGATTTCTATTTTTTTCGTTTTTATTTCTTTGAGCTCTCCGGAGTTTGGGTTTGTCTTTATAATCGGCATCCCTAGTTAATACGATTACTCAGAATTTGGGCTGTTGAGAATGATCCACTGATTTCTTTCATTTCTCCAATTGCTTTTGTTCTTTGGCTGATGCAGTAGTTCACGGTTCTCTAGTACATCTATCAGTTCAAACCATGTTGAACTAATCCACTGATGTTCTTTCTTGTTGTTTTGGTTCAACATTTTCAATGGCTTGAAACAGGTCCTTTAGACGAGAGATTATCTCTGTTGACATATATCCTGATGTGTTATTACCTTCTGTGATTGATAATTTGTGAAGTTGTTTAGAACGAAATTGCTACCAATTGCATATCATAGCCAAATGGAATGAACTGTTGAACTCCTTCTTTGGAAAAAAGTGATACATATTTGCTTTCCTTTGCTTTTTTAATCTGTTGTTGTTGTTGTTGTTGGCAGTGGTGGTGGTGGTTTTGTTTTAGTGTTGTTGTTGTAAGCTAATAACTAATCAACCCAATAATATATGCATTATGACTAATTCATTGAGTTTTAGCAATTTGTACTTCAATTTGATTCACAGATTAGATGATATGAAGGCATCATGTATTTCCTGTACTCTCGGTTTTTCCTCTTCTCATACCAATGTTTTAACTCTTCTCGGTTTTTCCTGTAATCTGTTGTTGTATTCTCCACAAACCAAACCATGTGGTGCAAGACGTCATTTGCAGTGTATAACACGCCTTGGTTTTTGTTATTTGTATTCAATGAACTGTGAACTATGATATGTTACGTGTGAACCTATTACTGTGTACTTGTAATTTGTTTTACACTTGTTCTTATAACAATTGACACCTACATTGCTGATCGTTTTGTCTTGTCTGTTTTTTTTTAATCAAAAGAATTTAAACTTGATAAGATCACTGGTACTACATTATGACCCTAGAGAAAGGGCTGGCTATGATGAAACTAATTCTGCTTCCTTACATTGGTTGAAGCTTTATTATTGTGGATTGTCATGGGCTTCATATGCTAGTGTGCTCTCGGTTGGCTATGCACATGATTGTGGCATTGTGCAACTTTCGTTTTCCACATGTCCTTGTGTGTACCAATCGATCGTAGCATCGTTGTGGACGTCTTAAGTGGCAATCGACAATAGTTATGCTCCTAATGTGAAAAGGATGAAGCAATTACAGTTTGAGCCATTTCTATCTCAACACGTATTCTAAATAGATTTTCACATTCTTTTCATTGCAAAATGTCATATGCATTGGCTATTGCGCGCTCTATGGACTGTTGACTCAAAATGGGCAAGATGGGAAAGAAGAGGAATGATGATGAGGCAACCGTCAATTGGACCCGACAAAATGAGAGAGCTTTGTTATTAAGGCTAGTGGACCATCAAACAACCGCCCTGGGACGACATCCTACCGCAGTCGATTGGGACCGGTGGGCGGAGGAAATTTTTGGTAAAGGTGTTCCTGGCGAACGTTGCAAGCAAAAGAGAAATCGACTTAGGAAAATTTTTCAGCTATATTCCGTTCTGATAAATGCAAGTGGCCTTGGTTGGGATTCTGAAACTGGGGCCGTTCATTGCGAGGCAGCATATATAGATGATTTCTTAGCCGTGAGTTTATTTTCCTTTCACTGGTATCCATCTAAATTCTTCAAAATATATATCACTTTTGGATTGTTGGTCGCTGATAATTTTTATTATTCGATGTCCAGCGAAACCCCCAAGCGAAGGACTTGATTGGCAAGGCTGTGCCAAATTGGGCGTTGATATCGCAATTGTTTCACAGGGAATCTGCAACCGGCTGTCATACGGTTGCTTCGGGTTCGACTCGTTTGACTGAAGCTCGTAGTCCGCAGAGAAGCAACTCCAAGCATGATGTTTGTACTGATCAGATGGACTTACAAGATGAGATCAATAACCCTGACGATAGGGCATACATTGCTCATTTGGCAGGACTTGATGGCCGCAGACCAGAAGTACGTGCTTGCAACATTGCTCCTACCTCTCGGAGAATTGGGAAGAGACCAGTGCGTAGCAAAGGTGTGGTGGATTCGGATGCAGCTACAACTGCCTTACAAAGCATCGCAGAGTCCCTATCCAGCCGCGGACGTAGTAAGGGCCATGGTGGTGGAAGCTCAGCAAATCAACACACGTCGAATAATGTGGAATGGAGGCAGTGCATAACAATCATGAATACGATGAACCTAGGCCCAGATCAGTACGTGGATTTTACAGAATACCTATCAACTAATCCCAAAGTCCAAACCGCGTTTCTCCTATCCAAAGAGGATTATCGCATGGCCTTTGTACAGAAAGGGGTCGCAAAAGTTCAAGCTCAACAACGACATCCACCTGAGCGCACGCCTCCACCACCAGTAACGACGCAAGCGCCACCGCCTCCTTTCTTTCATCCTCCCGGCCAATTTCAGCAGGACCTTCCATATTTTCCACGTCCACCATATGGTGGACATGACGGATATTAGTTCATCTAATTATTGCATGCTTCCTATTTATTTTCCCTACCATTTGTTTACATTTGTCATGGACAATTTTTTTCTGGATTGCATTAGACATAGCATTTTCTTAGAGTGTATTCTTCATTGCGTTATTTTTTATTTCATTACGTCCGTATTGCATTTTTCCGGACTGTAATCTTCATTGTAATTTGTTGGATTGTATTCTTCGGCGCTATAACATTGTATTGTTGCTTAGGATGATGATGTTTTAATTTGTTGGTGAGGACATATACTTCCCATACCATGGGTTAATTCGGATGATGTTTAATTTGTTAGTTATTTCCAGTTTTCATTGGTGTATTTTGTTATTTATTTTATTTTGCCATACCATGGTTTAATCTTGTTATATTAGTTGTTTACTATACTATATTGTATGAATGTCTATGTTCAATAGGGTTTAGCTAACAACAATGATATATCAATCCATGTTTTTCTAAAATCTCACAACATATATTACTAGCAAGGATTGTATGGCGGAATTTGGGGATGGAAGTTATAGAAATACCTCAGATGAGAATTCAGACGACGATGAGGATATCTATGACATTGGAGGCGCATCTGCGGCGATATATGCCACCGTAATTTTGTAGTCTCGTCAACAACGCAACACGTTGGGAATGCCTGGATACGAACGAGTTTCTAATTTGTTGCATGGGCATCATAGTAGAATATATAATAAGATACGAATGGGTGCTGATACGTTTACAACACTTAGCGCAATAGTCCAAAACAAGGGTTTGTTAAGACCTAATCGTCATACCAATGTTGATGAACAATTGATGATTTTTTTAAATGTCATATCACAAAGCCAAACGAACAGAGAGATGCAAGATTATTGGCAGCATTCAGGAGAGACAATTTCACGCTTATTCACACAAGGCCTCCATGCAATATGTGCATTGAGACATGATTTTATTCAACCGCCAAAATGGAATGAACTGTCCACGCTTGTTCAAGCACATAGGAACAAGTACCTCCCTTGGTTCAAGGTAACTATCTCTAAAACTCAGGAAAAACTATATTGTCATGTGTAAAATAGTTGTTTTAAATCACTTCACATTTTTATTTAATGAACAGGATTGCGTAGGCGCTATTGACGGTACACACATACCATGTATTCCACCAAGCGCAGAATCGAGAAGGTATATTAATAGAAAAGGATATCACTCACAAAATGTCATGGGCATCTGCGACTTCGAAATGAAATTTACTTTCATATTAACTGGATGGGAGGGATCCGCCCATGATGCGCGAGTGTTACTAGACGCCATATCCGATCCAGAGAAGAACTTTCCAAGGCCACCGCCAGGTAGACAAGAAAGCAACTTATTGTTTAGATCTTTTAAGTCGACTTTTGAATTTTTCTAACACCACTTGTGATATGCTTAGGAAAATTCTATTTAGTAGATTCTGGCTATCCCAACAGCAATTGTTTCCTTGCTCCATATCGAGGAGTTACCTATCACTTGCAGGAGTATCGAGAGCGTAGGCATGGTCCTCGTTCGCCAAGGGAGTTGTTCAACTATACGCACTCATCTCTTCGCAACTGCATTGAAAGAACTTTCGGTGTATGGAAGGCAAGATTCCCAATATTAAAGAGCATCAAGCCCTATCCATACGACAAACAAAAGTTGATCCCAATTGCGTGTGCTGTGATTCACAACTTCATACGCATGTGGCAAAGCAATGATGAGATACTTCAGCAATACTATGATGATGCACTACCAGTGGCTGAGATAGAAGGAGAAAATGTCTACGAAGAAGATGGGTTGCAAGACGATGATGGGGTTGATGTCAGCCCATTTATTCAAAATAGAGGTGATAATGCCAGCATGAATGCTCGTAGGGATGCGATGGCAAATCAAATGTGGGAAGCTTATGCCCAACGCCCTTGGTACACAAGTCGGCATTAGTATTTCAATACAGCTTACTACATTAATGTTGGAACGTTGCTACGTTTTGGATTGTCGTCTAAAATAAACACTTTTTCCCCTCCTGTATACAATGACATTGAAATAGGAGTACATTCTTTGTATGGATTGAAATAAATTTTTTCTCGCAAATACATAATTGATTGGAGAGAGAATTGGATATTTCGGCAAATAGATAATAGCATGTACATGGCAACAAGATTCAAGAGGCAACAAAAAGAAGACTTTTTAATACGATTATAACTCTAATTTTTTTTCGTATTGTGTTCATGTGTACCAAACATTGATTTCTTATTGCATTCAATCAAATGAAACTAATTTATTCATATACCATTTTATGCTCTTTTTAAAAAATATGCTATTTTTGTAAAAGAAAATTTTTGATTTTGACAAAAAGGCCACCAAAATTCTTAATCTAAATCTCACATGTACCAAACACATATTCATAACTCAAATCAGGATTTAAAAACTTACCAAACACATATTTCAATATTCTATCCAAATTTAATTTTAAATACTCTACCAACCAAACAATAACTCAAATCACATTACTCAAATCATAATCCAAATCACAATACTATTTAAAAAGAATTTAAATCACCATAATTCGAATACCTCTGCCAAACGGGCCTAAGTTTTAAAGCATTCAAAAATCTTAAAATGCCCTTAACAATCAGATCAGATTTTGTCCAACTCCTCTCTCTCCTCCCGCGTGTCTGACTTTCTCTCTCCCCTCTCTCCACTCTCCTTTGTTTTCCCACTCTCTCTCCTCCACCTCCGTCAGACAGCTCCTCACTAGCGCCACGATTGTAGAGCAAGGCAATCGTTGTCACCATCTCTGTCAGGTTGAGCAGCGGCGAAGATCGTGGCCGAGTTGAGCACCGGCGAAGGACATGGCGATCATTGGAGTCATAAAAAACAACTTGTTGTTTGTAGCTCGAGATCACACCGTCGCTCAAGGTCCGCCGAATTTCGAGTAAAATCGCAAGATCTTCTTCTGCATCGACGATGTCGGAGATTTGGTGAGGACATCGTGAACCCTCTCTGTCGACGGAGATCTCACGGTTTCTGTCAATGAAGCCTGTCCATGAAGCTTCAACTTCGGATTTGGGGAGGGAGACTCCAATTACCAATCAAGGACTCAATCAGAGTAAGCCAAGGATGTTGTTGATGCCGTGGTGGCCGTGCGGAGGCCATGGAGATTCCAGATGGAGGGGCATCGGAGGCACTTCGATGTAAGAGGGGAAGGAAAAAAGAAAAAAAAAAGATTTTTTTAGAGTTTTCTTGCTTTTTGTTTTTAGTTTTTTGTAATGTTTATTTTAGTAGATTTTTTTTTAGTTTTCTGTTATATTTTTAAGCAGATTTTTATTTTTGTTTTTTTAAACAAAATTTCCGGTAAATACCTGTAACTATTGTATTTTTTGGTTGTCGGCAACATGATAAAGTTGTTGGCAAATTTTTTGTATTTAGACAAAAAAATATTATATTTCTTGATTGTTAATAGTATAATGAAATTGTCGGTGAGTTTTTGTATTTACATGATAAATATGATATTTTTTAATAAATATTATATTTTTTAACCAATAATAGCCCGGCATAATTATCGATAAATTATTGTATTTATTATGTAAATATAATATTTAAAAGTAAATATTATATTTTTTGATTGTCGATAAACTAATAAAATTATCGATAAATTTTTATATTTATACAGTAGGTAAAACATTTTTTAGTAAATATTATACTTTTTTGTTACATGCAAAAAAAAGAGAAGACATAAAATATAAAAAGATGAGGTTATTTTTAAGTTTTTATTTTTAATTTCTTTTAAAAAATTATACTATTTATTATATCTTTTAAAACTATATAACATTATTTATTAAGTTTTAACTTAAATATATTATTTTATTGTTGCTCTTAGAAAATAATGCAACCCAATCTAATATTCAATTTACTTTTAGATTGAAATCCGTTGTATTTTGAACAGCGAGTCTTAATCTACAGGGTTAATTAATAGAAGTGCACTTCATACATTTGTACTAGAATATATTTTTCTTTTTGATAATCATGCATCTACAATACCAGCTGAAAAGTTTTGCTTAGGTCCTTTTCTTTAAAAAAAAAAAAAAAAAGGAAGAAGAAAGGGTGTCGGAGAGAGCATGATCATATATATACATATGTTCTTTTCCTCCAGATGCCAGACTACACAAAGACAATGGAGTCATTGACGTTCTGGACATTGCTGTTAACATAAGCTGTTGGCGTTGATTTCCTTTGGTCTTTGAATATCTTCCAACTGGTACGTACTTTTCTATCGATGGTGGTTTCAAGGCTCTCATCCGACTCAGTTATTGAGCCTTCCTTTTTTGCAGCTTCCGAGCTTAACTGCATCGTTGCTCCTCTGTTTTCACCGGCTAAGGTGATGATAGTGACAGGCTTTTCAATGAATAAAGGTCCACTGGTCAACTTTACAACAAGCTTAGACATATCTTCCTTGATCTCTCTTTGCCGTGGAGCTTCTTCTTCTTCTTCTTCTTCTTCTTGAGGGGACAAAGAAGGCTTTGGAAAAGATGTGCTTGTATCCTCCTCCATTGTTTGTAATGGAATGACAGTTTTGATTTTCTTCCCAATATAACCGGCGGTGGATTTTGTTTTCTTTCTCTCCGCAGTCCCGTGTTTTCGTTTTCGTCTTGATGCTTTGCGTGCAACATCACACGTCTCTTTGGTGTCCCCTCTAGTACCTGGAGCAAAGGGTAAAGTAAATATAAGTCGGTTGACCTCTCAAAATGAAACCATAGGTCTAGAGACTCTTTACGTTTTCTTCCAATGCAGGATCGGTGACATTACAAAGGATACCATCTTACAGAAGCATGTAAAGGGTAAAATAATCTTAAGTTCCACATCGTTTAGCTATTAAAATTAAACCTTCTGCTTCAATGGTGGTCTTCTGCATTGGTTCTTCTTTATAAGTTCCTTTGTCTTTAGAAGTTTCTTGAATTGTTTCCGTCTCTTGTAATGATGTTTGAGTTGTGGATTCTTTGGTATGCGGCGCAGTAGCTAAGGAAGCGCTTGAGCTATCTTGATCAATAGCTTGTGACTTGTCAAGGAAAGCTGGTTTTGGTTCCAGTTCTGTAGTAGTTTGTGGTGATGGCAAAATAGCCATTGCATCAGAAGCTATCCTAGAAGTGGCTGTCGGGGACTCAGAGGCTGCATGAGAAAATGGTGGTTTGGTGGCTGCACTAGACGGCAAAAAAGCTGATTGTGAAGCGTCTTTTTGGGACTCGGTGGCTGCAGAAGATGGTGAAGAAGGTGTTTGAGAATTGGCTTTTGGGGGTCTAGTAGTTGTACTTGATGCTGAAGAAGTTGGTTTGGAAGTATCTTTTTTTTCATCCTTCGCTGCAGAAGATGGATATGGTGGTTTAGTTGTTGCAGCGGATGGTGAAGTTGGCTGGGAAGTGATCTTTGGAGATTCTGTAGTTGCAGGAGATGGTGATGGTGGTTTAGCAGCTTTAGTGGTCGATGTTGATGTTTTTGTCGATTCAGGGGCCGAACTAGATGATGATGGGTACGATGATTTTGGCTCGACTTTTGCAGATGGTTGAGATTGTGGGGGAGGGGGCTGAGTGGGTGCTATCCCGGCAGGTCTAAATGCAGGTCGTTTAATGGGAGCGGATGTTGTTGGTTGCGACGGTGGTTGGGTGCTTTCTTTTGTGGGAAGAGGGAGTTGTGGTTGTGCTTTGCTGCGTTTAGAGGCCAACCAAGGGAGGTGAAGCCGGAACGGTTTTCTTTGTTTTGGCATAGATTATGATTAATATGACGTGATAGGCAAGCCTTTAAGGTATGATCGAATGTGGGATTTGATGTTCTTTTTTGTGGTCATATTTCCATTATTCGTTTGGGTCTTTGTATGTATAAGCATGCTATTGATACCTTGGAAAATTGTTGGGATTTTTGGCGTTGGGCTTTTGGCGTGGAACTTCCACCATATACTTCGCTTTGATGCTTTTTTTTATAGGACAAAGAAAGATTGGATCCTTTCTTTGACTGATTTTACTTCCTTTGTGGAACTAGCATCCCATTGTTGTCTCATTTGAGTTGCCCAACAAAGTAACACACGCTACTTTCGAAGCCCATTTCCTTTTCACAATGGCTTTGTTTCCTTTATAATCTCAACATTATTCTTTGTTATTAAGATCTGATGATGTATACCAACAAGAAGTTATAAACATGTTGATATACGTATACGTGAAGCAATGTGCTCAACATTTAGGCCAAACACGGCTCGTGCAATTGGGTCGTGCCGAGCACGGGCCATGAAGGACATATTGTGCCATGTCGAATATGTAGTCTTTTTGTTATTAAAAAGAAAGAGCGAAATAGTATTTTTAGGTTAAACCTTAGTAAATAATGTTATATAGTTTTAAAATGTGTAATAAATAACATATCATGAGAAATTAGATAATATCTCATGAGAAATTGACAAAAAAAACCTTAAAATTTTGCCATCTCTTTATCCTTTATATCTCTCACCTTTCTCCCTTGTTGGCAGACCAAAAAAATACAATATTTATCAAAAAATAATGTATTTATTGTGTATATATAAAATTTTACCGGTGACTTTTTCAGACTGCGGCTATTGAGAAATACAATATTTATCTAAAAATATTGTATTTATCATGTAATTATAAAAATTTACCAGCGACTTTATCGAACTATCGTGGCTAGGACATATAATATTTACCACGAAATATAATAATTATGAGAAAATATCATATTTACAGTGTAAATACAAAATTCATCTGCTGCTTCGCCGGACCATTGATGGTCCAAAAAGACAATAATTACCTAAAAATATTATATTTATTGTGTAAATACAAAAAATCAATGATGACTTTACTGAACCGTTGACGGCCAAAAAATACAGTATTAATTTGATAATATTATTTTATCGTATAGATACTATATTTACACATACAAAAATAACCGGTGAAGTTACTAATCCATAAATACTGTATTTACCAAAAAAAAAAAAAAAAAAATATATGTATTTACATGATTTCACAGTAACAATACTGCAACAAAGCTCTTTTCGTCTAATCTGGCGACGCTCTCCATGAAAACTCAATTCGTCAGGTGATTAATTAGATCAACGGCCCATAACAAGTGAGATTGACATTACCACATCCATTAAAAAATATATATCTTCATCATTAGGCTATACTTGGCGTGGATCTTGGAGGTTTGACAACTTCCATTGTCGCGGATGAACATATCGACGCTAGCATTCGAGGAGGAGATTTCGGTCGGAGAGGATCGACTTCATCTCAGGTCGAAGAGGATCTCGATGTTCAGATTAGACAGCGGGATCTTGGCATCAGAAATCTGGAGCTCGAAGCCTCGGCTTCGGCAGCGTTGTTTTGCATTTCTTCGGCACCATTTCCATCGCGAGTTTGTCAAACAATCACAAACGACCTTAAGCCTATCCTTGCGAACTCCTTCGGCAACCAATGAGAGACGAGATCCACGAGCGGTCGCGATATCCTTCTAGATTGAACTCCTCCTGCGATCTCAGGAGTTTTGGCATCGTCGGAGCTTCTGCCGTTGATGAAGGAGGAGAGAAGAGAGCGGAAATCAGAGCAGAGAGAACGGGGAGAGAGAGTCTGTTGACTAAAAAGAGGGGATACAAAGAAGATAGAACGTAAGAGAGAGAGCAAGCAGATCAGGAGAGCGAAGAACAAAGAGGGAGGGAGGAGAGTGAAAACGAAGAAGGAAGAAAAAATCAGATCTATTTATGTCTTTGGGGCTATTTTAAGTTTCTTATTTTTGTAAAATATTAAATATGTTTTTTTACATATTTTAAAACTTCAATATTATTTACTAATTAAAAAACAATCATGCTATTTGCTACAATTTCTCTTCCCATGATCATATAGAGCAACAATCATTTATATACATATTTGTGTACGAATACATGAAGCAATGTGCTCAACGTTTAAGCCCAGCGCGGCCCACGAATTGTCACGGCCCACGAATTAACATATTGTCCCATGCCCAATAAATATGGAGATATTCATGCTTCATGTCCTATTTTGTGTGGATTAATTTGTACCGCATTTACAAAAATTATCTAAATAAATCTCACAAATAAAAATGACAATTAAATTACAAAAACTAATATACTCTTTATGACAATAAAAACTATCATATTTTCATAGAATCTAATTTAAGTTTTGAGAATATATTTGATATTATAAATTATAATATGATAACGTGACGTGTCATTTTTTGAATATGTATCGTCATATTTAGGGGCTAACCTAGCCCATTTGACAGCTCTAAATTACTTTCCTATTTCACTCTTTTAAATGTGATTGCTTTTGTTCCATAAAAGAATGAAAACGGGGCATCAAAGGAAACTTCCTTTTGCACGTTACCCATGTACAAATGAAAGTTTCTTGACAAAATAAGAGCAATTAGTCAATCTTATAAAAAATGAAAGCTTTCTTCATTCATCCATTTAAGAAAAGAATTAGACAAAATGACATTCGCAAGTAAGAGATGAAGAGAAGAGATCCTGTTGCTCCATTGCATTCGTTTCATGCTTATAGCTCTGTCCTTTGTGGCTTCCAACAAGTGAGATAAACAGTTTGATGTCGTTTAGTTTTGTCTGCTATGTTCAATCTCAAAACTCCTTGCACGTAATTCTTTTCAATCCCTTCCGATTTTCTCCCATAATTCCCCTTCTTCTCTCGTTCCATGGAAATATTTTTTCAAGTTAGGGAAAGTTTTCATAAAGTTCAATTTATAAGTCAAGAAAGGAGAAAAAAATGCAAAGCATTGTGCAGGCAGTGCGGTCTTGCCAAGAAGTAGTGAAAGCCGCAATGTTGCAACATTCACACAAGGGAGAAACAACCAAAATAGGAGAGATATTTTCTCATTTCGGATGTATGAACTCATCTTCATCCGTACAGGAGAAAAGGACTAGAAAATGTAACTGTAGAAAGGGTGGAGAAAGCACCGGCTCTTGGCTCTGGTGCCATTCCAACGACATGGTTATTGATGCTGCAAAAAATGTACATTAAACAAACTTGGGTTTGGACTCTACAGGCTGCGGGTTATGTTTCACGCTCTGATAGTGTAGAATTACGTTATGCCAACAGGATATATATTTTTTTATATCTTTCCACAGAATTCTTTTTCAATTTGCGGTGGCTCAAATACGAAAAATGTGCAATTGCAGATAGCTCGAAACAACATCGGATCCTTGGTGGAACTAAAGCCAGCACAAGCACAAGATTTTGCTGGAATCATTACAGAAAGAGGTTAACATCTATCTCTCTATTATTTCCCGTTAGAATCTTAATTTACATTCTTTTACAATCTATTTAGTCAACAATATAATTAATTTCAAACCCCTTTATTTTTATTTTCTGGTGCTGTGAATGCAAAAACGGATTATCTGAGAAAAATAGTTAGAGGGAAGATCTCCAGTCCTAACAAGAGTGGCAGAAATAATGACTGACGACGTTTAGATTGTGCTTAATTTCTTCTAAAAAGTTTAATATAATATTGGAAACTATGATAAACCATTTATTATTCTGTTTCAGTATCAAACATTTTTTTTTTACCATCAACAGAATAACTTAATATCGGTGACATCTAACACAAACATTCTTCAAGCAATGCAGATAATGACAGGCAAATAACTAAGTCCAAAATGCGTCATATGTTTGTTTGCTTGTTGTTGTTGTTGTTGTTTTTTTTTTTTTTCTCTGTACTCTAAAATGGAAGGTAAAATGACTGACATATCTTGACGCTGCAGAAAATCAGATTAGGCATGTTCCGGTGGTAGATGGGAAGCTGGTTGGCTCGATTTCGATCAAGGATTTCGTCCGGGCAGTGGTGGAGCAGCAAATTGGGGAGTTGAAGCGACTATAAGGGGGTGTTTGGCAGTAGTGGGAACCACTCAGTTCCCACCACGATCTCAGTTATGAACAGTGTAAAGTTCTCATATGTTACAGTATAAAACTCTCACATGCTACAGTAAAAGTGATTCTCACCACTGGTTCACATCGCCCTTCCAAACACCTTATAAATGAGTTTATTAGAGGCGAATACTATTAGTATTATAATGAGATTCTTGTGGACTTTTTTTAGTATTTTTATTTGAACCTTGTAATTTAGATTAGTTCGATAAAAATTGTGGATTATGTGGATATATGTATCCTATAACAAAGACAGGAAACAGAAAAAACCGAAAACCAGAATCCAAAAAACAAAAGCCAAAAACAAAACTAAAGAGATTGGTATTTGTTGTCATATATAAGGGGTTTGCTGCATTAGAACAAGTGTATGCCAAACAATGGGGTCCGCTTTCCTTTCAAGAATGAAATCATTTTACAATTAATGTGGGCTTTGGTGTATAGGTTTAGGCCAACTTAAACTATGTATTGGGTTCAAATTGACGTTTTTGTGGAGTAATAATTGAAGTGTTTAAACCATTGAGACGATTTTAAACGGGCCAAAACACTTGTAACTTAAATTTTACTCTTAAATTCATACAATCTGCACTATTTTTTGCACTGAAAACCATTATTATTCTCGTTTTTCTCTATAAATTATAATTTTTTAAATACCGATTATCATTTTTAAATTTGATGTAATATTTTATTCTCATTTTAAACTTTTATATTCTAAACGCTAGTTCAAATTGTTATTTAAACCATACAGCTTAAAACTTGTAGTTCAAATTATAAAATTTTAAACTATACCATTTTGAACTCTTATATCAAACAAACCTATTTTTTATTCTTTTAGTGATTTTGCAATTTTTATTTTTATTTTATTTTTGCAATTTTGGATCCAAGTGCACCTTATGCATTGAAATGTACACCAAATAAACTAAAAATAGGTGGTTGTAAAAAGGGTTGAACAATTGAGAGAAGAGGAAGGAAGCGATCTATGGAAATAGGCCGTAAAACCTGTTTTTCTCGCCTCTTCTCCAGCATCCAACAAAACAGAGTGTATGCACTTACAAAAAATAAAAAAAAAATAAACAAACTAAAAAGCTTGTCAATGGTTTACCTTGAAGTAAGTCAGGATTCTTCTTTTTCAATCTACGAATTCAAAGGCACATGCATACCTAATTTTTTGAATTTTTGACAAACGTAATTGTAAATATTTTTTAAAAGGTTTAGTTTCTTACTAATTTATTGTTTGAAAAAAAGTTATTTTAATAGAGCAATTAGGTAAATAAAACAAGTTTATAAAGAACACATTTTATATAAAAAAAGTGGGCCTATATTTGAAGGTAATGATTTTAACAGGGACAATTTAAATAAAAAAAGTACTTCAATAACACACATGCAAAGCATAAGCGTTAGTTTGAAAAATCAGTTAAAACGTATGTTTAAAGTTGAAAGCCAAATTTATGTTTGATCGATCATTAATTACAACTAATGATAAGCTTAATCAGTTGAAACTGAGGATTTTAGTTTCAACTAACATGCTAAAAAGAAAGACAAAAATGAAAAAAGATGAAATATTTAGGTAAGAAAAGCGCAAAAAAAAAAAAAAAAAAGCCCAAAACGAGCATTTTAGCCTTTTGGTTGAAATGGGTGTCCAATGTCACATTGACACATATGACACTTCTTATATAGTAAGATTAGATATGACAAAAAAATATTTTAGAGAGACATATTTAAAAAAAAAATGAAGACAAATGATAGAAAATATACTTTATTGGATTTAGGGTTATTTACTTTTTTATACATCTAATTTTTATTGTAAGTTTATTCAAATAATATATCTTTGATTTTTGATTTCATCAAAATTTTTTTCAGATCAATCTTTAATTTTGACTTAAAAATTGCTCAAGATACCCTTAAATTGAAAAATAAAAAAACTTGAAAAACTAAAAAAAAAACTTTATACTAAGGTTTTTGATTTTCAAATGTATAAATATCTTAAAAATAGATATTTGATCAATCTTCATTTTGACTTAAAAGTTATTTCAGATACCCTCAAATTGAAAAATAAGAAAACTTTAAAAACTAAAAAAAGAAACGTTATACTAAGGTTTTTGATTTTAAAATGTATAAAATATCTTAAAAATAGGCATTTTGTGTGTTTTTGCTTTTATTTTCCTCTTATTTTTTGAAAGTTTTATTTTTTTCTTTTTTACTTAAGGATAATTTAATGATTTTAATAGTAAAAATCAATTATTAACTAAGATAAGGTATAAATTTGTATATGAAATCTAACAAGACATTAGGTGAGATAAAAAACCACATGTATTGTTTTGAATTTACTTAAAATAGAAAGTATAAAAAGATAAATATCCCTTTGATTTATTAAGATAAATATTTTATTAAGATAAATATCCCTTTGATTTACTAGAAAATATAAAAAAATTTAAAGAAGAAAAATGTAAAAATAGAGGAATGAAGCGACTAAGACAAGAAGGAAGAAAAATCACATCTAAAGATAAAAGTCAAAAAAGGAAAAAAAAAATTTGAACCAAAAAAGCGAGTTTCGGTTGAAAGTGATAAACAGTGTCAAATATTGGGTTAATCTCACAAATGATTTGTAAGGTTTATCTTCAGTTTCACTTTATTCTATGATGTTTAAAAGGTCTCACTTTAGTTCTAATATGTTATTTTGTTTCAATTTTGTGCCCTTCGTCAAAATAGGTTAGAGATTAAAGTAAGACATTTTAAAAGTCTTCTGTTAAAAATTTAACACCTAACTAATTGAGAGACTAGAACTGACACAATTGTTGTTTTGCGATCGAGATCTTTGTCATCCTTCACATAGGGCTTCCTCGACAAGAGTACTGTTCGATCGTTCACTCTTGAAATTTTAACAGCTGGTAGTGTTTACTTCATCTATATCATTCTTGCCTGAAATTTGATTTATGCTTCTGCTTTTTGGTCTGGATGTTATGATTCTTGACCACCCCTCATTGTTTGTTGGGGTGGCCAATATTCATGATCGGTATAGGAATATGCGACTCGATGTTGATAACATGTCCTACGAGGTAAAGATCTACTTAAAAAGGTGAAAGATGATTCATCATGTCTTAGTATTTTGGAGCGTCCGATTAATCAAGGCCTATGCTCGTTGCAGGAGCTGCTTGCACTTGAAGAGCGCATCGGAAACGTGAGCACGGGACTAAGCGAAGAAACCACATTAAAATGTTTAAAGCTGAAGAAGTACTCCACAGAAAGAAAATCTCGATCGGAGAATCAACCTCGTTCTATATGTCAAGTAAGAACCCCATAATCTTAGTTATTTACAAAACAATATATTTGTTGTTTCCTTGTTGAACCATATTCAAATATGCAGGAGGACTATAACGAAGGAGAAATGTTGGAACGCTCTATTATAATCTGATTTTTTGAGTTTTTTGTATTTTGTTTCTATGGAATATTGTCTTCTTCTCACGTAGGCTATGTCATTAGTATTACAAATTGGAAATTTGTGCATTTTAAAAATTTTCTGCATTTTTTCATGTGGATTCTAATATATAATTTTTGTATTTTTTTTTACTGTAACTTTTTGGTTTTTGGTTGTGTTTTCTTCAGTAATTTGATTTTTATGAAAAATTAAAAATAATTTCATAGATTTTATTTTGGAACTTGATGGGTTACAGTACGGAATCTGGCATGTTCTAGAACAGAATTTGCGGGTTTCGTGTTGGAACCTAGTGGGTTCTGCTCTGGCATCTTGCATGGAAGGGCGAGAATGTAGGATAATTTAGACTTTTAATAAATTATATTTTTTAATTAAAAGGACAATTTTGAAAATACTATTTTACTTGGGTAATCTTGAAAATATGTTTTTTTAAGGGCATTCTTGTGGTTTTTTTGAGATTAAGCGCTTCCAATACCCAGTTCAAAGCTAGAGCATGGTTTAGTGATAAATTTCTTGACAGTGAAAAACCCAATGTCCAAATACCTGATAGGTGCCACTTGAAAGCCTAAGATACCTAACAGTGTTTTGGCAATCTTAGGTTTAGTCAAAATTATTGGTTGCTACAGTATAAATCTCTCATATGTTACAATATCAAGAAAAAAAAAGTGAGCTATAGCATAGCGCTCTCATACGTTATAGTATTTTTTAACAAAATTGGATTAAAGCATTAGTTCAAACTATGCTCACCACAAACCCCCCACCCCCCTTAATTTCAAAATTTATCTTAATGTTTTGCAACATTTTATACATATCCTTAACTTGATCCAAAATTTATCAATTTGTCCCCCTAAGTTTCTTTTGAATTCTAAAATTTATGCATAATAATATTTTAAAAAGTTTCATTTACAGCTTTGATTTTCACTTCTAATTATACTCTATTATACAATTAATTTAGCCTAAAATTTTAATTTAACTAAAGGCTCCTTAAAAAAAATTTCTAGCTTTGTCACTGAAAATACTCTCTAATGTAATGTCATTGTTTATGTCAAATTTTCATAAGTTAACTCAAACTCATGTACTTTTGTTTCCTCTTTTTTGACAAAGATTATTAAAATTGCTTACCTTTTTTTAAAAGAAAAAACTAAAAATTAAGATCATCTTCAATGCAATGCTTTATCGAGGTGTCAATGCCAAATTTTGAAATTTAAATATAAAAACATTCTTCAATACAATGTCATTGTTTATGTTAGTTTGCCACCAAGTTTAGAATTGGACAAATTTGGCATTTAATTCCTATTGTTGTTACATTAGCGTTGTCTTTTAATCATTATAACATTGTCACTTTCAAATTATTTTAATATTAAAGATTTGTTTATACAGATTTTGAAAACTTAATAGTAATGGCAAAAGCTTGGTGTGGCATTTGAAATATGATTGTATATTGGAGCATAAAATAAAATAGCATATCAAATGTGCTATTTTTTATTTTATTTTTTTAGTGATAGATATAGTATTAATATTGGTATTTACGTTAAAGTTGGTCTAAGATTAACATATTTGAAATTTAAATTCCAATGCCAAATTATGATAACAGTCCAACAAAGTTCAAGAAATAGAGAAATTATCTTTTGAACCTATCCAATTTTTATGCCACAGATTGTAAAAGAAAAAGTATATTCCACAAATCTAGATCTGCCACAAATTTTAATTCCCTCTCTCACTCCCGTCATTCTCTTTCTCTCATTCTTTCTCTCTCTCCTTTCACTCTCTTTTCAATTCTTTCTCTCTCTTCCCTCTCTCTATTCTCTAAATTTTAAAAGATAACCTAGAAGTCGATTTGCCAAAGCTGCAACAACTGCCACTGCTACAAATCACTGATGAAGAAAGTTGTCATGGTCCTTGGTTCAAATTGAACTCCAAATCATAGATCGGGACTATGAATCGCACCGCGTCCTTCCTCACTAGGTCAAGTCGATCCTTATTCGCCATTGCTCGCCTTCGACGGCCTCTTCCTATGACCTCATTGGAGTTTTGTACTACCATTTAGATCCAGTCAATCTTTTTGTCCTCCTCCTCGATTCGGGCTCCTCCATCAAACATGCATGTTTGGTTTATTCTCTGTCTTCATCGTCGGTCAAGATCAAAGAAGAAATAAGAAGACGTTATTAGACTAAGTGCCCTAAAGATTAAATGATGTAATTGTTTTTAAGACATTTAATCAATAAAAAGGTTAATATTTATTTCATACATAAAATATATCCTCTTTATGTTCATTTATGTTGAACGTATGATAAGCAAACAAAGTCTGAGACTGTCAATTTAAACCTTGAAGATCGTACATATGATGGACATGTTTACGAAAGACATAAATCTTAAGGTAATAGTCTAAATATAAAAGGGTCATAATTGATGGATTAAAGTTGGGCGCTTTAAGATTGTTATGTCGTCTATATCTCAAATAAAAGATAGCTTGTCTTGGTAATTAGAGTGGGACTACACGTGTAGAGACGTTAGTATATTGTCATTGGTGACAATATATTGGATCGGGACTAAAAATGAATTGATTTAGTTAATAATTCTATTTGAATAAATTAATTCATGACTTTAGACAATCACATGTGTTACATCTTAATCCTAAAATGAATCAATGGGTCTGTATTCTTAACTTGTGTCTTTTGATATACCAGAGGATAATATCCTGAATTAATTAAACGTACGCATGCTGATACATTGAAAGCATGATTCTTGAATGACGTAGACTCGTTATTCATAAATATGGAATTCATAATTCTTTTGTAGAGTTAATAATATTCTCTTATAAGCATTATCTTGTAATTGAAAACTGGAGCGTTCAACCATTTAAATACATATATGTAATCGAATGGCATACTATTGGTATTGATTATGAATATAAGTATTCCAATAGTGAGATAATAGAACATAAGATAAATATATTGGGATGGTTAAACAAAATTTATCTTTAAGCTAATTATGAATACTCTTATAGAGATATTACACGTTACGATATGTCATGGACGAGTGACTTATTGGAGTTTCGTAATTTATATAAAGTTTGAGAGTGCAGCTCTAAGCTTTTAGTGGAATAATTTTAGAGTTGATAATTATAAAATGTACATGTCGGGGATATGTTATTTTACAATTATTGGAGCTTGATCTATATATGTCCTTTTAGTCCCCTTTGCAAGCTCACACATTTTCCTGTAAAAGTACTGCATGTTTTTCTGACATGTTGGTAACTTATATTAATTTTTAGATTGGATTAAAATTTGGTTAATTGGATTTAATGATTCATATTTAGTTTATTGGTTGAATTAGTTTTATGAAAATTTAAAATAAAAATGTTGAATTATTTGGATATATTTGAATATATAATTATCTGTATATGACTATTTTAGTCAAATAACTTCTGCATTTGGTTATTTGAATTAAAATTGAGCCTCTATGAAAGGTACCTAAGTGAAATAAAGTAGGAATTATCTAATCGGTTTAAATGGGTGGATCGGGTGATTTTTGAATCTAGGAAAACGTGTGGCAAAGTCATGCCATGTCATCTCAATCGACCGGCCCTAGTGTAGGGCTGTCGACTACACTTTCAGGTGAGTAATTTGTGTGACATGCATTTTTTTGACGAGATTTGATCCTAACTTGAATTTTGAAGCCTAACATAATAAGAATAAGTCCACATTCGATCTCTATGAATAGGGAACAATTTCCTATGTCATTTCATCATAAGTGAAGTCACTTGAGAGGTTTAGAGAGAAAAATTCTTTCACTCTAAAGATTATTGTTCAACATTTACAACAATAATTCTTATAATTCTTTAGTATTTAGCGAAAAAGGTGCCGACAGGAGAATGACGTGTATCCACTAGCTCTCTTGTCGTAAAAAAGAGAATAGCAAAAAAGATTAGCTGGTTGAGGCTCTTTCGAACGCAATTTTCAGTATTAGTTCTATTAAGCAATTTTTTATCAAAAGTACAGTTTTGATTTTATGTGATATGAAAATATCTATTATTAATTTATCGTATGTAACATGTCCAACTCATTTATCAAAAACAGATTCATTTTATTTTTTTTTTAAATTTCTGCTGCATACTTATTTTTCAATAAATGCATCGTTGGAGGCCACCAATCTGCGGACATCTTTGCAGCTTCGCTCACTGTAATTGTCGCCATGGAGGATCTCGACCATGACAAATGATTTTCTCTCTCTTTCTCTCTCTTCTATAAAATAGTAGTCAGAGTTTGCCGTGAGATTATTGCTGTTGTTGTTGTTTTTTTTTTTTAATTTCTATTTTTGTTTTTTTTTTTAATTTCTATTTTTGTTTTTTTGGTTGCTGATGTCATTGGTGCTACAGACAAGCCGATGCCGATAAAGAAAAAGAGAAAAAAAAAAGTTAGACCAGGACAATTTTTCGGACACTTTTTGCGTCCCTCTAAGATACGCAAAATATTATGGAGTAACACTCAATAGGTTCCGAAAGGAATAAGACATGTCCTGAAGAGACATGCATTAATTTTGTGATGTAAATTTTTTTTATATTTTATGGTATAAAAAAAGGTCTAAAAAATGACGTTTAATGTTTATGTTTATTTCTCCAAGAAATAAGAGTATGAAGATCTCAAAGCCCAAAATTTTGCTTTTTCATCTAAAAAGAGTTTGGAAGTTATGGAGTAAAAGCATTGCAAGGCTAGCCCAATAAAAGGTCTGTTGAACAAGAACAATTTACAAAAATACCCTCCTAAAGGAACACATTTTAAGGTGATCATCTTAAAAAGCTCTTTGCAAAAGTGTTCTTTTAATAAAAAAAAATTTATTAAAAGTCTAAATTATCCTTTCAACTCACTCCCTTATGCGAGATGCCAAAGTGAAACTCATCAAGTTTCGTCTCAAAACCTGCCCTCTAAAACCTGGGGGGTTCTAACAAGATTTTGTTGCAAAACCTATAAATTCCGTCTCAAAACCCGCATATTCAGTCCTATAACGCGTCAGGTTTTGAAGCAGAATCTACAAAATTATCTTGTTTTGTATCTAAAAAATAACACAACCATCCTAGGTAACCAGCGCAGGGTGTCAAGCACAACTTGCCAGGTTCTAAAGTAAAATCATAAGAATGAGATCAAGAAGGCCTAGATATTATTAGAGAAAAACATAAGATCGAACAACAAACTTTCTTCCTGTTAATTTTTGAGTGAAAAGCAAGCAACTACAACTTATCGAATTAACTTAGAACAGAACAGAGCTTTTCAGGTGACAACTTAAAGAAGGCCTCGATACTATTACTAGAATATAAATTTCAAGAAACCTGATCTTATTTAGCTCAATTGATATCAGCGAAAACCATGAAGAAAAAGACATCAACAACGCCGATTTGTTTCCAGTGAAAACTACAATTTTATAAAGCCATTTTTCGTCAGCTAATCACAGTAGAAAAAAATCACTTTTAACTTCTCAGCATTTTCATTCTCCTTTTGTGCCTTTTCCTTTTCATCTTTCTGCTTCAATTTCTCCAACATCTCCCTCTCCATTTTCTTCACAAATAAATGCGAATATGATTATTCAAAGAAAAGGAAAAGTGAAAAACACTAAACTAAG
Source organism: Artocarpus heterophyllus (assembly GCA_025403435.1). NCBI lineage: Eukaryota > Viridiplantae > Streptophyta > Magnoliopsida > Rosales > Moraceae > Artocarpus > Artocarpus heterophyllus. The sequence goes on along the minus strand of CM046340.1, from coordinate 11,136,026 downwards.
CTATTAAGAGTTAAGGATCAACCGGTACGCTCTAATGATTTTTTTTTAAGAAAATATTTCTTGTGAAGCAAACAGACAGACCGAGGTAGATGTCAACGTTCTCAACACTGCATTCCTCCTCGCTGAGAATCTTAAGAATCTCTCTTACAAACGGTCACAGAACGTTGAGGATGGAGCTTCGATCTCCATGAATGAACGGCGGCCAGACTCGGAGATTTAGAGAGCAAACCTTGCACGGAGGAGGAGATCGACTGAGATCCGGCGGCGGGGACTTCGGCGCCGAATCGACGGAGAAGATCGTAGCGTTCGTGGTGCCATCGAACTCAGACAGAGTAGCGATCTTCGTCGTCGGTTTGGAAGCAGACCGGAGAGAAGGAAGAGAGAGAGAGAGCGATTCCGAAGAGAGAGAAACAAACAGTCGGTAGAGAGAGGAGAGAAAAGGTGAGAGAGAGGGAGTCAAATGGGGAGAGAGGGCGAAAGAGAGTGAAGCGTAGAGAGACAAGGGAGAAAAAGGATTTGAAAACAAAGAAGGCTGTTTTAACTAGATGTGTTTGTAAGGGGCATTTTATCTAATGAGTTATTTCCTAGTCCAACAAAGTTAATAAGATGTTTAAAAGAATACTTAAAATTAATGGCTTGAATTATAAATAATATAAAATTTTATATACTATAATAAAAAGTTATAGTATTAAATTTTTATATGTTATAATTTTTAGAACTAAATTGATAATTTAAACTATTTTTTTAAATATCTATAAACATACAAAAGTGCCAAAATATGAGATTTTGGCACAAAGAGAAATGGAAAAAAAAAAAATGATTGTAGAGGACGTAAGTTCCTCGGCAAAGCAAATACGACTGCAGGGACAAGGGATACAAAAACAAGCTCTTTCCTTGTTCAAAATGATTAACGTTGCAAGACTTGTTTGTACGATGACTTGCTGGCAACGTTGATTTGTTTTTGTAAATTAAAGTAAGATTAATAGACAAAATTACTGCCAAAGCTTGAAAATGGTCCTTTAGATTAAAATAGTGGATTATTGTTCCTAAAAAATTATTTGGAATGATCAAGACACTCGCAACTATATACATACACTAGCAAAATTACAAAAGAAGCATATAGGGTCTGTTTGATATAGCTTTTGTTTTTGCTTTTAGTCAGTAGAAAAAAAGAAGCAAAAGCTGTAGCTTTTCGATAAGGTTTGTAAAATCATATTTTAAAAGGAACTTTAATGGACCAAAATGGTTTTAATTATTTTTAAAAGTTACAAAATGTTACATTTAAGCATATAATATACTATTGATACTTTGGTACAAGTTTTAAAGTCTATTTCATAAGTAATTTTTTAAGCAGCTATATTTGTGGCTTTTATAAGAAACACTTTTAAAGAGCAAAAGTTATTCTGACAGTTTATTTAAACACATCTAAAAGCTGGTCTCTGATTCAAAAAGCTAAAAGTGACTTTTGAAAAGCCCTCCTAGATAGGCCAAAAGCCCTCCTAGATAGGCCCATATTAGTCTTCTAATTCCACTCCAAGTACTTGCCCTAAATTCCCACTAGTTCGACTGAAAGTAAGCGGTTCCACAATAAATTTGGTAAAGCTACCGTCTTCATCATAGCCAAATTCCAACCTAACACCACCAAAACTTATGCTTTGTGCTAAATATGGGTCAAGAAATTTTGGTCATCTTTTGCCGGTTTGCAATTCACAATTCTATAGTTGTTTCATTGATACCAATCATATTTTAGGTTACAACTTAATTCATAATGCTTTATCCATTTATGCCACTTATCACAAAGTGCTTTACACTTTGGAGATCCACGAATGTGTCATCTTTCCATTCAACAAGTTCATTTTTTTTTTCCATGAAACGGATGAGTTTTTAATCTAAGCCACTAACCTTAATAAAAATTATTTAATTTTACTTCGTTAGACTGGAAAGGTTCATAGATTATATTTATATGTTATAATTATCACTCTTCAGGAGGGCCAAAAGGGACAACTGATGTAAAACAAAGAAAATTGGACACCTGAAAACGATGAGAAACGTAAAGTGAGAGAACATAAAAGAACCATCAATGTTAACTTTATTTTTTTTCTCCATCTTTTTCTACCAGGGCCAGCCTAGCTATCAACTTTGCTGTCATTCTCAAATGGGATCAGAACCAGAAGAGGCACAACTGGGGGCAGCTCATTTGTTTAGAAACACAAGACTTTCATCTTTAATAAGAAGAGGCTTTAGAACTTATTGGACATTGCGTTAACGGCTTGAAATACTTGCTTTACTTTTATGCGTACCTCCTCATGGATTACGTACAAGCAATCATATTTAAACTATTAGGATCACAACCTGCTGTTAACAAGTCATCAGGTTACAGTAAGATCCTCGATTTTGTAAATAATAGAGTTCTAACCCCATAAAAATCAAAATGATTTTTCTTCAGAAAGAATTTTTTTTTGTAAGGCACAGTTTAATTTTCAAAAGGTTGTATTTTTTTTTTATACTTGTTTTACTTTAATGTAGTTATATTGTAGTTTTGTGTTCTAAAACTAAAACTAGACTATATTTACAGAATTTTTTTAACTACGTTATAAAATTCTCCTAAGATATTATTACTGTAGTTTGGAGTCAATTTTTTTTTTTAATTTTTTCAAAGTGACTTCGGAGACAAGCTACAAAAATAGAAGTTGCAGAGGTTTTTGCACAAGAAGAAAATAAAAAGCAAGCCTCACAGTGCTAAGAGTTAATTATGTGGCCAAAGGAGAAGTTGGAAGACCTTCTTGTAGTGATGTGATTTGCCGTTTCCCTTCTGGATATTACTGAATTTTGTGGACAAAAATATGACAGTGTAACCTCCAGATTCTCACTTGATCCGTGAATACAAAAGTCTACTCTTTCAGACTTGAGTCAGTTATGTGGCCAAAAATTATGGTACTAAATTCTAATTGGATTCTTGCTTAGGATAATTTTGATACGGTAAAAAGATATATACCTTACTGATAGAATACCACACGCCACCTAATTTTTTTTTTTTTTTGAAAAAAATACCATGCATTTCAAATTATTTATTAGATTTTTCATACTAATGATAGGATAAACAACTTGTTAAATTTTTTTGTTTGGTTAATTGCGTAACTATACTTGTTTATGATTTTAATTTATTTTTATTTTTTTAAACTACAGACATACAGATTAAGAACTAAGTTTCAACCTGTCACGAATTTTTTTGGACAATAAAAATACAATGAAAAGATAAAAACACCTTCAAAATAGTTCTTAACATATATTTTAAATATTGAAAAGATATCTAACCCTTAATAGAACGCATAATTCTATAAAAAAGGAAAAGAGATTATTCACTTGACTTATGGTCGAATCTAATCTGATCTGGATATCGTGGTGACAGCTTGATGCAAAAAGTGCAGTTCAAAATAATTTAAACAAAAATGTTACAAGATTTAAAATAACTCAGCCCACAACTCACTAGGTAAACAAATTAAAATTACACACAAAAAATCCGGATTTAATTAATAAAATTCCTACCTCAAAAGATTAGTTAGCTCTAACCTTTTTTTTTTTTTTTTTTAGTTTCAATCAGTTTTTGAACTTATTTAATTGGTTACAACGGGGCTCTCAAACTAGGGCTTTAAAAAATTTAGCTCTCATAGTAAAAATAAATTACTGTAAATATTGTATCTCTAATTTACTTCAAATACTTATATTTATTGTTCATACATTCGATCAACTCCAAATGATCGGTTTACACTCCAATTGATTCCAAATTAGCCATTGGCCTCCATAAAAATTGAAATGAAAAGACAACACTTGACCTTAATTAGTTTTAGTGAGCAAGAAAACAGAGAAACCATAAAATTTTATAGTTGATTTGCCTCGCCTTTATTTACTTTTTTTTTCCAGTTATATAAATCCTTTTTTTATAATTTAGAATTTTCAGTTGTAAGCTTAAAATATGCTTCAAATGATTGTGCTGGCACATCAAAAAGATGCGAACAATACTTGTGGTTCATGTTCAAGTAGAACGTAGAAAAACTAATAAAGCAAGGTCAAAAGTGATATTCGGATGAACTTAATGAAGAAAAATGTCTCAAAGTTTCCGCCCATGTTCAAAGAGAGAATAATTCAAGCATTAAAGAAAAAGTTATTTTATATAGCATATTGAATAGATGGATTAATCTATTGCATCAATTTCTGCTCCCTCCTCATCTTCTAATTACATTTTATGATTTCAAAGAGTATGGTCATCGGCAAATAATGAACTTTCCCATTTACCAATTAAATTTTCCTCAAAGCGAAAAATAAAAAATATTTCTTGTTCATTTTAAGGGCTTGTTTAGAATAACTTGTGTTTGTTACTTTTAAGCAGTAGAAAAATAAATAAATAAGCTAAGACTTTTTAATTGTTGTTTGGATAGTATATGAAAAAATATTTTTTGATTTTAGAAGAGCTTTTGAACCTGTTTAGTTAAAATGTTAAATAAGTCAAATGCTCTTATTATTATAAAAAGTAGTGTAATTTAAATATATGGGTGAAATTTGCTATTCTAAGTAAAAGGTCAAAAAATATAAATAAAAAAGGTTTTCATTAGTATTTTTTTTCATAAGTACTAAAGAGTAGGCTTGTTCCAAAAATGCCTATAAAAGCCAAAATATTTTTACTAGGTCCATCTAAAATCCAAACATATCCAAAGCTGCTTTTAAAGTGAATAAGTAAAAAACAGTTTTTTTTACCATTTAAAACAGGCCGGCTCTAATTATCATGTATCTCAACGAGCTACATAGGTTAGATCAATGCAGATAGTACCATAATGTTTGTTTAAAGTGTATACATTCATGTATGATGTTCTTCTACGGTCCTATACCATATAACAAGTAAAATTTAAAATGTAATGCCGTTTATGTAACAATAAACTTCAAACATATAACAAGATAAAATAATTTTTTATAGTTACACTCATTGCTTTAAAAGATAGAACACTTTTACCGGATTTGTTTAAATACCTTCAAAAGTTGCTTTTAGAGTATCATGCTTTACTATTACGAAAAAGAGTTTACATGACTCCAATTAGGCGATGGTTAAGTGAGAAATTGTCGTCTAAAACACGTGATATTTATTGCTAATAAATAACTGTCGTTTAATTAATCACTTTAGATGAGGGTTTTTGAAGAAACCATCATCTAATATGAATTATAATCCCACTTCAATCTAAAATCAAACCTAATTTCTAGCGTCATCATCTCTCTCCCTCCTTCGCTCTTGCTCTCACTCTCCAAAATCAAATCTTCCTCTATCCTCTCTCTCCCTTTGTCGTCTTCTCTCTTCCTTTGCCATCGTCTCTCTCCCTTTATACCGCAACTCGACGGCCCCACTGTGCCACTGCGAAGCAGTACCCTAAAGCCCCTACAGCGAGCACTTCGAGCCTAAGGTATGTCCAAGTTTTTCCCCCTTTTTTCGTGCTTATTTTAATAGTGATTTGAGATAAATTTGGCGACAATTATTTGCAAGACTTTAGACGATAGTTTTCTATGAAATTGTTATAATTAGTTAATTATTAGGTTTTTATTTAATAACTAGGTTTTTATATTTAGAATTTGTGAATGGGAACATTTATAATTAGGACTTTATAAATTATTTTTTATGCTAATTTAACGTTAGTTTTAATTAGTGTGCTACATTATTAGCTAGTTTAAAGATGTTACTTTAAGTTTTATATGCTATTTTAAATGTCATTATAGTTTAGTTATATATATATATATATATATATATGTTGGGAATTTGAAATGAATTTGAGTTTGTAATTTGCAAAATTTCAGACAACATTTTCTGGAAAATTGTTATAATTGGTAATCAAGGTTTTATTTAGTAATTATGTTTTTATATTTAGTAATTAGTTTTATTTAGTGATTAGTAATTGTTTCTGTGCTAATTCAATGTTAGTTTTAATTAGTGTATTATTTTGAGTTTCTATGCATTTTAGTTTAAATGTTATTAGTTTGAATATGTTAGTGTAAGTTTTATATGTTTGTTTTTGTTTTAATTATATGTTAATTATATTATTTTTAATTATATGTTGGTTTTAACTATTTTTTTATTTTTAATTATATTTTTAATTTATTTTAATTATAAATGTTATTGCTTAAAAATATTTTAAAAATATAGACAACATATTTGTAGATATGGAGGTGGAAATAGCCTGACAAGACAGTGATTATGAGCTCCAAAAAAGGAAACACTTAATCTAGATGCGTATGGAAAAAGAAGAGCAACTTTGATGAAGAAAATGTCAAGGTTTAGATCAAAAGGTATAAAAATACAAGTCTAATTCGATGAAAAAGATCAAGCTCTTGGAAAAGAGGGGATAAGCTCTAGAGGTATATTGGAGTTTTAGTTCGAGAGCACGTCCCCATAATAACAAAAGATTGGAGAGAAAAGAGCAATAAGGATAGGTAGAACATGTTTGGCAGAGTGTTATTGCATCCTTCAATGTTCCTAATGCCATGAGGAAGAAGTTAACGATAAACGCCACTAAAATGGCCAAAGACTTTAGGTACAACCTAAAGAAGGCTTTCATTAAAGGCCACGAAGACAACCCCAATGTTGTTAAGCTCGGTGCAAAAGTAGCTAAAAATGATCTTTTTATTAATTTGGACCAATTGAGGTACTTTGTGAGATAAAAACGTAGTGAGGAGCAAATTAGGGTGTAAAAGCAAGCAAAAGAGAGGAACTGAATATGATCTCGAGCACTCGATGGATCGTTTGGGATATTCGAAAATGGAGCATGAATGGGTAAGTAAAATTTATTTACTTCATTTATATAAAACTTTGTAATCTTGTTTACATAATTCAAACAACCTTACCTTGTAATGTAGATGAGAATACACAACACCATTAAGCCTCCTTCTCGTCACGTTATTTGGAAGTTCATCTAACAAAAGAAGTATAAAACTTATAGAAATCCAAGATACAAAGAGATTGGTCAAAAAATTGTAAGTTACATAATCTTTTTAACTTCTAGTATTTCAAATTTTGTATTAACTATGGTTGATTTTAACTTGTATTAATTTCATGATTAATAGAATGAGTATAAGGATCAAGCCTCCTAAGGTACGTTCCAATTGTAATGGACAAGTGCTGTACTGACCACCGTATTGGGCAATCCTGAACATTTAGGACGGGTATATAGTCAATCTCAGTTTGTGAAGCAGTCCCAATATTTTCATTCCATTCGAAGCTCAAAGTCCAACACGAAGGTGATCAAACTCCTCAACAAGGTGGAAATGATGGAGGCTAAGTTTGTCCAATGGGAGGTGATTATGAGAAGTCAAACTCAAGGGCATTGCTCCCCCCACATGAAAGAAAATGCGGTGCCTATCATAAAACAATGCACAAGTGCAAAAGCAAGTTGCATAGCTCCTACAACGCCGAGCCGCCCTCATCAAGTCTCAATGAAGATAAAACTTGCCTTTTTCTATTGCCATCAACACCCAGGGAAGATGGCGTTGCTAATTCGATGTCATTGCAGGGGGAAGAGTGTGGATGGATACTTTCCCCACACAAATAATTCATTGTAGACTAGTTGGTGAAGGTAACTTGTGTGTTACAATCCAAGTTTGTTATATGAGGGACGCGCCTTTTCCTTTCCCAATTGAGGAAAATAAGATCGTTAGCGATGCTTTTGGAGGATTTATTACTTAACCCAAACTCTGGATTCAAATATGGTCATTAGGTCAAAGAGAGCCAATGAAGGGAAAGAAACTGAGGGAGAAAAAGAGTACAAAAGAAGGACGTAAGGAGGTGACACAACCAATGGATGCTTTGAACAAATTACCTCCAAACATGGCTCGCCTATACAGTTATTTGAAGAATTTCATGGATGCCTCCAGACAATTATAATTATGTTGTCTTTTGACATCACCCAAAGTGAAGATGAACCTCTGTATATCACTGCCAAAGACATTGACTAGTTTGCCAACTTCATTCAAATTAGTGTGTGATGTAAGCATATTCTTTTTTTTTTTTTTTTGGTATGCAGTTTCTTATGGCAATATTGCCAAAGATTTAATATGCTCAACTTTTATGGTTTCGTTAACCTATACCTCACCTCTTATGTGCCTAGCGGTGCTGAGCCATCAATACAGGAACGAGTAGATTTGCTTCATGACTTTTTGGACAAAATAAAAGCTGACAAGTATCATTTTATGAAAGTCATTGGATTTTGACCCTCCTTCACCCCAAAAATATCAGGTTTTATGGTTTGATCCACTTGGCTAATCAATGTGCCCCGACTTAAGCCAAATGGTTTAATCATGAGTAATATACTGTTCCCAATATTACTTACTATTGCTAGCTAATTTTTGTCGAAATGTATTTAGGGCCCTCAATGATTGGAAATTAAAAACAAACACTAAAGTCATCTTTAATAAGCCATATGGAAAACACTAGATTTCTACGACCATAAAAGGTAAGAATTGAAGTATAAATATAGTTGTAATTGAAAATACAATTATTGTTATTTAAACTAATATATTCTTATTGTCGTTTTTAAAATATACCTTTACAACAAGAAGATAAGTATGTGGCTATTTTGTGCTAAGATACATGAGAGATATTATCATGAATGCACGTTTCAAGTTTTGTAGTCCCAAGAGTTTTATACTAATGAGCATTTGAGTGGGGTTATGGATGAATGAGGAGGGTTTGTAGAACAATTCATTACAAACTAATTAGTGAAATCTTATTTTGTATAAGTATGTTATCTTGTATATATGGTGTTATATTTGTTATGTCTTCAATTTTTATACATTATGATTAATTTATGTTTAGCGAATTATGAGGCCAATGAATTAACAATTAGAATATGGAAAGGTCACCCGTGGCAGAGAAAATAAAGCTGAGCGTTTTGTGTTGTTGCTTATATTAGACGACAGTTTTTTTTTTTTACCAGAATTGTCGTCTAAAGTGAACATTAGACAATGGTTTACTCTAAAAACTATTGTCTAATGTTGTCTGTTTGGCACCTTCAATGGTCGAGGTATATAATAGACGATGGTTAAAAACCGTAGTCTAATATTGAAACATATTACGACTATTGATTAGATAACACAACGGCTTTTGTAGCTGTCGTCTCATCTCCTGTCTGTACTAACGCTTCTCAACGATCCACATAAGTTAGACCAATGCAGATAGCACAATAATGTTTAGTCTATACATGCATGTATAATGTTCTTCTACGGTCCTAGACAATATAACCAGTAGAATTAAAAATGTAATGCCTTTTATGTTACAATATACTTTAACAAGATAAAATAATTTCTTACAGTTACACTCTTGCTTACATAGAGTAAATACTCTGTTAAACTTTAATTATAGTATTTATCTATGTGTGCGGGTTTATGTATATACATCATTTGATTGTTATTGAGTTTTCTCTATAGTACTAGTCACATCATCAATCAACACTAGAATATTTCACCAAGGGTAATTGAACTTTGTATTAGCTTTCTCTTGGTGAATATTATCGACCGAGTAGGTCGACTAGACTTGCTATAAGAAATCTTCTTTTGTTTTAGGTTTGGGGAATTTTATAAATACAATCTTTTAAGCTTTATTTTTTTATATATATCGTATATGTTTATTTATGACATAATTTAACTTGCAATATAAATAATAACATTTGCAATTTTTTTTAAATATAACGTAATTATATATAACTTTTAAAAATATAGCATGAACATGTAATTTTTTTCAACAGGTTTGAAGATGGGATATGAAAATAATTAAACATGACCCACCAAATTCATTTTTTGTTTAACTATTTGTCTGATCAATTTCTTTCAATAAGACTTTATAGTTTTAATTTTATGATTGTGATAAATCAGTGAGGACTATATCTTGATCATGTTATACGATTCAGGGTTTAATTGGGTCCGCAAAATCATTCCAATATTAAATGGTTATTTTACATATATATATATATATATCATATTATATCATACATAGTGGAAGTCGATTTAACCGAAATATGAGATATGTAAAGTGCGGATGATTTCTCTTTAGCAGTTTAGAAACAAAGTCAATAAAGAAGAATCTCTTTAACAAACAGAAATATTAAATAGTATATGTACACAGTAAATCAGCAAAAGATTCTCGCAAAAATATTAACTGGAAAAGGTGAAAGTCATGTTTATAACGATATTTGGATGTGTGAACATGTCTTTTGATTTGCATGCTCGTCTTTTTCGGAGACATCGAAGCCCACCGTACAAAAAAACATAGAAAAATTGACATACATATCTCTCAAACGTTAGAATATTAACAAAGATGTTTCTTAAACTTTAAAATGTTAGTGAAAATATTTTTTTTGTGACATTTTATCTATAAAGTTGTTTTTTTTTTTTAACCTTTTAAACTTTGATAAATATGTTATTATGTTCTTTCAACTTCAAAAGCTGATATTTTTATCTCTCAAAATTTTTTTTTCTTTAGTTAACAATTCTTAACATAAAGTTTTTTTTTTCTTTTCTTTTTTTAATCAAAATTCATTTTCGTTAATGTTTTAAAGCTTTCAACAACTACCAGAGTATTTTAAATCAATATTCGTTTTAATCACAGTTTCAACAGTTAGGTGCCAGACAATGGCGTACTTTTGGTGTTAACAAAATTTTACGTCAAGAAATATTGCAGGTCTCGTTGTACGCAAACAAATTCCCACCAGAACTACAATTCACTCATCGGGTCCATAATACAATATTATATATATATAGATGTGTATATTCAACAGAAACAGACTAGTCTCTCACTCACTCTATATATTGACTCTTCCATCAAAACTTCTCATACCCCTCTCTCTCTCTCTCTCTCTCCCCATATATTCCACGCAAAGAAAGGGTAATTATTAGCAATATGGAGAGAAGTAATTTAGTGTTGAATCGTTTCATGTTATTGGGTGTGATATTAATATCATTTGAGGTGCTGAGTAGTAGTTCATGGGCCCACGATGAAGACAAGCTACTTAATCCATCAAAGCTGGAAATGTTTGTGGATGAGCTTCCAGACGTGCCTAAGATCCGAGGATTTGATGTCCAAAATGGTGTTCCCAAGTCTAAGCTGCTCAACATCGGAATGTTCGAGAAGAAGTGGGTAAGACACAGAAAACAGCCAACTTATTTTCTTCTTTTCCTATATCATTTTTTTTAATGTTAGTGTCATTATTATACTTGCTTTGTTTTCTCCAAATTAAGTTTATTACTCTGTTATTGTGTGTGTTCTTCTTCTTCTTCTTCTTCTTTTTCTTTTTTTTTTTTTTTTTTGCGTTTTCCAATCATCTGAAAGCTTTTTTAATTTTTTTATAATATTGTTACTTGTATGGTTTATCAGACAAGTTTCTAGTGCGGAATACGGACAGGAGGTTATTATATAATATGCCCGTGAGTTTCCCATGCAATGTTGTCTGGCTAGCTTTAGAGTTTTTTTTATTTGGAGTATTATTTAAATTTAATAGACTCTAATTTAGATTTGAGTATTAAAATTTTTTTACATATATGTTTATTTTTTTCAAAATTTAAATCTTTTAAGTATCAAAAATCTAAGTTTTTATAGTTTTTATCCCTAAACTTTTGATATTTGGGTATCTTTGTTGCAATAAAAATTAAAATTCTCTCTTACATTTGAAAAAAAAATCATAACTTCTTCATTTGATATTCAATTGAGATGATTTTTTTTTCATTATGTTTCTAGTGAAGAGAAGAATAAATTAAGACCATATTGCATATTTTTTAGGATCTTTAACATTAAGATTTTATTAGATTTGTTAATAAATCAAAAGCTATTTTCATAACTTCTCTAAACATAAAATTTAATTTTATTCCATACTCAGATTAAAACCTAAATGCACATCCAAACACCAATTCGGATAACAATTCAAATCACTAACTCAAATCATAATTCGAATCACACTAATTTAAATCAAATCAATAATTTAAATCCATTTACCAAACGAACTCTTAAAGTTTAAACAAAAATGTTCATGCCTCACCCTTGCAAAAAAGAAGAAAAAAAGATGAAAAAATCGTGCCATACATATTAGTTACAGCTTCCAGTCAGGATAGAAAATTCCATTCTCAAATTTTCGGTTTTTCTTTTCCCCGGTTATACAGAACATTACAAGTCACCAATAAATTTAATTATTTGTTTTTTGACCCTTTGAATTAAACGCAATTTCGTTTTTATGGGTTTTTTTTTTATGAAATTTATTTATTTATTTATTTATTAATGTTGCTTGAGCACATTCCCTCAAAAAAAAGCTTTCAGCAGAGGTTTTAGAGTCTCGCTTTCGGGATATTTGAGTCTGGCACCTTTCTCCCTCATTGTTTACGTTTTAACACCGGGTTCACTAATGAATTACTTTTAAATTCGTCTAATTCTCATCAAACCCGCATGCCAATAATATTCTCTTGCCTTTTTTTTTTTTTAACTTAATGGAGAATAAATAGGAGTGCAGACCTCCAAGATTTTCTTCTAGAAAAAAAAAAAAAAGAGATTATTATTTATAGGTTTTTTTTTAAAAAATTATGATCTGTAGTTTTTAGTTGATTGCTTCCTTCTCAATATCTTTAGAAAAAGAAAAAAGAAAAAAGAAAAAAGCTACCTAATTAATACAAAATAATTAATTACCAACCCTGTGTCCTTATGTAAGTTGTAAATTTAGTGCAATTAGAACTGTTGCATGATTTCGTTGACCTGATGCTTTTTGTGGACTAGCACTGCTTTTCGCTTTCCCATGCATGGGCCCAATTTTTGGCCCAACTTCTGTCCTTGTTTGTTCGTTTGTTTGTTTGTCAAATATTTATGGTTCTCCCTTTTCTAATGTCTTTCACGCTCATGTTAGAGAAATGCTGAGCATTACTGTAATTTGAAGCTAATTTTATGGTAGGGTAAAAAAAATATGTATGAGAACACAACTTTTTTTTTTGTTGAGAAATGAGAATACAGTTTTGATGTGTCATACCATGTAAAAATTATTAAATCAGATTAAAAAAATATGATAATTTAATAAAATTTAATGAGAGTCTGCAGTTTAGATTTAGAGTATTTTTAGAATTTTTTTTTTTCAATATCCAATCCTATACAAAAATGTTTTCTATAATGGAGCATGCGCTACGAGGAAGATCACATTTGTTAGTTTTTTTTTTCGAGATTGATGAGTTTTTTTAGTAAAAATATTTTTTTTTTGAAGTGACATGATTATCACTTTATTTTTGAAAGAAATGATAATCACCTACTTGCCAAATTGATTGTTCACTTCGTAGCAGATTAAAAAAAAGAAAAAAAAAGAAAGAAAATGAACAAATTGAACTACCGGTATTACAAGATATAGCATTAAAACATTGACTAAAATTTGTTCTTTTTGTTTTTCTTCTTGTTGTTAATTACAATACTATGATTTGCAGAAATTCCATCGTGATCTTCCTCCAACACCGGTGTTTGCCTATGGAGAATCCAAGGAAACTGCTACTATACCTGGTCCCACCATAGAGGCTCTCCACAGGATCGAAACCCGAGTGATGTGGCAGAATCATCTTCCTCTTAAGCACATTCTCCCGTGGGACCCAACCATCCCAACCGCCCAACCCTCCTCCAAGAAAGGTGTCCCTACAGTCGTTCACCTCCATGGTGGGATCGACGAGCCAACTAGCGATGGTAACTCCAACTCTTGGTTCACCAAAGCCTTTCAAGATGTGGGCCCAACCTGGACTCAGAAAATGTATCGCTACCATAACCTCCAGCACCCCGGGAATCTGTGGTACCATGACCATGCCCTTGGCCTAACCCGGGTCAACTTGTTGGCAGGCCTCATCGGGGCTTATGTCATTCGTGACCCAAATGTGGAGGCCCATCTTAGTCTTCCCGCCGGCGATGAGTTTGATCGTACAATGGTCGTCTTTGACCGTAGTTTCCTTACGAATGGTTCGATTTTCATGAACTCAACTGGGAATAATCCTTCTATCCATCCGCAATGGCAGCCCGAGTATTTCGGAGACATCATAATTGTGAATGGAAAAGCTTGGCCTATGATGACGGTACGACGTCGTAAATATAGGTTTAGAATAATCAACACTAGTAATGCAAGGTTCTTTAGATTCTTCTTCACCAACGGTCTTAATTTTATCCACATTGGATCCGACTCGGCATACATTGAAAAACCGGTGCCCAGTAAAGATATTTTGCTGGGGCCATCTGAGATCACAGACGTTGTCATTGACTTTTCAAAGTCAAAGACTAAGAATGCTATTCTAGCCAACGACGCACCATATCCTTATCCATCTGGGGATCCTGTAAATGAGGCTAATAGTAAGGTCATGAAGTTTGATATCCTTGACCATTCGGAGATTGACATGTCGAGGATCCCTAAGTGGTTGATCCGTTATCCAAAGGCAGATCTATCTAGTGCGACGCATACACGGTTTATCGCTATGTATGAGTATACGAGCAACATTGGTAAACCAACTCATCTTTATCTGAACGGGAAGTCATATGAGGCGGCAGTGACGGAGACACCGAAGGTGGGGACCATGGAGGTGTGGGAGGTGATCAATCTAACGGGGGACAATCATCCGCTACACATACACCTAGGGTTGTTTGTTACGCTAGAGCAAAGGGAGCTAGTCAACATGAAAGAGTTCAAAGATTGTATGACTAAACTCAACGATGCGATCAGATGCCACATAGGCAAGTATGCAAGTGGCAAGAAGGTAAAGGTGCCCGATCACGAGAGAGGGTGGAAGAACGTGTTCAAGATGAGACCCGGTTTCGTGACAAAAATTCTTGTGAGATTTGCTTACATACACTCTAACGTATCATACCCATTTGATGCGACCGCAGAGCCTGGCTATGTGTACCATTGCCACGTAAGCATATACCCTCTCTTCTTCTTTTTTTCACTTCTCACGAGAATGTTACTTCTGATACAGATTTTTGTGGTTGCTAACGAACACATGTTCTAAATTTTAATGCTTAGGTTAAACTTGTCATGAACCAAAAAGTGTAGAGAAAAATATAGTTTCTAAAGGCCAAAAGTTGATTTTCTGATTGGCTCTCAAATTTTACCATCTAATTATGCCATATAATTAGAGCATATCTACATGCATATAATATATATATATATATATATATATATATATATATATATATATATCTTTTTGCTTCTACTCTGGTGAAGAGATTTGGGTTGTGGAAGTAGAAAAACCCTCTTTTCCAAAACCAAAACAGGGGACATGGACAGAGAAAGAGACCTGTTTTTGGCAACGAATTAAGGTACGAGGTAAATAACAAATTCAAGTTTTGGAAATCAAGAATGATTGATATAGAAAAAGTTAAGAACTGCTTATTGCGTATGCCAACAAGGTAAAGGCAATCACGTGTAAGCACTTCACTTGTATGTCCAACAATTGTGCATACCAAATTGACCTGGCCTGTGGCTAGTGCCTTGGTTCCAGCCCATAAGATTCTAAAGGCAATTCTGAGCCACTAATTAATTTCAGCATCTTCTATTACCTTCTCACTTAATGTTCTAACCAAGGGTTTAAAAAAAGGGTTATATATTTGTATGATTTTTCTTGTAAATTGATGGTCGTTTATTAATTATTACATATGCAGATGTTGGATCATGAAGACAATGTTATGATGAGGCCTTTGAAAATGGTCAGTTGAGAAGGACATGGAAGCAATCTCATTTTGTAAAGCCAAGTGGAAAGTGGTAATTAAGTGGAACATTAGTTGTGTAACATTTCAAAAGTAAGATTGAAATTTTCACCTTTCTGATTAATTTTGCTGTAGATTTTTGTGTTTGATTATATGCAAGGATAACATCCTTAATTGTGACCAAATAATAATTATTAGGAAAGTAAAAGGAGTGTACAATTCGTTGCATGTTACATGTAGTTTTGTTTGCAATAATATTAAATCTTCCAACTTTCCATGTTATATTATATGTACCACCAATTAAAATTTATCGATATTGTATACTATTGTCCTTTGAACTTGTCACACATTCATAATTTGCCTTTTGAATTTTTAATTTTGACAAGTTATCCCATGAATTTACAAATTTGTAGAAAATCACCCTAGATTGATGGCAATTTTAATATTTTTTACTAAAATTAACATATAATTTGTCCATAGGTTGTAAATTAAGAGTATAAATAGGGCTTTTTCATATAAATGTTAACTCATATTTGTAACACCCTTATATGGGGGTTAACAGTTTTGAATAAATAAAAATAAACTTAAATTCCATATCATTCAAATCAAAAGAACAGTGCCCATAGGTCTTTAAACAAAAATAAAAATAAACGTTTAAATACAAACTACAGTTTTTAGTGTAGCACCAAATATTTAAAATACAGCCATCATTATCATAGTACAATTCTCAAATAACTTAATACAGTCATCACAAAAATAATACAAATGTTACATGTTCTAGATGAGCTACAAATAAACAAAATCTTCCAACACGAAACCAGCAGTGTTGTCGCCTATTTCTCATAAGATAAATTGCACTGAATTCCACCTGAGAGAGATGAGTATCAACATGCCCAGTAAGAAAAACCATTACTCACCTTAAGGTTTTATTCATTACCATATTAAAACTGCATAGTTAGTTAATTTTCATTATATTCCAGATTATGAGGTTTATTATGATCACATTTCGTGGATACCATAGTTAATCATTACTAAGTTTCATACTTATACATATATACAACAAATATTACAATTCATCATTATTCATAGGTATCCACATTAAATAGAGTATCACTCAACTCATCGAAACCCAAATGGGCATGCTTGGCCACCCTGCAAACATTCCAAGGGTGTTCCAATGAGGGGATATCAAGCCCCAAGTCCTCACCAAGTCGATTCCTATACAGTGCGTTCTAGGACTTTTCGACCTAAGGGAGCGTCATCACCTCCCCTTATTTACCTTTTAGGGTATTTGTGCTCAAGAACTTAACCGCCACCCTCTTCACGTCTCACATTCCTCTATATTCAATCGTTATTTATAGAATCAGTTTTACTAACCATGCTTTTTAATTTACAATAACATGTGTCAAATCATTATGTTCATCGCTGTATAATATAGGACGAGTTTCACCTCATCAGGTTATAGTTATAACCATATATTTTCAAAATATCATATATGATATCTTGCAATATCATATATATAAAACAACTAAATTTTAATTTACCAAAACCTTACAAAAGATGAGTAATAGAATCCCTACCTTCCAAGCTTATCAACAATCTTTTAATCTCAGAATTAATTAACATTAGCTCCACACATCCTTGATCCTAAGGCATGCATAAGGACAATTAAAACTAACGCACAACATATAATCACATCCATAAATGAATTATGTGTAAACCCATCTCACTAGTGTGTCATTAAAGTTTTTATGCAATTCCCTTTTAGATACCAAAGTAAACAATTTTTGCCTTAAACACAATATAAAATACATACAAGTAATCTATATGTTTTAGTCTCTAATTAGATTTATAAATCACTTAGAATAGTGTTGGAAAGGTTGCAAGACATTAAGGGATTAGAAAGTGAGCAAAGTTAGGTTCTTGGCTCAGGTTAGCAATTGGTATACCATAGCAAACTAGCTGTATACTTTTACAAAAAGGCGGGTTCACTATCTATAATTAGCACATAGGTTAACAGGTAGTTTACTTAAGGTAGACGGATGGTATACTGCTACCGGCAGGTTTACTAGTTTCCAATCTAAAAATTAAAAAATTCATAGAAAATAAAATACAACTCCGATTTAGGCTCATGATAGCTCATTGGAAAGCTTAGGATGTTTACTTTTTAAATATGCAAACCAATTTACAAAATTTATTTTCATTTAATCCCAGAATTTCAAGAAAGAGCCACTGCTTATAGAAGTATAACAAAGTTCATGGAATGTCAAGTTTTTCTTTAACCCAAAGCATATTATCCTTGTTCAAAATCTCAAAACCATTCCAGAATATGCAAAATGCATTATATAATCACAATAAACATATTCATATGAGTTTTATACTAAAACCATTATCAAACCATATCTCTAGCGTTTCTTACGAATAATGATGAAAACATACTTAAGTTTGCTCTTTAAGCTCAAAACATTAAAACATCAATCTTAAAGTTATGGAAACCGGTTTTAAACATTCCTAGCATGTTTGTAATATTGTTATCAAACCAAAATAAGGGTTAGTTGCCGATTTCAACTCAAGACTCATGTTTTTGTTTCATAAATGCTCAAATATGCATGTTAACATAACTAGAAATTTACGTGAATTTTAAACACAAAAATTATGCATTAAACATGGAGAAAACACATACTAAAACTAAGTTTGAATTAAAGAAAACCTACCTCAAAACTCCTTTAAAAAGCACCAAAGTTCAGGTTAAAAATCAAGCTTGAATTGACTCTAAAATAGCTTTAACCATGGCTGGGAATTATAGTTGCCTTAGCTGCAAAGAGAGTTTTGTGCTCTGTGTCTTTAGTTAGAAATTGAAGTGAGAAAGGGAGAGAATGAGAAACTAGAGAAGAAGGTGCTAATGGCTGAATAAAAACATATCAAAATAATTGAGAGCAAGGGGGAGACAAGGTAGGTTTACGGGGAAAGTTGTAAGAAGAAAACAAAGGAGCATTAAAAGAAAATATCATCATGTCTCCCACGAAGACTTTTAGCAAGCAATGCCAATATAATTGAGGGGACAATTGGAGTAAGTTATGGAAGAAGACGAAGGAAGAATTAAAAATGGTGGTTGGAAAAATATCTCTATGTCTCCTCCGGAGACTTTTAGCAAAATGAGAAGAATGCTACTTAATTGAGCATTAATGTAGAGGGACAAGGTTGGTAGAAGTGAGTGATAGGTAGGTTTTGAATGTTTCCTATGGAGACTTTGTAAGAAAATGCCAAAGTGACATTTTTTTTAATAACTAAAACAACAAAGACAAACTTGAAAATTTTTAATGCTACAAAATTTTATATTGTCACATTTTATTCACTAAATTTTACAAAAATCATACCCGTTAAAATAACAAGTGTTGCAATATTTATGTTCAAAACAATATTAATCCAATTCATGAAGATGTAATCAACAATTTTAATCACAATAAATATGGGTTAAAACAAATAAAAATTGACTATTTATGTCAACAATCAGCCATTCATGTGTAAATTAATTTGATACAGATTTATCAGTTCAATAGACAATTTGCTAAAATTAAAAGTTCAGGCAGTAAATTTGTACATGTACGACAAATTTAAAAGTTACAGTAAAAAGAAAATAAATAAATAAACTTGTTCCAAATATTGAATTTTACATGAACGACTTACTTAACAACATTCCCATAATTTCAGCCCAAATATTTATTCATATCAACCTAACATATTCAAGTAATAGGGTCTCATTCTTTCTTAATAAGCGCAGTTTTATTTAAATTTATCTCCTAGTAGATGGTTGTCGAACCTTCAAATGGGAGGAGCAAATCTTCGAGTGCGATTACAAAACAACCAACAATTATTGTATCCTTCCTATTCCCACTAGTGTCTTACTTTATGCAAGTTAACATCCCTAAATTTTTCTTTGGGGTAATTACAATCCAATTGTCCGATTATTAGTTCATAGACAACTTAGCATCTTCAAAGCTTTCATTTTGGCTTAACACCCAAGGCCTAAACCAAGAAAACTTTGAATAAAACGAAGATACAAACAGTAATAATGCATAGTTTAGAGAGATTTGGTAAATGCATGCATGCTTGCACATCCTCATAGACATGCATACATGCTGTGGAAAAATAGGATACGCATTTGAAATGGGTACCCTAGTTAATAATATATATTACAAGCGATACAGAATGTGCACAAACATTGGGAAAAATGAATGAGAGAGGGTTTCTTCGTGTAATTATATAAATAACCTTATAGTTTAATTAGTATCATTTTACAATATACATATCTATTTTTAGAAACTATTAAGTACAATTTGTATTTAAAAATAGCCAAAAATGAAAACAAAAAAAAATAATCTTAATTGGATTGGACTTATTTTTAAAATTTTTTCCATGAATAAATTTTTGAAAAAAAATATTAAATATATAAAAAGCATAAAATTCAAGATTTAAAAAAAAAATTCTGTTAAGGGTTTTTTTTAAATTTTTAAGATATTTCTCATAAACTATTTGTCCTATATTTTTATTTGCAAATTGTACGATTAATGAAATTGAGTAACCTTCACACATCTACTGTACCATAATATAAATGGAATAATGGAAAACATTTTTAAAAGACAAAAGGATCTTTTTATGGTAAGGCTTCAAATTAATAGCGTATGTTAATATTAGATTTGATCAAAATCACATCAAAATTAAACAACATTAGGGACATATAATTTATGGTGTATGTCAAATTTCTTGCTTTTTTTTTTAATTCGTTTAAGAAAATAAAAAGCAGGCCTCACAGTGCTAAGATATTTTATGAAACCAAAAAAGATCGAAGCTAAAGTCCAAGGAGAAGTTGGAAGACCTTTTTTGTAGTGATGTGATTTGCCGTTTGCCTCCTTGATATCACTGAATTTTGTGGACAAAAATGTGACAATGTACCCTCTCGGATTTTCACTTGATCCGTGCATACAGAAGTCTACTCTTTCAGTCTTGAGTCAATTATGTGGCCAAAAATTATGGTACCTTCTAAATTCTAATTGGATTTTTGTTTAGGATAATTTTAATAGAGTAAAAATATACATCTTACTGATAGAATATCTCCCTCCACCTAAATATTTTTTTTTTTTGAAAAAAATATCATGCAATTCAAATTAGTTATTAGATTTTTCAATACTAGCTAAATGATAGAATAAACAACTTGTTAAATTTAATTAGGTTAATTGTGTAATTATACCTTCTGTTCATGATTTTAATTTATTTTTTGAAACTATAAACATACATATATATATTTTAATCTTTGAGAATTAAGTTTCAACCTGTCACGAATTTTTTTGACAATAAAAACACAATGAAAAAATAAAACACCTTCAAAATAGTTATTAACATATATGTCAAATATTTAAAAGATATCTAGCCCTTAATAGAAAACATAATTTTATAAAAAAGGAAAAGGACTCATTTACTTGACTTATGGTTGAATTAAACTGATCTGCATATCATGGTGACAGTCTGATGTAAAAAGTGCAGTTTAAAATAATTTAAACTGAAAATGTTACAAGATTTAAAATAACTCAGCCGACAACTTACTAGGTAAACAAATTAAAATTGCACACAAAAATCCGGATTTAATCAATAAAATTCCTACAGCAAAAGATTAGTTAGTTCTAACCTTTTTTAGTTTCAATTGGTTTTTGAACTTATGTAATTAGTTACAACCGGACTCTCAAACTAAGGCTACAGTAAATTTAGCTCTCATATTAAAAATAAATTACTATAAATATTGTATCACTAATTTACTTCATGCACTTATGTTTGTTGTTCATACATTCAATCAACTCCAAATGATCGGATTACACTCCAATTGATTCCAAATTAGCCAATGGCCTCTATAAAAAATGAAATGAAAAGACAACGCTTGACATTAATTAGTTTGTGTGAGCAAGAAAACAGAGAAAGCATAGAATTTTATACTCGATTTGCCTCGCCTTTATTTACTTTTTTTTTTTCAGTTATATAAATATTTTTTTATAATTTAGAATTTTCAGTCATAAACTTAAAATATGCTTAAAATGATTGTGCTTGGACATCAAAAAGATGCCAACAAAACTTGTGGTCCTTGTTTAAGTAGAATGTAGAAAAACTAACAAAGCCAGGTCAAAAGTGATATTTGGATGAACTTATTGAAGAAAAATTTCCCAAAGTTTCCGCCCATGTTCAAAGAAAGAATAATTCAAGCAAAAAAGAAAAAAGTTATTTTATATAGCATATTGGATAGATGCATTAATCTATTGCATCAATTTCTGCTCCCTCCTCATCTTCTAATTACGTTTTATAATTTCAAAAAGTATGGTCATTGGCAAATAATGAACTTTCCCATTTACCAATTAAATTTTCCTCGGAGCGAAAAATAAAAAATACAAATAAGTTGCGTTATCAATCAGCCTGACAGAAATTCAATCAAGGATGAAAATAAATCAAGATTAAAAACAAATTATTTCTTGTTCACTTTAAGGCTTGGTTGGATAACTTATGTTTTTTTACTTTTAAGCAAGATTAAATAAATAAGTTAAAAGGCTTTTTAATTATTGTTTGGATAGTACATGAAAAAGATAGTACATAAAAAAATACTTTTTGATTTTAGAAAAGCTTTTGAACCTGTTTAGTTAAAATATTAAATAAGCCAAATGCTTTTATTGGTATAAAAATAGTGTAATTTAAAAATATGGATAGAATTTTGAATTTGTTATTCTAAATAAAAGGTAATAAAAATGTAAATAAAAAAACTTTTCACTAGTACTCTTTTTATAAGTATCAAAGAGTTGGCTTATTTCAAAAATACTTATAGAGGACAAAAACATTTTCAACGAGTCCATCCAATATCCAAACATATTTAAAAGCCACTTTTAAAGTAAATAACCAAAAACCAGCTTCTTCTTTTTTTTTACCATTTAAAACAGGCTCTAATTATCATGTATCTCAACGACCTACATAAGTTTGATCAATGCAGATAGTACCATAATGTTTGTTTAAAGTGTATACGTGCATGTATAATGTTCTTCCACGGTCCTATACACTATAACAAGTAAAATTTAAAATGTAATGCCGTTTATGTAACAATAAACTTTAAAAGATATAACAAGATAAAATAATTTCTTATAGTCACACTCATTTGCTTTAAAAGACAGAACACTTTTACCGGGTCTGTACAAACATGTTCAAAAGTTGCCTTTAGAGTAAATAAGTCAAAAACAGTTTTTTTTTTTTTTTAAACCATTCCAAATAGGCTCTAAATATCATGCTTCACTACTACAAAAAAAAGTTTACACGATTCCAATTAGATGACAGTTAAGTGAGAAGCTATCGTCTAAAGTACGTGACATTTATTACCAATAAATACTGCATGCGTGCTTTAGATGACAGTTTTAACCATCATCTAATTAATCACTTTAGATGATAGTTTTTGAGGAAACCATCATCTAATATGAATTATAATTCCGCTTTGATCCAAAATCAAACTAAATTTCCAGCACCATCATCTCTCTTCCTCCCTCACTCTTGCTCTCACTCTCCAAAATCAAATCTCCCACTGTCATCTCTCTCCCTTCGTCATCCTCTCTTTCGCTTTGCAGCCCCAACCCGAAGCCTCCACCGTCCCCACTACAAAGAGGTATTGCAAAGCCCCCACCGCGAACACTCCATCGCCACCCCCTGTCGCTAGTGCGAGCACTCCAAGCCTAAGGTATGTCCAAGTTTTTCCCCCATTTTTCATGTTTATATTAATAGTAATTTGAGATAAATTTGACGACGGTTATTTGCAAGACTTTAAATGACGGTTAGATTTAGTTTTATAAGTTTTAGTTTTAATGTTATTAGCTTGTTTAAATATGTTACTTTAAGTTTTATATGCTAATTTTAGTGTCATTATATTTTAGTTTATATATATGTTGGGAATTTGAGATGAATTTGAATGTGTAATTCGCAAAATTTTAGACCACATTTTTCTATAAAATTGTTATAATTTGTAATCAGATTTTTATTTAGTAATTATGTTTTTATATTTAATCATTAGTAATTAGGTTTTTAATTAGTAATTGTTTCAATGCTAATTCCACGTTAGTTTTAATTAGTGTATTAGTTTTAGTTTGTATGCATTTTAGTTTGAATATTATTAGTTTGAATATGTTGGTGTAAGTTTTATATGTTTGTTTTAGTTTTAACTATATGTTACTTTTCGTGGTAATATTAGTTTTAATTATATGTTGGTTTTAATTATATATTTAAATTTTTTTAATTATAAATGTTATTTCTTAAAAATATTTCAAAAAGATGGACAAAGAATTTGTTGATATGGAGGTAGAAATAACTGGACAAGACAGTGATTGTGAGCTCCAAAAAAGGGAACCATTTAATTCTGAAGCGGATGGAAAAAGAAAAGCAACTTTAATGAAGACAGTGTCAAGGTTGAGATCAAAAGGTATAAAAATACAAGTCCAATTCAATAAAAAGAGCAAGCTCTTGGAAAAGAAGGGATGAGCTCCAAAGATATATATGAGTTTTAGTTCAAGAGCACGTTTCCATAATAACAAAAGATTGGAGACAAAAGAATAATGTGGAACGTGTTTGGCAAGGTGTTATTGCATCCTTCAACATCCCTCACACTATGAGGGAGAAGTTGATGACAAGCACCTCTAAGATGGCTAAAGACTTTAGGCACAACCGAAAGAAGGCTTTCATTGAAGGCCATGAAGACGACCTCAATGTTGTTAAGCTTCCTACAAAAGTAGCTAAAAATTATCCTTTTATTAATTCGGACCAATTGAGGTACTTTGTGAGATACAAACTTAGTGCATATGCAGAGCAAATTAGGGTGTCAAAACAAGCAAAAGAGAGAAGAGCTGAATATGATTTCGAGCACTTGACTAGTCATTTGGGATATCCGAAAGTGAAGCGTGAATGGGTAAGTAAAATTTGTTTACTTCATTTACATAAAACTTTGTAATCTTGTTTACATAATTTAAACAACCTTATCTTTTAAGTTAGATGAGAATACACAACACCACTACTCCTTTTCCTCGTCACGTTATTTAGAAGTTCGTCCGATGAAAGAAGGTTAGAACTTATAAAAATCCAAGATGCAGAGAGATTGGTCAAATAATTATAAGTTACTTAATCTTTTTAACTTCTAGTATTTCAAATTTTGTATTAACTATGGTTGATTTTAACTTATATTAATTTCATGATTAATAGGATGAGTATGAGAATCAAGCCTTCTAAGGCATGTTCCAATTGCAGGGGACAAGTGATGTATTGACTGCTGCATTGGGCAATCCTAAACATTCAAGACAGGTACCCAGTCAATCTCAATTGGTGAAGCAGTCCCAATATTTTCATTCCATCCGAAGCTCAAAGTCCAACATGGAGATGATCAAATTGCGTAACAAGGTGGAAATGATGGATATTAAGTTTGTCTAGTGGTAGGCAATTATGAGAAGTCAAACTCAAGGGCATTGCTCCTCCCATGTGAAAGAAAATGCGACACCTAAGGTAGAATTACGCATAAGTGCAAAGCAAGTTGCATAGCTCATACCACACAAACACTATCTGCCAAGCTGCCCTTAATTAAGTCTCGGTGAGGGTAAAGCCTGTCTTCTTATATTGCCACCAACAACCGGGGAAGATGATGTTCCTATTTTTGACATCGTTGCAAGGGGAAGGGTATGGATGGATACTCTCCCCACACAAATGATTCATGATAGGCCAATTGGTGAAGGTAATTTGCATGTTACAATCCAAGTTTGTTATAAGAGGGATGCGCCTTTACATTTCTTGACTAAGGAAAATAAGGTCGTGAGCGATGCTCTCGAAGGATTTATTATTTGGCCTAATCCCTAGATTCAAATGGGGTCATTAGGTCAAAGAGCCCATTGTCGGGGCAGAGAGCCCATGGGCCTTATCAACAAGCCAGTCAAAGGAAAGAAACTAAGAAGGAAAAAGAGCAACAAAAGGATGATGTAATGGAGGTGATACAACTAATGGATGCTTCGAATGGATTACCTCTAAACATGGCTTGCCTGCACAATTATTCAAAGAATTTCATGGACGTCTCTAGCACAATTATAATTATGTTGCCTTCTAACATCACCCAAAGTAAAGATGAACCCCTATATATCATTGCGGAAGACATTAATTGGTTTGCCAACTTCACTCAAAGTAGTGTGTCATGTATCATGGCATACATGAGGTATTTAACTATATTTATACTTTCTTTTTTTAATGTGTTACTTATTGTCATCTAAGCATATTTATTTTTTTGTATGCAGTTTCTTATGGCAATATTGCCAAAGATTCAATATGCCTAACTTCTACGGCTTTGTTAACCTGTACATCACCTCTTACGCGCCCGACGGTGTTGCGCTATCAATGCAAGAGTGAGGAGACTTATTTCGTGGCTTTTTGGACAAAGTAGAAGTCAACAAGTATTATTTTATGCCATATAACAGTAAAGGTCATTAGATTTTGGCCCTCGTTCACCCCCAAAAAGATCAGGTTTTATAGTTTGATCCACTTGGCCAATCAGTACGTCCCGACTTCAGCCAAATGGTTCAATCATAAGCAGTATATTGTTCCCAATATTACTTATTAGTGCCAGCTAATTTATGTTATTTATCTTTTGATTGATTGCATTTTTAACGAATTGTATTTAGGACCCTCAATGATTAGAAATTAAAACCAAACACTAAAGTCATCCTCAATAAGCCGTATGGAAACACTAGATTTTTACGACCATGAAAGGTAAGCATTCAAGTATAGATATAGTTATAATTGAAAATGCAATTATTGTTTTTTAAACTAATATATTCTTGTTGTCGTTTTTAGAATATACGTTTACAACAAGGAGACCAAGTATGTCACTATTTTGTGCTAAGGTACATGAGAGATATTATCATGAATGGCGGGCCACAAGTTTTGCAGTCCTAAGAGTTTTATACCAACAAGCATTTGAGTGAGGTTATGGATGGTTGGGGAGGGTTTGTAGAACAATTCATTAGAAACTAATTAGTGAAATCTTATTTTGTATGCATGTTATCTTTTATATATGGTATATTTCGTTATGACTTCAATTTTTATACATTCTGGTTAATTTATATTCAGTGAATTGTGAGGCCAATGAAAACAATTAGAATATGGGAAATCCACCTGTGGCAAAGAAAATAAATCCTGTGTGTTTTATGTTGTTGCTTATATTAGATGACCGTTTTTTTTTTAAGTAAAATTGTCTTCTAAAGTGAAGATTAGACAATGGTTTACTCTAAAAACTATCATCTAATGTCGTCCGCTTGGCGCCTTTAGTGGTCCAGGTCTAAAATAAATGATGGTTAAAAACCGTCATCTAATGTTAGTATATATTTTGACTATTGATTGGATGACATGACGATTTTTGTAGCTATCGTCTTATCTCTTGTCTATGCTAATGCTTCTCAACGAGCTACATAAGTTAGATTAATGCAGATAACACAATAATGTTTGTCTAAAGTCTATACATGCATGTATAATGTTGTTCTACGGTCCTATACAATATAACCAGTCAAATTTAAAATGTAATGCCGTTTATGTTACAATACAATTTAACAAGATAAAATAATTTCTTATAGCTACACTCTTGCTTACATAGAGTAAATACTCTGTTACACTTTGATTTTAGTATTTATCTATTTGTGCATGTTTATGTATATACATCATTTTATTGTTATTGAGGTTTCTTTAGAGTACAAGTCACATGATCAATCACCACTTGAATATTTCACCAAGGGTGATTGAGCTTTGTATTAGCTTTCTCTTGATGAATCTTGTCGACCGAGTAGATTGACTAGACTAGCTATAAGAAACCTTCTTTTGCTTTTAATGCTTGGGTAATTTTCATAAATACAATCTTTTAAGCTTTATTTTTTAAAAAATATCATACATATTTATTTGTAACATAACTTAACATACAATATGAATAATAGTATGCATAATTTTTTCTAAATATAACATAATTATACATAACTTTTAAAAATGTGGCACGAACATGTAATTTTTTTTCATAAGGTTTGAAGTTTCAATAAGAAAATAATTAAACATGGCCCGCCAAATTCATTTTTCGTTTAATTATTTGTCTGATCAACGTCTTTCAATAAGACCTTATGGTTTTAGTTTTATGACTCTGATAAATCAGTGACGACAATATCTTGATCATGTTATACGATTCAGGGTTTAATTGGGTCGGCAAAATCAGTCCAATATTAAATAATTATTTTGTATATATATATATATAGATAGATATATCATATTGTGTCATATATAGTCGATTTACCGGGGGTATGCATGGAGGACAAGACCACCGAGAAAGATATGTAAAGTGCGACCCAATTTCTCATTAGCAGTTTGGAAACAAAGTCAATAAAGAAGAATTTCTTTGAAAAACAAATATATTAAACAGTATATGTATACCGTAAGAATCTATAAGCAAAAGATTCTCACAAGAATATTAATTGGGAAAGGTTAAAGTCATGTGTATAACGATATTTGGATGTGTGAACATGTCTTTGACTTACATGCTCTGTCTTCATCGGAGACATCGAAGCCCACCATATGGGAAAATATAGACAACTCACGCTTTCATTCTCGCCGACGACGAGTCCAATTAGATAAATTATATTTTTATTCCCTAAACTTGGGTTAGTTTGTCATCATACTTTTAAAATTTTAAAAACCTACATGTACATCTTTCAAATTTTAAAATATTAACAAAAATACTCTTTAAATTTTAAAATGTTAACAAAAATATCCTTTTTATAACATTTCATTCATAAAATTTTATTTTAGCCTCTCAAACTTTGATAAATATGTTATCTTCGAAAGCTAATATTTTTAGCCTTAAACTTTTTTCTTTTCTTTTTTAATTAACAATTCTTTACATAAGGCGTTTCTTTTTTTTTTTTCTTTTTTAGTCAAGACTCATTTTCGCTAACATTTTAAAGCTCTCAACAACTTTAATGTTTTAAATCAATATTTGTTCTAATCACGATTTTAACCGTGAGTGCCAAACAAAACTTACTTTTGGTGTTAACAAAATTTTACACGAAGAGATATTGTAAGGTCTCGTTGTACGCAAACAAATTCCCACCAGAACTAAAATTGACTCATCTGGTCCATAATATAATATTATATATATAGATGTATATATTCAACAGAGACAGACTAGTCTCTCACTCACTCTATATTGACTCTTCCATCAAAACTTCTCATACCTCTCTCTCTCTCTCTCTCTCTCTCTCTCCATATATTCCAGGCAAAGAAAGGGTAATTACTAGCAATATGGAGAGAAGTAATTTAGTGTTGAATCGTTTCATGTTATTGGGTGTGATATTAATATTATTTGAGGTGCTGAGTAGTAGTTCATGGGCTCACGATGAAGACAAGCTACTTAATCCATCAAAGCTGGAAATGTTTGTGGATGAGCTTCCAGACATGCCTAAGATCCGAGGATTTGATGTCCAAAATGGTGTTCCCAAATCTAAGCTGCTCAACATCGGAATGTTCGAGAAGAAGTGGGTAAGACACAGAAAACAGCTAACTTATTTTCTTCTTTTCCTATTTCATTTTTTTTAATGTTAGTGTCATTATTATAATTGCTGTGTTTTCTCGAAATTAACTTTATTACTCTGTTATTGTGTGTGTGTGTGTGTTTTTTTTTTTTTTGCCTTTTCCAATCGTCTGAAAGCTCTTTTAATTCTGGCTGTTGTTGTTGTTTTTCTTTCTTTTTTTTTTATAATTTTTTAGAATATCTGTACTTTTATGGTTTATTAGACAACTTTATAGTGCGGAATATGGACAGAGTGTTATTTATATAATATGCCCGTGAGTTTCCTATGCAATATTGCCTGGCTAGCTTTGAAGTTTAAACAAAAATGTTCATGCCATACCATTTCCAAAAAGAAGGTAAAAAAAAAAAAGAAAAAATCGTGCCACACATGTTAGTTAGAGCTTCCAGTCAGGATAGAAAATTCCTTTCTAAATTTTTCGGTTTTTTTTTTTTCCTGGTTATAGAGAACATCACAAGTCACCAATAAATTAAAAGAGGCTGATTTAATTATTTGTTTTTTGACCCTTTGAATTAAACGCAATTTCGTTTTTATGTGGTTTTTTTTTTTTTTTTTTGCATGAAATTTATTTATTTATTTTTAATGCTGTTTGAGCACATTTCTTTAAAAAAAAACAGCTTTCGGCAGAGCTTTTACAGAGTCTCGCTTTCGAGATACCTGAGTTTGGCACTTTTCTCCCTCATCGATTACGTTTTAACACGAGGTCAACTTCTGAATTACTTTTAAATTCGTCCAATTCTCATCAAACCCACATGCCAATAATATTCTCTTGTCTTTTTTTTTTTTTTTTTTTAACTTAATGGAGAATAAATAGGAGTGCAGATTTCCAAGATTTTCTTCTAGAAAAAAAAAGATTATTATTTATAAGCTTTTTTTTTAAATTATTATATATAGTTTTTAGTAGATTGCTCCCTTATCAATTAGGATGTTTGGAAAAGTTAATTCTAACCAATTTTTTAATTAAAAAAATATAAATATTTTACATGTTATAGTAAAAAAAAAAAGTTTATTAAAGTATAAAGTTCTCACATGATATAGTATTTATAGTTTTAATCAATAGTTTTAACTATTATATCGTATATTCTTTTGAAAAAAAAAAAGAGCTACCTAGTTGATACAAAATAATTAATTACCAACCCTGTGTCCTTAGGTAAGTTGTAAATTTGGTGCAATTAGAACTGTTGCATGATTTCGTTGACCCTATGCTTTTTGCGGACTAGCTGTTCATTTCGCTTTTCTACGCATGGACCCAATTTTTGGCCCAACTTCTGTCCTTGTTTGTTTGTTTGTTTGTCAAATATTTATGGTTCTCCCTTTTCTAATTTCTTTCACCCTCATGTTAGAGAAATGCTGAGCATTACTGTAATTTTAAGCTAATTTTATGGTAGGGTAAAAAAAAAGTATGTATGAGGACACAACTTTTTTTTTTTTTTTTAGGAATGAGAATACAGTTTTGATGTGTCATACTATGTAAAAATTATTAAATTAGATTAAAAAAAAAGTATGATAATTTAATAAAATTTAATGCGAATCTACAGTTTAGACTTTAGAGTATTTTTAGAATTGTCCTTTTTAATATCCAATCCTATACAAAAATGTTTTGTATAATGGAGCATGCGCTACGAGGAAGATCACATTTTTTAGTTTTTTTTTTTGGAGATTGATGAGTTATTTTAGTAAAAGAATTTTTTTTTGGAGTGATATGATTATTACTTTATTTTGGAAAGAAATGATAATCACCTATTTGCCAAATTGAACAAAATTGTTCACTTCCTAGCAGATAAAAAAAAAGAAAAGGAAAGAAACTGAACAAATTGAACTACCGGTATTACAAGATATAGCATTAAAACATTGAATAAAATTTGTTCTTTTTGTTTTTCTTCTTGTTGTTAAGTACAATACTATGATTTGCAGAAATTCCATCGTGATCTTCCTCCAACACCGGTGTTTGCCTATGGAGAATCCAGGGAGACTGCTACTATACCTGGTCCCACCATAGAGGCTCTCCACAAGATCGAAACCCTAGTGACGTGGCACAATCATCTTCCTCTAAAGCACATTCTCCCGTGGGACCCAACCATCCCAACTGCCCAACCCTCCTCCAATAAAGGTGTCCCTACAGTTGTTCACCTCCATGGTGGGATCGACGAGCCAGCCAGTGATGGCAACTCCAACTCCTGGTTCACCAAAGCCTTTCGAGAAGTGGGTCCAACCTGGACTCAGAAAACATATCGCTACCACAACCTCCAGCACCCCGGGAGTCTGTGGTACCATGACCATGCCATGGGCCTAACCCGGGTCAACCTCTTGGCAGGCCTCATCGGGGCTTATGTCATTCGTGACCCAAATGTGGAGGCCCATCTTGGTCTTCCCACCGGCGATGAGTTTGATCGTACAATGGTC
Source organism: Artocarpus heterophyllus (assembly GCA_025403435.1). NCBI lineage: Eukaryota > Viridiplantae > Streptophyta > Magnoliopsida > Rosales > Moraceae > Artocarpus > Artocarpus heterophyllus. Next base: position 11,104,244 of record CM046340.1, on the reverse strand, counting down.
ATCTTTGACCGTAGTTTCCTTATGAATGGTTCGATATACATGAACTCAACTGGGAATAATCCTTCTATCCATCCGCAATGGCAGCCCGAGTATTTCGGAGACGTCATAATTGTGAATGGAAAAGCTTGGCCTAAGCTGTCGGTACAACGTCGTAAATATAGGTTTAGAATAATCAACACTAGCAATGCAAGGTTCTTTAGATTCTTCTTCACCAATGGTCTTAATTTCATCCACATTGGATCCGACTCGGCATACATCGAAAAACCAATGCCCAGTAAGGATATTTTGCTAGGGCCATCTGAGATAACAGACGTTGTCATTGACTTTTCAAAGTCAGAGACTAAGAATGCTATTCTAGCCAATGATGCACCATATCCTTATCCATCTGGGGATCCTGTAAATGAGGCTAATAGTAAGGTCATGAAGTTTGATATCCTTAACCATTCGGAGATTGACATGTCGAGGATCCCTGAGTGGTTGATCCGTTATCCAAAGGCAGATCTATCTAGTGTGACGCGTACACGGTACATCACTATGTATGAGTATGTAAGCAATACTGATGAGCCGACTCATCTTTATCTAAACGGGAAGCCATATGAGGCGACAGCAACGGAGACACCGAAGGTGGGGACCACGGAGTTGTGGGAGGTGATCAATCTAACGGACGACAATCATCCACTACACATACACCTAGGGTTGTTTGTTACGCTAGAGCAAAGGGAGCTAGTCAACATAGAAGAGTTCAAAGATTGTATGACTAAACTCAACGATGCAATCAGATGCAATATCGGCAAGTATGCACGTGGCAAGAGGGTAACGGTGCCAGATCACGAGAGAGGGTGGAAGAATGTGTTCAAGATGAGACCCGGTTTCGTGACAAAAATTCTTGTGAGATTTGCTTACATACACTCTAACATATCATACCCATTTGATGCGACCGCAGAGCCTGGTTATGTGTACCATTGCCACGTAAGTATATATCCTCCCTTCCTCTCCTTTTTACTTCTTTAGTTCACGAGAATGTTACTTTTCGATACAGATTTTTGATACATTTAATGCTTAGGTTAAACTTATGATGAACCAAAAAGTGTAGGGAAAATATGGTTTCTAAAGGCCAAAAGTTGGTTCTCTGATTGGCTCTCCAATTTACCATCTAATTAGAGCATATCTACATGCATATATATATATATATATAAATCTTTTTGCTTCTACTCTGGTGAAGAGATTTGGGTTGTGGAAGTAGAAAAACCCTCTTTCCCAAAACCAAAACAGGGGACATGGAGAGAGAAAGAGACCTGTTTTTGGCGACGAATTAAGGCGTGGGGTAAATGACAAATTCAAGTTTTGGAAATCAAGAACAATTGACATAGAAAAAGTTAAGAGCTGCTCAGGCGTATTCCAATAAGGTAAAGGTAATCACGTGTAAGCACTTCACTTGTATGTCCAATAATTGTGCGTACCAAATTGACCTGGCCTGTGGCTAGTGCCTTGGTTCCAGCCCATAAGATTCTAAAGGCAATTCTGAGCCACTAATTAATTTCAGCATCTTCTATTACCTTTTCACTTAATGTTCTAACCAAGAAAAAAAGGGTTATATATTCCTATGATTTTCATATAAGTTGATGGTCGTTTATTAATTATTACATATGCAGGTATTGGATCATGAAGACAATGTTATGATGAGGCCCTTGAAAATGGTCAGTTGAGAAGGCCATGGAAGCAATCTCATTTTGTAAAGCCAAGTGGAAAGTGGTAATTAAGTGGAACATTAGTTGTGTAGCATTTCAAAAGTAAGATTGAAATTTTCACCTTTCCGATTAATTTTGCTGTAGATTTTTGTGTTTGATTATATGCAGGAATATAAGGACAATTTTTCCTGTGATCTGAATAATTCGGTGATCTTGCTGCAAGGGTAACTTCCTTAATTGTGACCAAATAATAATTATTAGGAAAGTAAAAGGAGTGTACAATTCGTTGCATGTTACATGTAGTCTTGTTTGCAATAATATTAAATATTCCAACTGTCCATGTTATATTATATGTACCACCAATTAAAATTTATGGATATTAGACGCTGTTTTTCCTAAACTTGTTAACATTTATAATTTATTTTTTGAAATTTTAATTTTGACAAGTTTTTCTATAAATTTACAAATTTACAGAAAATCACCCTCTATTGATAACAATTTTAATTTTTTTACTAAAATTAACATGTAATTTGTACATAGGTTGTAAATTAAGAGTATAAATAGGGCCTTTTCATATAAATGTTAACTCATATTTATATTTAAAACAATATTAATCCAAAATTATCTATTTCCATGAAAATGTAATTAACGATTTTCATCACAATAAATATGGGTTAAAACAAATAAAAATTGACTATTTATGTCAATAATCAACCATTCATATGTAAATTAATTTGCTGTAGATTTATAAGTTAAAAAGATAATTTGTCAAAATCAAAAGTTCAGGCGGTAAATTTGTACATGTATGACAAGTTTAAAAGTAACAGTTAAAAAAAAAAAAAAAACTTGTACCAAATATTGAATTTTAGATGTACGACTTACTTAACAACATTCCCATAATTTCAACTCAAATATTTATTCATATCAACCCACTCTATTCAAGTAATCGGGTCTCATTCTTTCTTAATAAGCGCAGTTTTATGTAAATTTATCTCCTGGTAGATGATTGTCGAACCTTCAAATAGGAGGAGCAAATCTTCGAGTGCGATTGCGAAACAATCAACAATTATTATATCCTTCCTATTCCCACTAGTGTCTTACTTTATGCAAGTTAACATCCCTAAATTTTTCTTTAAGGTAATTACAATCCAATTGTCCAATTACTAGTTCGTAGACAACTTGGCATCCCTGAATATTTCTTCGCGTAATGCATAAAAAACCTTATAGTTTAATTATTATCATTTTACAAAATAGATATATATATATTTTTAGAAACTATTAATTACACTTTGTATTTAAAAATAGCCAAAAAATGAAAGGAAAAAAAATACTCTTAATTGGATTGGACTTATTTTTAAAAACATTTTCCATGAATAAATTTTTGAAAAAATATTAAATACATAAAAAGCATAAAATTCAAGATTTTTTTTTAAATTTTGTTTTGTTAAGTTTTTTTTTTAAATTTTTAAGATATTTCTCACAAACTATTTGTCCTATATTTTTATTTGCAAAGTGTATGATTAAATAAAATTGAGTAAGCTTTTTATGTTCAAAAATAGCATATCAATATCTGCCGTACGGTAATATAAATGGAATAATAGGAAACATTTCCAAAAGACAAAAAGGATTTTTTTTTATTTTTTATGATAAGGCCACATATTAATAGTGCATGTCAAAGTTAGACACCAAAATTAAAAAAAAAACATTAAGAACATACAATTTATTGTTGGAATAATGGTGGTATTGTGAGAGGAGCTAAAAGAAAAAGAAATATGTAAAATCATCTAAAAAAAGGTTCGTTTGGTAAATCGATTCGAATTAATGATTTGATTTGAGTTAGTATGATTTGAATTATTATCCGAATTAACATTTATATGTGCATTTAAGTTTTAATATAAGTATATAATAAAATTAAAATTTTTGTTTGCAGAGATAATGAAAATAATTTTTGATTTATTAACAAATTTAATAAAATCTTAATGTTAACCAAAGGATTCAAATTTAAACAAAAATAAATATGTATCTAAAAAATTTTTAATACTTAGAATCTAAATTTAAATTTATTAAATCTAAATAATACTTAAAACTAACGGGTCAAATTGAATCCAAGGAAAAGAAGAAGACAACACATTTATTCCAAGGTGGACAAAAAAAAAAAAGAAAAAGAAAAATGGAATTTTAAAGGGTCAAAATCGTCAAGTCATCAAAATTCAAGTACGCAGCGGGATTTTATCCTCTCCTCGACGGCGCGATGGAACACAACGCACTGAAAACCTGAAATAATCAGTCTCTCCGCCGCCGCGAAATGGCCGTCCATCTCAGCCGTCCATTTCCCTCGTCAACCCTCCAACATCAACTCTTCACAAAATTCAGACCGTTCACTAGGCGTCCCATCTCATGCTCGTGCCTCAACTCAACCTCAAAGGTCAGAGCTTCACTCTCTTCACTCTCACTCCTTTTCCACTCCCTTTCTCTCTCTAACGGTTCGGATTGTCGGTTCGGTTCTGTTTGGGTGCGCAGGTTAAGAGAGACTATACGAGCGTGATGATAGTCCCGACCGGAGTAGGAGCCGCCATCGGAGGATACGCCGGCGACGCTTTGCCGGTGGCTCGCGCTCTCTCCTCTGTCGTCGATTGCCTCATTTCTCACCCCAATGTATTGAAAATTTTGCAGTCTTTTTTTAGGTCTTTTTGCTCACCTTTCTTGTTTTGCAAGCAACTAATTCTTAGTGCTGTCTCTCCCTCTGTGTCTAAAATCATTCTCAGGTTTTGAACGCAGCTATGCTCTACTGGCCAATGCCTAATACGTTGTACGTTGAAGGATATGCTCTTGATCGGTTCGCTGAGGGATTATGGGCCCTACAACCTGTTCACCAAAACAAGGTCTCTTTTTCTTTTTGTTTTAAATGATTACTTATGTTTAGTTATTGTTGCTGTCCAGTTCTGTGATTTGTCTTGGTTCATCATGTATGAAGGGCGAAACAAGAGCTTGTTTGGTAGGAGGGAAAAGTGGAATGAGGGAGTAGGGGAAAAGAGTAGAGAAATGGATTAAGTGAGGGGTTTTAAATTTTTAAAGAACCCCAATTCTAATCTTACTGGACACAGCCAGTTAATATTGTCACAAGTTAATCGGCCATTTGACAACTTCTTTCAAAACACAAAATTGTAGTTCAACTAACCTTGGTACAGTGTTTTTTCTCATAAAATTTGGATCTTAAACCAACTTTGGTTCAATCTTTTGGTTTGAAATACTTTTCGGAAATGCCCTACAAGCAACTCCATAGCTACTTTTCTAATCTGATTTCTGTTTTGTTTGTGGATTGAATTGAAGTTTTGCCCGTTGGTATTCAGGTGGGATTGGTTCTTGATGCTGGAATAGAGGAAGAACTTCGAGTTCGCCATTTACAAGTGGCCGATGCTGCACGGGCTTCCCTTGGTTTGCCTGTTGTGGAGTATGCTGTCACTGATACGCCTTTGGAGGTACTTAAGCTCATTTTAGCTGGAGAAAGGACATATGAAATTGGTTTCTTCATTCTTTGTAATGCCACTTAGACTGTTTTCCATGTAAATTTCTTGCTAATCAAGCTTTGCATTTGAGGTTCATTGCCAAACTGGTCGTACAATTTACAAAAAATTCATTAAGTTATGCATTGATCGGACAACGGATTTTGTGTATACATGTTTGTCATATTAGTAGAGGAATGCGTTTGAACTTGCACAAGTTTGAACAGTAAGATAATTATGACTCTCACATATCATTAGGACTACTAAGCTATGTTACAACCAAAGTCTTTGAGATCTTCGATTTGAGTAGAATAAATTTGGAAACGACCTTCCATTGCTGTTTACATTTTGTTGCTATTATATAATGATGTACTAAATGCTGAATTGTTTGGCAAAGAGAAGAGAGGCTAATAATTTTTTTGCCACTGTGAATGCAAAAGATTTGAATTTGATTAATTTTACAGGTTGAAATGTGGGCTGATCCAAAGAGTGGGCAATCAACAGGGAGAATTAAGCACCCAGATGCTCTACTGAGAGCTGTGCAGAGTCTAGTTAATCGATCCAGAGTGGACGCCATAGCAGTTGTTGGACGCTTCCCAGATGAGGATATTGAGGAAACAGATGATTATCGACAAGGAATGGTATGTCAATTTTCTGTTTGATCACCGTATGAAGGATTGTCATGAATTTTATGTTGCAGATGTCACCAAGATAGTGTCTAAAATTTTGAGGATAGGAAGTTACTAATCTTTCTTTTATGTCCTTTTTTTTTCGCTCTGATTTTATCTCCTTAGTTAACCCCTACGCCGTCCTTCCAATTTGGAGATGTCTAGCATCAGTACCGGTGATTCTCACCCAGACTTCAGCTAAATGCAATTGCCTTCAAAAGAACATTAGTGAAAGACTTCTTTTCAGCTCTAGATAGTTTTCAACCGTAAATTTGTGATCAAGGTTGTCACTTCATTTGGATAATTGACAATTTAGAGCAACGAGGGAGCCATTTCTCTTCTTCCCTCAAGACATTTAATAATGATAGACATGAAAAATGTACATGGTTCTGAGTTAATGTAATCCTCCATATTGCTTTCACTTACTTCCTAAGTAGTGTACAGCGCATATTTTGGTATCTGTATGGTTTTTCTTTGATATAGGTTTACGAATAAAGTCATTTTGTTCCATAAAATTCGTATTTAGTTTTACCCTCTAATGTCTCTCTGCAGGGAATTGATATTTTGGCTGGAGTTGAGGCAATTATAAGCCATCTAGTGGTGAGGGAGTTCTGCATTCCTTGTGCGCACGCTCCTGCTTTATTGCCTCCTCCCCTTTGCCCATCTCTTTCCCCGAAATCAGCTGCTGAGGAGGTTAGTATACATATCCTCTTAAGATAACTAGAAACCTGGGGTTGCCTATATAATTATGCCTGAGTGCACAAGCCTGTGATTTCAAATATTTGGTTTTTAGATCTTTATTGTTGTTTATTGATTCTCTTTTCTTCACAACAGTTGGGATACACATTCTTACCATGTGTGCTTGCTGGGCTAAGTAATGCACCGCAGTACTTAGATTTGAAATCTGTATCCTTGGAAAAGGGTTGCATATTGGCAAGTGATGTAGATAGTGTTATCCTCCCAATAGATGCTTGTGGAGGAGATGGTGCTCTTTCTTTTGCTCGCAGTGAAAGAAAGAAGGTATTAGTAAAAAAAAAATGTTGTCATGTTTTATGCTTCCTGATTGATAATATTTGGCTTAACCATTCGTAGAAGATTCACTTGATAGAATTTAAAAGTGAAAGTGATTTTGCTGCAGCCACTTATAATTGCTGTGGAAGAAAATGAAACAGTTCTCCGTGATACTCCAGATAATCTTGGGATTGAAGCGGTATGCATGTCTGCGGATTCAATTTTCTTGTTCAAGTACCCTCTAGCAAGGGAATTAATGTCGATAATTCACACTGATCATTCGCCTAATACATGACTTCATCTGGGCTGGGCTGTCTTCTGCCTAATACATGATAATTCACACTTGCAGTACCTACAACCTTCATTTTTCACAAACGATAACCATAGTTCTGGTCAATAACCTGAAAACTGGAGATTTACAAACCATTATACTGTTATTCTAGTCATAACTGTGGAATAGATCCTTCCAATAGCAGGCATTACTCATTTTCTTTCTCACAGAAGTTTTGTTCCATTCCTTGGATCCATGTAATAGTTGTTATAATCACATTCTATGGGTAGTGTCTATCCTAACACTCTTTCAAACAAAGGTTGTTTATAGACTGGGTGGGTGTGTTGCGAGTGAAGTTGTTCTTGCTTGAGGTGTAGAGTTCTATGGTTTGAAGAATTGCATCTCAACACACACATAACAAAATATACATTGGTTTGAAAAATTTGAACTCATTTTCAGGTTAAAGTCTCCAATTATTGGGAAGCGATCGGTGTTATTGCAGCTCACAAGGCTGGAGTAAACCCACATTCTCTCCGAAGAAACAGGATTAGAAATCTTCAGGGCACTTGTATTATGCCTACTAATGGCCGTGCAGTCTCAAGTGCCAAAGCCGTGGCCTAGATGGAGAATTGAGGATGGTTTATATATATATATATATATAGTCCACTGATTCATGAAACACCTCAGTAATTTGCTTGTATTTGTAGGTTTTCTATAGAAAATATAGGGCCAATATCATTGTTTGTTTAAAAATTCAGTATAGCTATATATTTGTATGCTCTTATATGGGGCTTCTCTAGTGGTGATTTAAATGTTGTTTTAATTAATATCTGCTGTCGATATTCTGATAACTTGTATGAAGGTTTAACGATGATTACAAGTTTGCATTTCCACTGTGGACTAAGCATCTTCACAGATTGACCGGCAGAGACAAGATCAAATCACCGCCCAGGTTGGTTAAATTCTTCAATTTGATCATAGTGTAGCATAAAGTCCTGATGGAACATATACCAACTGGTCATTGGTTTGTCAGCATGTACACTTTTTGAATGAGATGCTAAAGGTCAACTTCTTTCACGAGAATAATAGGTTGAAAAAAAAAAAAAAAAAAGACGTTTCTTGTACTGTTCTTATATTGATCTCCAATTTAAAGACCACTACGAGGAACAAAATTCTCATGTATACTTCTGTGCTATTTGTTGAACAATGTTGGTTTTTTTCTTCTTTTTTCAACGAGGGGAAACTTCTGCATTTCTTAGTACTAGGGAAGAATCACTTGGAAAGATTTGTTTCTTCATTAAACTACCTGTCAAACGACACTTAATTTAGGGCTGACATTGTGTGTATTTGTCAATGAAATGCGTATGATATTAAACAAAAGAAAACGGTAGGTGTTTATCATGTAGCGCCTGGTTTTTTATATTTGCTGGTATCTTAGTACCGATATGAAAATTATTATTATTTTTCTGCAGATTTATTAAAGAAACTGGTAGTTGATCTACAACTTTCTTCGTCATCAACAGAGGACGAGCTTTAATGAATATGGAGTCTCTTGCAGGGCCAATTATGGATCCATAAATCTTGTTGACACATTTTTCTTAAAAGAAAAAAACTTGCCCTGATTTCTATTGTGTCTAATCAGCCGTAAGAAGAATGCATACACGCTTCCTAAAACTCGTGCACCTGATTGCTTTTAAGTTCTAAAATTATCTACAAAATATCGTCTCGGATATTAGTTCAAACTCTCCAGTTTAAACCGTTTATAGATTAAATCTCTTAGCAGCTACAGTAAAAAGCTCTTAACAGCTACGGCATGATTAGAACTTACAGAAAATGGCTTAAACCAATAGTTTGAACTCCTCCCAAACAGCGTATAAAGGTAAGCCTGCAATTTTCAACTTTTCTAGTGAAATGGAAATAATGGGAGGGGCACTACTGCTCGGTTGGAATTAGTATTGTCTAGAGTTTCATGTAATATCGTTGCATGTTGCATAAATCCAGTTGGTACAAGTATGGAGTTGAGTTTCAAACCACAAAAAAAAGTACAAATGGGAATGTCGACCACATTGAAACTTTGCTCACAGAAGCAGAGAAGCAACAGAAAAGCATGGACTAAAGGGTTTCATCTGTGAAAGCAGGCTTTTAAAGTATTTGCTACCTTAGAGAGAAGGTATAATCAATCTGTCTTTACTTTGAGGTCTTTTTTTGTGGGTATTTTCATTAACAGTGCACGTTTTTAAACTTTTAGGTCTAGTCAAAATCATTATTTTTTATAGATTTGATAGCTGAAAAATAAATACCTATTGATTAATTACTTTTTTGGTACTTATTGTAAAAATCTTTTCTTTTTATTTTTTTCAAAGTAGAATTAAAAGTATGTGTATCATGGGGTTTCCATGCCTTAACTCTCATTGAATAATAATTAAAAATAAATAAATAATTAGACATCCACTCGAAGCTGAGTGCTTTATCTGAGCATGAAACTCTAAGTCGTTAAATCTGACCGCTCCACCAACTTAGTGAGAGTTAAGCTCATGACTTTCCAAAATATCGATTAAAAGAGTAAATTTAGTGCATAGCCTTTGCCCCTAAAGAATTTAGTGCGTATTCCAGGGGGAATAGATGTCAGCTTTGTGAACTATTACGGTTTCAGAAAATTTGAATTAATACGTTAGAGAATTAGGGTGGAATAAGATACAATTGTAAAAAGAGTGAAAATTTACTTCCTGCAAGTATAAGGGAGACCAATATGCAACAAATTTAATTGATCCTAACAAGTGTAGAAACAAAACAAACATGTAATAGAGCCGAAAATCCTTCTAATATGTGTAATTTCTTCGCTCGTGCGGCTGGTAGTTTCCTTTGGGGGATTTAGTTTTCTTTTTTCAATGAATCCTACAATAACTGGAAGATTATGTAGAAACTGTAGCGCATATATATACACATGTGAACGTGGGTCTTGAAAACCCCGCGCGTGGAAACTTCATTTTTTTATTTTTCTTTTTATATTATTTTCTTTGATGTGGAAAGCTTAGTTTCCTTTTTTTTTTGTTTTCTTTTGTTTTGTTTTGTTTTTAATTTTAGAAGCCCACGTTCATCTCTTTTGGAGATCACCATCATATAATTTTTAGGTTGTTATTAAGATCATCTTTAGTCAATTTTTAAAGTATACTAGTTTCAAATTTAATCCTTTCAAAAAAATTCAAATTTAAGCTTATCTATTTTTAAGAGTTAGATTTGTTTTTCAAATTAGGAATTAGACTTATTTGACGTTAGTTTTGACCTATATAAATGAGAAACTTTATATCACAATATTTTTAAATGTTTAACTAAAAAATTTATCAGCAAGATAAACTTCAAATGATAGTCAAATGTTTGTATTTTGAAAATTTTATAGTAACTAGTTTCCTACTCTGATATACATCAACCATATATTATATAAGTGATAGAAAATGATAGTTAAATATAATATAAAAGAGAGAGAGCAATATATTGCGTTGCATAAAATAAAGAACAAAAAGATAAAATATAACTACTATTAATGATGCCTCCAAATTTTGTGGCTTACTTTTCTGAAAGAATAAATAAATAAATAAATTGGTGGCTTAGTTGGACGTGTTTTCATGTTTCAGGAAAAAAAAATAATTAAAGCGCCTTTTCATTAATTTTTCCATTTTAATCATTTTAATAACAAAATAAAGAAAGCTTGATTTCTATAACAAAACTTAAAAAAAGAAAGTAGTAAAAAAAACTTTACATTAAGTTAATAAAAAACTTATATTAGATAAGCGATCAAAGCATGACGTTTATGTAACTAAAAATTTGATTCTTTTTAAGAATAAAAAAAAAGAATTTACTTTCTATTGAATGTTTTTGTGACTAAATTTTAGTCATTGGAAATATTATTTAGAGACTAAAACTATTTCTCCACTGGAGAACAATTTTTTAAAATATTTTGCGACTGCAATATGAGTTGTGAAAAGTAGATAATATTTATCAACAAAATTTTAGTCGTAAATTTATATTTACAACGACTAAATTATTTTAGTCATAAAAATTTGGTCTTCCCTCCATTTCAATATTTGGCCCATAGTATTTTGCGACTAAATATATATGTAGTCACTAAATCTATCTTTTTATAACTAAAAAATTAGTTGTTGACAAATTTGGTACAAAAAACAACGTACTTTTCTACCAAATATATTAGAGACTAAATTTTAGTGGTAGAAAACTACTATTGGCGACTACAAGCAATTAGTTGTTGAAAGTTTAGTCGTTGAAATTGTAATTTCTTGTAGTGTTGACAGTCAAGTCGGGTGATATAGTGATTCCTTCTTAGAGTAAATTAAGAACATATACGTAGGAACAAAACAAATAAACTACAATGAGCCTGACCAATATCCCAAATTCTTAATAAATGTAAAATTTTAAGCTCATAGGGCTTCAAAAGGATTTTTATTAATTTTTCTAGTTTGTCGTAAAGATCACTTATAGTTTGTAACGTGATCTGCAGCATTCACCATCTTGGCACTAATATATATGCTGGTAGATAGCACGTGGCATCGCCTAACTGCCAGATTCGCTTTAGTGTATCAAAGCCTTCTTAATAGTAAAAAAATATCTTTGTGATAGTTATGAAGACTTAACCAAAAATGACTTTTACCATCATATTCTTCTTTAACTTCGGATAGTATTTGTGTTAATGATGCAAGTAAGAGCTAGAGATCACGTATAAGCATATATTATTTCAATGATAAGAAAGCGGTTTATTGGAGAATGGCCTTTTCTTAAGCACTCTTTTACCAAACATCTGAAGTTTTCTTAATTCAGCAAAACAGACTTTATTTTTAACATGGTCAACCAATTGGTGGTCAATTAATTATTGAATGGTATCAATAAGTAGTTGACTGACATTAATCAATAATTAATCAGTAATTTATCATTGATAATAAGTGGTTGAACGTTGTAGTATTCTAATACAACAAAAACCTAGGGTTTTTCGTCTCCTTCTTCCCTTTTCTCCGACTCTCTCTCTACCAGCTGTTCCCTCATCTCTCTTTCTTGCTTTTTCTTTCTCTCTTTGTAGCAAGAGGAGAGCCTAATCTGATCAAAACCAAGAAATTGATTAAGCCTTTCTTTAAACATACACTAATAGTGACAAATTGTATTAAATATTAGTTGATTAATTTTCAAAATATCATCTATATGAGCTAACATTAATGTACAGCATCTACACAACAACTTATTTATCGTGTTCACCATGACTAATGAATGAAATATTAGTGCCTTCCATCATAAAATATCTGAAATAAGAATTCCTTAATAAAGTCCATTGAAACAAACTGAAAGCAAAATACATAAAGCAAATAAACTCAAACAAAATATTGTGTATATATTGATATTAATTCAACTCCTTGAAAACGAACGGATGAAGTACTAATCAGCAAGAAACTCAACGACAACAACAAAACGCAGAATAAACCACCATCCAAATTCACTTCGTTATGAGTTTCGCTTAACGGAGAAAAACAAGGAATCAGTTGATTTAAAGATTCAGAGTGCTTTAAAGAAATTTAAATGGAAAGGAAAAAAAAATGAAAAGAACCAACAATATGTATATAAAGAAACACTACATTGTTAATAATTATAAGCTAAAAAACGAGCTCAAGAAGCAAAATAAGTGGAGATATGGGGAGGAAAATCAGTTGGTGAAGCTTTTTCAAGTACATCCCAAAGGATTTTTGCACATACGGTGCCAAATATTGGAGTGAATTTCTGAACATCAACTTTTTTCTACCTACCCCATCGTTATCTACCGCAATCCTTTCTATTCCTTCTTAGGGGGTGCTGGGGTTGGTGTGTAAAAGACACTCCGAATCTCAAGTTAGACAAATTGTTGGGAAACGTTTTGGAACATGAGGAAGAAAATATTAAGAGAGTAGAATTCGAAAGCGAGAAAAGAATCATTTTTCTTGAGTTTTATGTCCTATTTATATTTCTCTTAATGTGTTGATTGTCCCAACAATTATCAAATTTGAAGGGTTTCTTTTGATTTCTCCCTTCTAAGTAAGGACCTAATACAAATGTTTGTTATTTCTTTTTCTTATCTTTTTCTTTAAGATTTGCATCTTATTATCAGTGGTTTTCTTGACATACAGAAACGTACATTACTCATGGTGGTCGCCATGACGTCGATTTGTGTTACTTGATTCCAAATAATTTGACCTTCATCTCGATATATGACTCGCATATCGAGAAGGTCGATCTTTAACTCGAGCTATTGGAGTTCGCTAACCTTGGTTATTTCAGTCAACTAATTCCTTAATATTACTTGCTCAATTGTGACGGTCGAAGGCCGACATCAGTTTTCAAGGGTGATACATGTCGATATGCTATTGGTTTGGAGGAAAACTCCCCAATAGTGCCAACCTAACAATGCTGACAATGATGTGCGTACATCGCAAATCTTATGAGCTTATTATTTCTAATCTCTCACCATTATTGTGATTATTGCTGTACGATGGCTTATTGCTTGCTTCTTAAACAAATTTAACCATAATTTTTGCTTCTTTTTTTTCCAGAAAGCTAAGCAAACCATATATATTAGATAATAGGATTAAACTCATTTTTAGTCCGGCAAAAACTAATTTTAGTTACCGACTTTTGAAATGTCCTAATAAATTGTCTTAAAGAAGTTTTTAAATTTATGCATTTAGGAAAGAACACATGATTTTCTTTATCGTATCCTAGCATATAAAATTATAATATTGATTCTCATTAAACTGTACATGCCTTTTTCTGTTGAGATTTTGAAAATCCGATGGATAACAGATCACTAACTAGTTAGGACGATTTGATAAATTAGGACATATTTTAGGACTTTTTCTAAAGTCGTGAATAAAAATGCTGATTTGATTTGTATAGTGTGAAACTAGAAATTATATTGACCATAAATTTAAATAAGATATATATATATACACACACATGCTCCCATTATTATTTTTTTCCATGAAAAAAAGAAAAAGAAAATCATAGAATCATATAGAAGAAAGAATATATACCATAAAAATTGGATAGTACTGCAGGATAAATATTCAGATTAGAATCAATTTATATAACATTTTTTTTTGGTGAAGCCCCCGTTACTTGGGCCCACTACGAACAACACGAATCTTTAAGGGCCCTTTAATGTTCAGGTGGTTTAGCCCAACTATTTCGGAGTCAATTTATGGAGAAATTCGAAGACGACAAGAGTCTTCAATACCGATAACTGCGTTCATAAAGATTCGAAGCCGAGTTGCTTCCTTAAACGAAATAGCCCCTGCTAACTGAATTAGCCAGACATTGGTTTAGAACCGGATAAATACTTATTTTTCGCCGAACAAGCAGTTGATTGATCTTATCCAACGAATTACTTGCTCCAAACTCTCAATCTCATGGGTAGGTGTAAATTTGTAGCCACGTTGTAAGGCCTTAACTATCCGTCTTCGAAAGGGCTTACATATGGACTTATCGACGCGAGAACCACGTGCTCATCAAGCAGTCCAAATTCGAAAAACACCTTTTTTTTGAAATGTGGATTTGTTTCTCCACTAAATATTGATGCAAAAGAACGTGCCACTCACCGCCTTTTTTATTTTAACTGTAAGCGAGAGAGAGAGAGCAATGTTTTCCTCCTTTTAAGCATTTAGGCATTGAAAAGTAGATGTGAGAGCCTCAATAAGGGGACAATAATCGATTGACCAATATTATCTGATACATACCCTATTAAAAAAAAATTATGTAACACATACAAAGAAGATTAAACATTTTTGAGTTTCTTTCGTATAGAGGCTTTTCGATGTTACTTAAAAAATGGATTCATTTGAAATTTGATCCGAAAATTACGTTGTGACCCACACAATTTAAAATGAAACAAAACTCCTCCGTAACTTATTATAAGTTGCATTTTGGTCCTTAAATCATTGAGAGATCAATTATTTTAACGGTTTTATTGCTTGCATGTAGCTGTTTGGTATAAAAGGAAAAATTTCACCGGTCTAAATTATTTGTGGTTCGCCAGACAAGCATTTTAATGCACATTTTGCTAAAATGAAATTTATAATTATTGTGGGTAATGTCAACAGCCTATCAAGTTAGGTCCAAGATCAGCTAAAGCCATTTAAAATGTGCACCGGTCTAGATGTTGAGATCATGTTGCGCATGAGCTTATCAAAGCTCTATATAATATCGATTATCATGGAGTCCAGACAACAAGATGACCATTATAGGTGAATCTAAATGAAGGAAACAACCAAATTTCCTACGAATTAGGGACATAATGCCATTGCATAATTGGAGGGAAATGTCAACCAATCAAATCTGAATTATTTTGGGGAAAGAATATTATCATAATTTTGGGAATTAATTTGTTTAATTATTCCATTTATTCACTAAGGGATATAAATAAGGGTTGAAATCCATGAAAAAGTCCTAAGTCCCATTTTTAGCATTTATAGTGTGTAAAAACTCTCTGAAATAGTGAAGTATCTTCAAAAAGTGGATGTAGCTCTCCCAAGGATTGATCACTATAATTCTGTGTTTTTATTTAATTTTATACATATTTATTTTTTGTTTCAATATATCGAAAGAGTTTTTTTATTGTGATGAGGCGATTCGTCTAAGAGTTTAGTCGATGAAATTGTACCGTCAACAATTTCATGTTTTCTAACAACATTTAAGATAATTTCATATAAGAATTTTGGGTCATTTTAAGTTATAGGGACAAAGTGAGATAATTTTTATTTATTAGGGGCTGATTTAAAATCAACCCTACACAAAAGTAGAGACTTTTAACCATTATAGTCAATACTCAACTGCAGGACTCCTAGAAAACCAGAAAAAGAAGGAATAAGAAAACAAAGTTAATAAGTCATTTTAATCCAGTGTAGTAATGCGCATGAAAAGCAAAAATTAATTAATATCTTACTTTAGGTTGAGTATCAAAATTGCTATAAAATAGAACAAAATTAGTTTATTGCAACAAAATATAACTCTAATTTTAAAACAAATATATAATTAATTTGAATGATGGATTTAGAGTGGGATAAGTAGTGAATTACGGTTGGTATAGAATTTAAATTAGGGGCTGGATTCAGAGAGACGAACAGAATCAGAAGAGGAAATAGAACTAGATCAAGAGATAGAATTTGAAGGAGAACAAGGACTCAAGATGAGAAAATGATCAAAACTTTGTATAAGAATTATAATTACGAAGCTATTTATATAAGACAATATAAAGCTCATATGATACACTTAAGTAAATAATCTAAGAATTCTAAATAAATCTTACTTAAAACATAAACAGAAATTTAAAATTAAATACTCGAGATAAAATATCCTAACATATCATAAACAGATTTAAATTACAATTCCCATATTGTTGTTCCAAATCAAGTAGTTTAGAAAATGTAAACTTAGTTGTAATGTTCTAGTCTTCTTTGAATTCAGTCATCAGCTGATCTCACTGTTTATTTTAGGAAAAAAATAGACAATTTATTAACTGATATATAAAAATTCTTCTTGTAGAAATTAAATTTTAAGGGATATCAATCATTGAAGAAGATTTAAAAGCTTGACTAACAAGTTTCAAGTATCTTAAACTTTTTGAAGCTGTTAAAAGGAAAAAAAAAAAAAAAGGCCCGTGAAAAAAACAAAGTTTATCAAGACTCGGTCAATCACCTCGTTTCAACTTTCCGGTTTACATTATCCTTAATCAATTATCAAAAAGGGAGAAAAGTTATTTAATTAAAATAACAATCCTGAAATTGTAAGTCCAATAAAAAAAGAATAATTGAATCTCTTCCATTCCGTTATAGTACTATTAATAGACGTTCAATGCATTATTCTTCAACTTTTGGATCTTAAAAAAAAGGAGAGAAATATATCTCCAAAAAAAGAAAGAAATACTACTTTCAAATGAATTATACAGACAATTCGACATCTATTTGTAACTTCCCCCAAGTTTAATTTAGTTCAAATAGTTTTGGTTGGTCCTTTTTTTAAGTAGATTAAATTTAAGAGGACATGATTTTGATCCCGAATATGAAAAAAAAAAAAAACAAAAATTGTACTAAATAACACTTTTTTTAAAACTAATTGTAGTAAATATTAGTTTTTAAAAATACTTGTAAGTATCATACTTATAATATAAATAATTTACTTACCCCTTTATTTACATAGTAAATAAATTTAAGATGAAAATAATTTATTTATCCTTTTTTTCAATGTAAGCAATTTTTATTTATACTATAAATAATTATTTACTTCGTAAATCTGTTATTTACTACAAATATTTTCAAAACCTGTTGGTTATTTTAAAAAGTTTCAACAATATGTTATTTCTGTCATGTTTTCTTTTCTTTTTCTTTTTTTTTCTCTTGATGAAAGAAGGTACTTCATACTTGAGGGAAAACAGAAACAGATAACTTGAAAAAATGTCAACACCGGCCAATTTTTGAGAGACAAAAACAAATGAAGGAAAGATATCTGATAATAATCTCATCTCATGAAACCGTTTAGTTCATACTGCGAATTTTAAACTTTTTTTCTTTTAAAGAACAGCGAAATGTTAAAGTTGAAAATATTAATAATTGACGTAAAAGTGAAGAAACGGTCTCGCGCCCGCCGTTACAAGTTACAGTTTAGAATGATGATTTTTGTCAACGACCCTCCAGACAGATATCTGAGATCACGCAGAGCTTACATAGACCCTGTTTGTTTCATGGTTTAAATTAAAGTTTGAATTATTTTAGTACAGTATTTTCTCTTACAAAAATTTAAATCTTTATTCAAATACTCGAATCAAATGGGTCCATAGTGTTCAACTTACATCTATTGTATATACGATGTAATGATCTTCACTGGTCACTTAAAAACATTATCCTTTTATATAACGATATATATATATATATATATATTTATATTTATATATATATCTCTCTCTATCTTGATATAATCACATATCTACCAAGACACAGGTGTATAGTTTAATGCTTCGAGATCCTTTGAAAGTCCATGCCGTTTATTATTATTGTTAGTATTATTATTAGGAAAATTGTATTAAATAATACAGTTTCAATTTTTAATATAAACAAATAGCATATTTTTAAAAATATTTAAATACATAACATTTTAAAATAACGTGCTCTTTTTAAACAAAAACTTGAATTTTCAATTTTACCTCATCTTCTTTTCTTCTTCTTTTTCTTTTTGTTTAGGTTTTTTGTTATCTTAATATTATTTCGTGTTTTTCTCTATGCCATTTTATACCAAAATAAATTTTGTTTTAATCTAAATGAGTCATTTACTTAACATTGTTATATTTTAATCTATTTATTTTTAATCTTAATAAATGGTGGTCTAATTCCCTCATTCTCTCTTATTATTAAAGGGTCTTATCTAGAAGAACCATTTTTTTATAGCCACTGGATTCAATCCAATGGTTTAAAAGACTCAATTTCACCAAATAACAATAGGGTTGCCCACATATGATCAAATTAAAATTAAAACCTAATTATTAACAAATTTTACAAAATTAGTGAAAAAAAACTTTCGAAAATGAAAAGAGTTCCTCTTCCACGGCAACAAAAGTTGCTGGAAATGGCTAAGAATGAAGCCGGTGCAGGTACTAGCGCTGTCTATCTCACTGGCAAGCCACCATGGCCACCGGAGGCACCACCAATCACAATCACACGACACTGGCTACCTCCCACAATGCGCGACAGGCTCACGAACTCTGTCGAGACCAGATCGGGCTAGGGCGGCGTGGGTAGATGTAGGGAGTCGAGCCGTCGAGACTTACACTTGATAAACCCAACCATGACTATTCGACGACGAAGTTGATGAGCCCCAACCGCCCATGAGCTCGTACGATGAACCCGACTGAGACCATCATGCGGTGATGAACGACCTCCACCCACGATCTCCCTTTATCCAGACTCGCGACTCACTCCACCCATGACCTCCAAGATCTATGGTCATCGGGATGCTGTGATGGGAACGCAACCACCATGAGACGACATCCGTCGCCATTGCTCCTACCTTCGTTGATAGATTTGTTACCACACCACGATCTTGCGAACATAGGCGCGATGGCCTTCTCGGCTACTTCCACCTCCCCTCGCAAAGCCCGACACACGGTGGTTGCAAAACCGTGTCACCGGACTACCAGTGAATTCTCCTGACGACGGAGAAGGAAAACTACTCTTTTCCTTTTTCCTTTTTCCATTTTTTTTTTGAATTTTATGTTTATTTGTCAGGAGAAGGAAAACTACTCTTTTCCTTTTTCCTTTTTTTTTTTTTTTTTGAATTTTATGTTTATCTTTAGTTTCTTGTTTCTTTGATCTGGTGTGTGTGGGTTTATTGAACTAATGGTGAACTTGTTTTTTTTTAAATCATCGGATAGAGATTTGATGACTAAAGAGTCCTATTGACGAGAACAAACTGGAGGTCTTCCTTATTATTATTATTATTTATTTTGTGTTTCATAAAGTCCATGCCTTGCTTGTAACAATAATAGTTTCCTGATAAAAAAGTGCATTTAGTTTCCTAAGACTGATGGACATCAGCGATTTCAATCATGATCACGTAGTGACCATAATAGTCGAATGTTGTTGTTGTAGTTGTTTTTAAAGGAAATGAAGTCAAATGCTTATTATGACACGTTGTAGGGGATTTTGTCTCCTTCAATCAAGTTTTTAAGAGTTCTATATACGTTCAATTGTTGCTCATATGAGATCATGACTAACGTCTGGATTTTCTCCAATTAGATTTTGCCAGTTGAGAGTTTTAACACGAATCTTTAGCCTATTTTAAGTGAAAATAGATTTTTTTCAACTAGCTAGAAGCTTCAATAAGCTTGAACATTTTATTTGATTTATGTTTTTTCATTTACAGAATTGTTTATATTTAATTTGTAAGACTTTTCTACTTGTTTATTTACTTTTTAGTTTAACTCTTTCTATTGTTGTCTAGTTAATTATAGATTGGTAGCTTATTCATCTTGTTATCTATTCAGAAGAAAAAAGTAGATCAAAATCAGGACTTAAAGCCTAAACTTATAAAGTGCAATTTCTAATAGCGGTTACCTTTGACTCCTCTTAAGGGATTTACTTCCACTCATAACAATATGAAGATGATATATAAAGCTAATGTTGCACGCTTAAAAAAATTTTAAATTTTTGTTTTTGCATAAAATTTAACTAGTTTAGTATTAGAAATTTTTGTTTACACTGTAACATATTTTTTTGACACTATAAAATATGAAAACTTTACACTATAGTAATCAAAAGTTTTGATTCTAACTTACATTGTCACATACCACATATTTCATTTTGGGCTTCCCAAATTTTTATTTTTTTGTTTCTTTTTAATTTTTTGAGATAATGTAGCTTGCTTTTAATATTGATGTCGCAGATCGATTAGCTGCTTATGGAGGGTTCTCACAAATTCCGTAGAGTGGGGGTTCACGTAGCTTGATTTTCGTTCACAGGTGATTGGTTGGTACATGGTTGTCTTCCTAATCCCTATGAATAAATAAATTTTACTCTTTTTTCCTTTTTTTTTTTACTGCGTTTTGAATAAAAGGATTTTAACGAGGAATAATTAATTGAAACTTACCAAACAATTTGTCCTCGTTCTATCCTTTGAGAATAACTTCTGACTTTTAGGCTTTATCTTCTAATTATGTCTTTATCTTCCATTCCTTTGGATAACCTTTTTCCCTTACTTTCTTACGCATCTTAGTCAAACTCATGGTAATTTTCTTTCTTATAATTATAAAATTGAATGGTGTTGCTTTGTGTGGGATGATTAGCTTTTTAGTTGTTAGCCTACATGTGAGTTTTCTAACAAGATGTTAGTTGTCCAATATTTTCATCAGTGATCTTAAAAAAAAAAAAGTCACTATTGCTTTCTTTCTCGCACATTTTACCTTGTCATTTTATCGTTTAAATATCGGCCTCATATGAACCAGCTAAGTTTTTGGTAGTTAGAAGGAACTGTAAGAACACAAATTTATACGTGAATTACATGAAGGGATTTTATATACGAGAAAGAAAAATTAGTTGTACTATCGTATAAAATACATATTTACGGATATTGGAAATTAAACTATTAGTATATATGAAATACTCGTTATAATAAATCAAGCATGTTCTGCATTGATCTCTCACCATTCAAACTCTTCATTTTTGTAATTGTTTCGGACTACCCAGATGAAAACAGAAAGGAAGAGAGAAAGAAAGATTATGGATAAGATCAAGTGGTGTTTGTATAGGAGAGAGAGAGAGAGAGAGAGATGGACAGAGAGAGAGAATGTGAGAGGGAGAAAGACTTTTACTTAGCGGGCAACTAACCAAAACGTTGTCACACTCGACAATGATACAGTAACCACCTCTCTCTCTCTGTCTCCCCCCTATTTCTCTCTCTAAATTCGCCCACTCAGCCACGCACAGGCAAAACAACCGGTCAAAAGTCAAACTTTTCTTCTCTCTGTTTTTTTTTTTTGAATATTTTATTTTGAATCTAGAGCTGGACATTTGACCACACCAATATATACCTGTATTGCTCCTCCGATGGCCACTTATCTGTTCTTGCATATTGAGCGGCTTTCCATATATCTAATTTTCTCTTCTTTTTTTTGTTCCCTCAAAAAGAGAAGCATTATATCTCATATTCCTTGGCTTGTTAATTCTCCTGCCTTCTAGGGTTTTATTGAAAGTTTTCTACAAAGTAGTGTACTATTCAGTAATTTGTGAAGTATGAGAAAACCTTGTTGTGAGAAACAAGACATGAACAAAGGAGCTTGGACAAAGCAAGAAGACCAGAAGCTCGTTGATTACATTCTCAAACATGGCGAGGGTTGCTGGCGAACTCTTCCCAAGGCTGCAGGTATATATATGTATTGACATATATACACATATACATATATACACACAAGCGTGTGTGTCAACATATACATATATATATATATATATATGCAAACACAGATAGTTACATGATTTTCCGCAACAGTATTTTTTTCTCCAAAAGAATAGGAAATAAGTTATAAGGAGACACCCAACTTTACCTAAAAAGTGATGAATTTGAATCCCTCTTCAAGTTTAAAATATTTATATATATATATATATATATAAAGATATTGCTAGATTATTCTTCTGGTTTATTTTCTTGTTTTGCAAGTCATTATATATTTTTTTTCTTTTTCTCAATACTAAATTCGAGTAGGATTCTTCTCTCTCAATTTATTTCGATAAAAAAAAGTTGGTTCTCTTAATTTATTAAGAAGCAGAAAAAATGGGTACTGACCATTACATGTTGCTATAATTGTGGCTAATTTTAATGTTGATTATTGGTTAGGTCTGCTTCGGTGCGGTAAAAGTTGTAGACTGAGATGGATAAACTATCTGCGGCCAGACCTTAAAAGAGGAAACTTCGCTGAAGATGAGGAAGATCTCATCATTAAACTCCATGCCCTCCTTGGCAACAGGTACTTTTTTTCAATACATTAATTAGTACATGACCATTTTTTTCTAATATATATATATATATATCCACTTTTGTCTAAAAAATATATATGTTTATAATTAAGAAACACTAATTTTTTATTAATATCTAATTAACTAAAACAAATCTGCTCATATTTGTGACTAATTATGATCTTACATATTACGCAATGAACAACAAATTTATGCCCATGATTCACCAATGAGAACTAATTTAGCTCCTCCGTGGACAACATTTCTTAATTAAATGATTATAGGTGGTCACTGATAGCCGGAAGATTGCCGGGACGAACGGACAACGAGATAAAGAACTATTGGAATTCTCATCTTAAGAGAAAGCTCCTAAGTATGGGAATTGATCCAAACAATCATCGTTTAAACCAGACTCTTCCCCGTCCAAACATTAACCATCAGAATTCACAAACTATTGGCAGTGCAATTGTTTCATCACCTGCCGTCAAAAGTCCAGCGAATGAGACGGCAAAACCCCATGGCAGCGACTGCAAACACTGGGTGTCAGACGGCGGAAGTTGCTTGGAAGATGACGAGAACACCTCGACGCCGCTGCCCGATTTAAACCTTGACCTCACAATGAGCATCCCTAATTTGGCTGAGATTGGTAATAATACTGTCAAATTAGGAGAGCAAAAGTTACACAAGAATCATCAAATAAACCCTAAATTGGGAAAAGAATTAGAAGTACTCAAGTCATCTGCTCCCACGCTGCATGATCTATTTGCATGACGGTGAGGACTTCGTTTAATATGACGAATTAATTAGACGTAGATGTTATTATATTTAATTAGTAGAATAGTTAATTTTGAAGGAAGAGATATTTCTCAATTGGAATAATACTTCATCTTCAATTTTTAAAAAAAAAACAAATGAAGCAACAATTGTTAGGGTTTTTTAATTCCAATTGTGGAAAGTCAAGAGGAGATCAGCGTGATTAATTAAAGTGAAGCAATTACAAGACACTAGTCTTGTAAATGGGTTGATTATTACTTGTTTACAATTGAAGAATATATTAATTAGCGCATATTTAGGGTTGAAAGTGAGAGTTCGAGACTATATAATATAGAATAAATCGTGAATGGCCATGAGGAGATGCATATTTCCTTGTAAATTTTATATATTTGGGACCCTTGATGGAATATATAGTTCATTTGCCTTGTATTAACAAACATATATACATATAAACATGTATGATATGTATGCATTGATGATAATGTACATTATCGGAAAAATATCCTCATATTATTATTATTTATTTATTTTTTTTTTGCTTTTCTACCAACACCATTGATAGATTATATGTGATCGTATATAGTTATCAGAATATTTGTGTATGCACTCTTTAGTAATTAAACCCGGTGTGTAGCTTTAGATTAGAAATTTGGTCTCGGATATTTATGTTCTTGTGATGCAAATGAATGACGTGCGGTGAAAAAAAAAAAAAAAGTACCCATCCACAAACGAATCCTTTTATACTTGAAAATAGAATATGTTTTACAAGTAGCTAATGGAATTAAGCTTATACAATATGGAAAACCCCCACTTCTGTATTAAATTTATTTGGTTGCTGAACTGAAGAGACTAAGTAAAATTTTTAATAGAAAGTCAGAATATGACCTTTTATTTTCTATTTTTTACTTTATTATTTTCCTTTTTGGACTACAGGTTGGTGAAAGTTCTTCAGGTAACATCAGTTGCAGAGAATTTCAAACAATTATAAAGCGTGCACTCTCAAATAATACACACAAATATGCCAAAAAGGATTGAATAGATAGTATATAAAATAAATTTTTATGGATTTCATCGTTTTTATTCGTCTGTATGTATCTAAGTAAGCATTCTCAAATAAAAATAAGACAGTCAAGAAATTTTAGACTTCAGTCTTTGATCAAAGTCTACAAGTCTTTCTGATCATAAGACTCAAATCATAAATATTCAAATTTATATATATCTCATCGCAGAATATATAGTGCTTTTCATGGAGATAAAGTTGATATGCTTAAACTTGCAACACTTCGTGCCCGGATCAAATCTCTAGCGCCATGTGCAAGTAAAATACCAATGAAATGGCTTGCGGAACATGGTTAGCTTTCTTATATTTTCAAGATGTTACTTCGTGCCCTATTCAATAAAAAGAATTACCAAATAAATAAAGCACGAAAAAAATGCTGTAAAATATAAAGAACACAAGGTGCGCATATATGGGTGATGTGGTGAACATTATGTATACATGTATACACATACATATACAAGCGAGAGTTTTCAATAGTTATATATGTTGTTTCTAATGATTGATAATTACCAACCAAATCATTGAAATTGATGATATTTTATAAACACACATTAACTATTATTTGATTGGGGTACAATGGTCCAATCCATGTCACATGGCCAAAACTACAATATCTGCTGGTGTGTAAATTATATCGGAGACTTTTAAAGCCGCAACTATATATTTGGGTGCGTATATACATCATGAGATACTATATGATACTAATCGAAAAACATGTACTGCATGCGCGTTTATCAAACATATTAACGAAAAAAAAGGAGTAAAATATTGGGAAGGAAAAAATAAATGTATATGAAAATAGAATAATAATGAGGAAAAATAAATATGTATGAAAAAAATGAAGAATAGGAGAGAAAAAGGGAGAAAAGAGAAAGAAAAAAGCCTAAAAAGTTAAAAAAAAAGAAGCCAAAATTCCTTAAAATTGAAAAAACAAACTTTAAGACCTTAAAAATTTTTATAAGGTTTTTGACTTAAAAAATATATAAAATACTCTCATAATAGATGCTTTACGTGTTTTTGTTTTTTTTTAAAGTAAAGTTTGATTTTTTTTTCCTTTTACTCAATAATAATTTGATCATTTTGAACATCAAAAGTAACTATTAACTAAGATAAGAAATAAATTTATATATTAAATCTAATATAAAGATATACATTCAATGAAAAAAATAAAAGGTATAATTTTTTAATAAACAAAAGGTTTGACAAAATATTTAAAAAAAAAACCCTACCAACGTTTTCTACTCCAAGAGATGCAAAGAATAAACTCCTCCAACCAAAGGAGTCAAATGGCAATGTTGCTGAGAAAAGAATAAAATACAATAAATTGAAATAGAAAGCAAAAAACAAGAAAAGACATCTAATAAATGATCCTGACATAGCTTAAGCCTTAGTCAGTGCACAATACATAGGAAACCCAAACAACCCTTTCAACCAAAACAGAGAAACAACGAAACTCCACAGAGAAACTTATTCTCGTTAATAAATATGTAAGATTGATCTTCTTTAAGAAGCAAAAATTTTATTGAGAAAGACCTACAAATCCAAACATAAAAATTCTATAAATTACAAAGAAAAAAAAAAAAACCTAACAAACGGAAAAGAAGAGTATATGCGTATCAATTATCATACGGGAAAAGGATCAAATTCTAGAGTTTTCAACATATATATATATATATATATATATATCAATAGGAGTAGTAAATTCGATCATATTCATGTCATTAATTCACCTAAGTTATTTTATTAGTGAATTTCAAGTATAGATTAAGGGCTCATTTGACACAATTTTTGCTTGAGTTTTTAGTCAGTAGAAGAAGAGAAGTAAAAGCTAAAATTTCTAATAAGTGTTGGAGATTATATTTTTATAAAAGCTTAAATGGATCAAAATAGTTTTAAATTTTTTAATATATAAGTCACAAAATGATATATTTAAACTTAAAATGTATCATTAACATTTCGGTAAAAATTTCAAAGTCTATTTTAAAAGTGTTTTTTTAGAAGTCATATTTTATAGTTTTGTCTAAACACACTTTTAGAGAATCAAAGCACTTCTGATAGATCATCTAAACACATTTGAAAGCAACTTTTGAACTCGAGAAACTAAAAACTTGTAGAAAGAGCTCTCAAATTAAGTTTAAATTGTGTTATTGTGTGGAATCTAAATTGTCACTCTTGAAATACATATATATGTATATATATATGTATATATTATATGTATGAATGCAATTCGTAGAAGTAAAGAGAAGCAATTTGTGGTTAAAAAAAAAAGGGTAAGTACCAACCAAACACTCAAAATGGATCCTGCGGCCAAGATATTTCTGGGCTATGGTGGACATTAACCATCTTTAGTTTTATCAATTTTTTTTCCAATATAAAGAAAAAAAAAATCTAAGACGTACAATTTCAGCGCATGCACGGAGGATTTTCATTTATTATTCATTTACTATTATGTTGCTAAAAAAAAAAGGCAGTACATTCTATTCAATATTATTCAACAAGCGCTTCCATCACATGTGCACTACTGATGAAATCCGATGAGAAGAGCCCATTTGCACATGGCAAATGAGCCTACACCTCCACCGTTAACAATCACGTGGAAACCAAGAGAAAATTAGTTGCATGTGCATTTAAGCTAACCAACCAACGTCCGGTGCACGCCACGTACGAAAATTACTTCACATTATTGCCAATCCACAAAAAAAAAAAAAAGTATATATATATATATATACACACACACACTTACATTCTAGTTGGGAGCAGCTGTGTAGTCAACTTGTTGAATTTTTTTTCTTGTTATTTTAGAAGATTACAAGAAAAAAATACCTAAGTACAATCCCTTTTGATAACAATTATTTTAACAAGTACGTCATATTTGAGGAAAACAAAGACCTCAACAAAAAATCATATAGAAAATTAGTAGGTTATTTACCTTTTCATATCATGTGATTTAGGTTTATTTAAATACTATATTTTTAGTTTTTGATCTCATCAAATATATACTTTCATATTAGATTTAATGTTCAAATTTATACTTTCCTGAACAATCTTCAATTTTGACTTAATAAATTTCCTAAAATACCTTCAAATTGAAAAATAAGAAAATTTTAATAATTTAATAAAAAAATTTATACTTAGAGTTTTGACTTTAAAAATGTTTAAAATACCCTCAAAATAGGTGTTTTATGTGTTTTGTTTGACACTTTTTCTCTTTTAAATAAGGATAATTTGGTTGTTTTAAAGGGGAAAATCAAATATTGACTAAGGTAAGATATAGATTTGTGTATTAAATTTAATCTGAAGTTATAAATTTAATGAGATAAAAAACTAAAGGTACAGTTTTGAATAAACCTAAAATAGAGGGTATAAAAAATAAATATTCCAAATTAATATGAGGTATACATGAAAGAAATAATGGTTGAAAATGCCAGATGAAAAGAACATGGTTAAGTACAATAAATTTGAAAAAAAAATAGAGTGGTATTTATTTAAAAAATACTTGAAGGAGTTGAGTAACAAATATTTAAGTAAGGACTTTTGAGAAAAATTATTTTAGTAAAGCAATTTAAAAAAGGATAATTTTATTTTAACGCCCTAAACTTTTAAAATTAGCATGCACACCCTCCCAAACTTTAAAACAATAGCCAAAATACCCCTTGAGCTTTAAAACATTAGCAAAAATGTCCCTTTTAGTTATACTTTGTGCTTAAAATTTATTTTTGTCCCCTGAACTTTAGTAACTATGTCATCTTTTCTCTTGAACTTCAAGATCTGGCATATTTAAACCCACCCCCCTCCTGGTTTTCTTTTCTTTTCTTTTTTTTTTTAGTCAACAATTCTTTATATAAGTCAAACGTCAAATTGCTTATCCAAGAGTCATCAATTGAGCCAAAGAAAGGGTGCTTCTTTATCGAGATGAGGGTGAGCTTGTAGAACACGCGATTACAAATGACATAATCAGCGTGGAGCGGAAGAAGATTTATTGAGTAGTCACAAAGGAAGCCAACAAAGAATGGGGAGGAAAAGGAAAAGGAGGAGAATGGAAGCAAGCTCGATGTCAACAAAAATCTTTCCCTTTATTCTTGTTCCATTATGCCTCTCTCTTAGAAAACATAATTCTCTCTTCCTTCAATCCACTCGAAATCAACAAATCTTGATAAATTTCAAGCTCAACCTCCTCAATAGTTGTGATTTTAGAGCTCAAGGCCTTAAGGATTAAATAATGTAATAGTTTGTAATGACCAATGAAATTCATTATTTTAAATCTGGAGTTAATTTAGATTTAAACAATGAATTTTCCTTGATAAATCATATTTTGTGTAATTACGATAAGATGTGAATTATTTGCGAATAATATATATGTGTATTATGAATACAAAATTTTTATGAAATATTGAGTATTTTAAATGTGTAAATTAAATTTTGTGAGTTGATTACTTGAAAATTTGTAAATATACTCTTAACATAAAATTTATGTTAGATTAATTACAATTTTTGTGACGTAGCTTAAAGAAAAAAAGATATGTTAATATAAGAAGAAAGTTATGCCATGATTCTATGCAGTATGAAAATAGTCCATTAACAAGTCAAATTAACTGATGAAGATTTTGTGTATACAATCCAACAGTTATTAGAATACAATGTGAAAGACACATAAAAGTAAATGATACACAATATAGTATAAATATATAGGAAAAGTGCAAATACAGATAGATGAAATATTGTGATAAGAGTTAGTCAGTATGGGTAAAAATTTAGTCAGTGTAATTTTAGGCTGTTAAGTAAATATCTCCTCTATTTTACACTCAGCATAGGAAAAATACAATGTAGTATAAATCTACACTATGTAAAAAGGTTGTGGGACCTATCATGGGACATCCAAAAGGTAGACAAAGAGCCACTTTACCCCTAAAAGCGCCAGTTTTTTTTCAAGTTGAGGGGATAATTTCTCCAAATTTAACTTTTGCCCCAAAGTTTCAAAAATTGCAAAAAACCCCCTAAGTGATAAACTTAAGGAAAAAGTTGTCATCATTTTAAGAAAAACTTGGAAAAAAGCTCTCCTTTCCTTCCTCTCAAAAATGGATCCACTACTTCATTTCCCCCCTAAAGTCTTTCAAAAATTTCAACTTTCAATCAAGTTTTGATCAAGTTCAAGGAAGGGTAGCCAAAGTCAACAAACTTTTCAAGGTTAAAATCATACTATTACCAAGTAAATTTTGTGATTTTCTCTTGAGTTTTAAGTGGTTTTTTTTATAGAAATTTTGTTATGTTTTGTGCTAAGAAGTTTTGGCAAATCAAGCTCTTTTTGTGGAGGAAAGCTAGCAAAACCGCTTAGGTAAAACCTAAACTTTCCTTTAAAGTTTGTTGTTCTTTTTGAAAGTTTTGTATGTATTTGACAAAGTTTGGACTATGGTTTGTATTAATGGACTTTGTGGCATGACTGTGATGTATGATATGGGTTTAATGGTGATGGGTATGAATAGGAGCTAAGGTTAAGAATTTTTAAGGAAAAAAGTTTTATAAATGTAATTTTTAAACAAAACTTCAAAAGTTTGCAAGAAAAGGAATTTTAATGTAAATAGAGGATGGTTTACCTCCTTGGTATGAACCTGTGAGCTGCTGATGACTATGAGGACAACAAAGTTTTGAAAAATGCAAAAAGGGGTTATATTGAAAAGAAATTGTTTTAAGGGGCGGTTTTAAAAAGGCCAGAAACCCCACTGTACAGTCTGAATTTTAGAAAAATTAAAAAAGAAAAGTTATAGAACTCATTAAAACTGTTAAAATTCGCGGACGACTTGTAAAAATTCCGCTCGTTTTGTGAGATATGAATTTTACGACTTAAAATCACAAAATTTTAAAATTTGTATAAAAAACATTTTGAAACTTAAAGAATGTGACTTAGGGACTTTCGAGAGTTTCAATTCTTACAAAAAACCGAGTCTAACGGTGTAAAATGGTCGGTTTTGGTCCCTAGGGGCAAAATTGTTGAAATTTTTATAGTTTGGGTTAAAATTGTAAAGTTTTGTTAAAATGGGTTGTTCCACCAAAAAGAAAACCGACATCTCATTTTCTTTGCACTATTGTAAATAAGTAAGAACTTCCACGTTTTTAACTAAAATGAGTTTAAAAAGCTTTTAAGGCCCGTCGAGGGCAAAATCGTTATTTTTACAAAAAGCTCCAACGAACCCTAAAACGTCCAAAATAGAAGAACGCCCCTTAGTGGGAATTTCTATATATTTCGTTAGTGACAGAAAGACAGCGTGAGATAAGAGAAAATAAGTTCTGTTACATTTAGGTTTTTAAGAAAAACTGACTTATGATTATATTAAGTGTCCAAATATCAAGGTTCTAAAATCAACAAGTAGTTGGTAACAAACAAGTTAGCTCATGACAGGATATTATCTAGGTAGGGCACTTAGGCAAACAACAGAGGAATGTGAACTTGGTTAACGCTGTGCCAATTCCAAGTAAGTTCAAATCTCAACTATAGTTTGAAATCAAAGGTTTTTAAATAAAAACATGTTATTTATATCCTTAATTATTGCATTTGTTATGCACTTATTTAAAGTTATTTAAGCATCATACATGGTATATCACCATAATAAATGAATTGGTAAAATGATACATGAGAAAGGATAAGTGTCACACCAAATCCCAACCCAAGGAGGATTTAAGTAAAGAATGTTATTATGATCTCGGTGTTATGATAATCTTGCGTATATGGTACGAATACTTAGGCCAATAGTTCAAGGAAAGATTAAGGAATGAAAAATGAAAGTTCATAAGTAACCATGAATGGATTATGCATACAAATAGAAAATTGTTTTGTGGGCTATGTTTGAACTTACTTAGCAATAGTTCACCTAGTTTATTTCATACTGTGGGAAATCTAGCCAAGAGGCTGAAATAAAATTACTGTTAAGGTGGCAACGACAAATGAGTAAAAGCATAGTCAAAGGTATAGATACTGCTTCAAAACTATTTCAGCTATGAATTATATGTTTTAAAGTATGTTATTTTAAAGAAACCTAATTATTTACTATAATTTGAAATATTAGTAGAACAAATATTATGTGACGACCCGCCTTTTTGGGCAGTCACTTTACTTTCTTAAACGTCATTACTTAAGCAGTAATCTTACTTATTTAGTAAGAACAATACTGAAATAATTTTTTTTAAAAACATTCTTTAAAACTAACGCGACCTCTGTCGCATTTCAAGTTGAGACCTCGCCCAACACTTGCCCTTAATATCATTTCAAATCGTTTCTTAAAACTTAATAAGAAACATTTATTAAATCATAGTTTAGAACTTTACTTTATAATTACATACAACAGTTCAGTAAACTGTATCTTAAAACTTTGAATACAATTCTTAGAACTCTGATTTTCTTAAAACTTCGTAAACACAACATTAAACAATGGAAAACATTTTCTTTACGTAGCGGAAGCAAATAGTGATGGTATCCATACTCAAATCCTCGCATCCGTCTTTCGCAGCACCCAGCTTTTCTAATAGGTTCTACTGGTCGCCTATAAAACTACCTACAGCATGAAGAAACTTTTAATGAGCTTTCACTCAGTAAGTTCAAACATATTCTCACAAATCATTTAATCATGCTTTAAAACTTTTCTCATAAAAACCTTTCTCTTGAAACATTTTTCATAAACGTTTTCCATAAATATTTCTGAAAACGTTTTTCATAAAACATTTCTGAAACGTTTTGCATAAACATTTTTCGTAAAACATTTCTTGAACGTTTTTCTTAAAACATCGTTCATAAACCTTTTCTTGAAAATTTTCATAAATATTTATCATAAAACATTTCTCTGAATGTTTTCCATAACATAACATATAAATATTTCATAAAAAGGAATTCAGGCAAAATCAGAATGCATAATTCCATTTATGCTCAATTATTAACTTCAATTATGAGCATTTGATGAACATTCTTTTCTTACTTTAACTTTCTATCTTCGTTCTTTAACTTTCCTTATCTTACTTTACTTCTATCCTTGTTCCTTATCTTTCCTTACTTTATAACCTTTAGTGTTCGCACCAACATCTTTAATCATGAGATCATAAACGTGATGCTCCTCTTGTGGGAGACTTAAGACCATCGAACTTCGTGTTCATGTACCCCACATCTAGGAGGTCAAACTTTAACTTTACTTTTATTGCCTCATAACAAGGAGGCTGGTACGACACTTTTTTTTCTCTTTACGTTACCTTCTTATTAAATTTAGTGAGCATTCCCAAATGCAATCACATCATATGTTACTTAAAACGCAAACACATTTTGCAAATCATAACTTGTATTCTAACACTTATTGCATAACAAATGCAACATATAATGAAATCACATTTTGCAAATTATAACTTTTATTCTAAAACTTATTGCATAATAAATGCATCATGAAACTTATAACTTAAACTATAAAACATTATGCATTGTCATAATGCAAAACATACTTTAAATATTTTGAAAATCATAACTTAAACTTTTAAAAAACATTATGCATATCAATATGCAAATAAACTTTAAACATAACAATTGCAAATTCATTGCAAATCTTTTTCTTGAACTTTAAAACTTTTTCCATAATAAATGCAAACATACTTTAAAAGAAACTTGCATAATAGTTGCAAACTCATTTGCAAATTATATAAATAAGCATTTAAAAATCATTTACTTCATGCTGTAGGTGAGATTTAGAACTTACCCGAACTATGCTCTAGCGTTCTCTATTCCATTCATTTTCCTTCCATTAGTCGGCCTTTGTATCATGATCAAACGACAACCGACTTATTAGTTAACTTTCTTTATTATCAATCCACTCGATTGATAATAAAACGTAAACATTAACCATTCTTTCATTTTAACTTGACTAGTATACTTTCGTTTACCGTTGTCTTTACTTAACCTTATAAACCATCGATTTACCTTTCCTTCACTTAGCTTTGTAACCCACCGGGATTACTTTTCCTTTTAACCTCGTAACCCATCGGTTTACCTCTCGTTTACTTAAACATCCATGATTAAATCTCCCGTCTTACTGGCAATTTCATTACTTAACATATTACGGAACATTTTTCGTCTAAGAACGTTATGCTAAATCAGAGTGTTCGACTCCGTTCTAGCCGTTTCCTTAATAATGATGATTTTACCCTTAACGGGTTTTTCGTCAACCTTGTAACCTTATAAAACGCATTCTCACATAAAACAGTGTAACAATCACTAATCATGCATTTTCATAAATTTTTATGAAAACATCTAAAACAATTTATTTTAAAACGGTTCATACTGTAGACGAGATTCCTACTTACTTGGACTCCAAGCTTAGCAGGTCCAGTTGTACCTCGTTGTATCTACAGTATGCGAAGCATCCTCTGTAGTGCTCCTCGAGCGACCATGAATGGCTAGGAATGCTTCCTAGAGATCATACATTACTAGAACTGTCATTCTGGACTCCGTTACGACTATTTAAATCGCCTCGATCCGCATACAGTTGGTACCAGACGATTTTCACCAGAGTGAAATTAGCTCAAACGGAGGTCACCATCACGTTCAAAGTGTCGAAACAAGTCGGGAGGCAGTCTCGGATCTTCGATCGGAGGTCCGAATCACAAAAATATAAAGTCACCGTTGATCGACGTTGGCCGGTCGTTGACCGAGTTTGACCGGTGTCAATCGGGGTCCGTTGGTGGCTGGGCTCAGGCCTACCCCCAAAAATTGACCCTTTTGAGTCAATGGCGGTGTCAATTTCACCTAATTCTGCCTCTAACATAGTAGGTCGGAGCTCAATATTGATGGCAAAAATGGAGGCTCCGATGATGGCTTTTCGGAGATGGAAACCTGAAATTGGCTGAGGACTTTTGCTACACATCCTTCTCTAAGTGTTTCCCCTCATCCAATTTGAAGCAACGTGGCTAGGAAGAGCAAAAACGGAGGCTCCCGCGGTGGTTGACGGCAGCGTTAGTCGTTCTCTAACGAAACGAGCTCATTCGGTGCAATTGATTGAGGGGTTCTATTCCCCTTGATCCTCTGAATCCATTAGGAGGGGCGGTGTCGGCCACCTCCTCTGGCAAGGCAGAGTTCCACCGTGGTATGGCGGCGCATGGTGGCAGTAGACGGGCGGAGCAATCCGGCAGTTGTTGAGCTGCCACTAAGGGTGGGTTTTGTTTCTCTCATCACGGTGGTCGTGTAGGAACAAGAATCACGTCGATCGGACGTCGGACGACGGAGAAATCACAACAGGAAAAATGGGTTTCACTGCCACTTTGGGCGGCGCGTGTGGCCTCCTCCGGTGGCGTTTTGGGCGGCATGACACCTCGTTGGACTCAGCTCGTCGAGAGCTTTCCATTGGTGCAAGAGGTGTCGAAAACAAACGCCAGAATCTTGAACGAGATTTTTGAGGAGAGAGAGAAAATCTAGAGAGAGAAAGTAGAGAGAGAAAGAGCCAAATTTTGTGAGATTTTTCCTTTTTTTTTTCTTTTCTACACTTTTATAAAAAAATTTGTGGTCCACACAATCCAATTCTTATACTGCTTTACTCTTGCAATGTAATAACTTTATCAGTGTACTTCCTTACACTGTATTATTTTAATACCGTATAATTTCTTGTATTATTATACAATATTTTTCTTTAAACTGTACTTTTTATCTTAATATAATTCTTAACTTGATGCATTTTTAATGCATTAGAAATCTCGGGTGTTACATTTTACCTATATTGTTTAGAACAAATGTGTTTATGAAAAAGGTTAATATATGTTAAAAGTATTTCATATGTAAAAAAAAAAGGGGTTGCTCTTTTCTATAACCTAAATAAAGTAAGTTAAGATTAAAATAACGTTAAAAGCCGGTCCAAAAAGCCAGGTCATCACACAATTTTTGAGACATTTAATCCATAAATTATTACATGTCATATATCAAATATTATCCTTTGTATATTTATTTATGTTGAATGTACGATAAGCAAATAAAAGTCTGAGACTATCAATCTATACCTTTAAGATCATGAATATGATGCACAATTTATGTGAAATACATAAATCTTAATATGATAATCTAAATATAAAAGGTTTTCAATTGAGGGAGTAAAGTTAGGAGCTTTGCTCATATTAATATTGTTATATTGTCTACATGCCTAACAGAAGATGGCTGGTCTTAGTCATCGGAGTGGGACTTCATGAGTAAAGACATTGGTATATTATCATTGGTGACAATAGATCGAGACTAAAGTTGAATTGATTTGATTAATAATTTTGTTTGAATAAATCAATTTACTTTAGACAATCATATGTGTTACGTCTTATTCCTGAAATCAATCAATGAGTCTGTATTCTTGACTTATGTCTTTTGATGTACCAAAGGGTGACATCTTGAATTAATAAAAGGTTCGCATACTGGATATTATGAAAAATACAGATTGGTTTTGGATTAAGATTTTCCCAATCCGATATATACAGATTGGATTACTGATTAAGTATCTCCTAATCCATGAATTTGATATATATATATACACACAGACACACACACATAAATAATACATAAATTTTATATATTAAGGTATATTTATATAAATTTATAAACTAATATAAATTTTTAAATTAATATATATATATATATATAAGCTACAAGTAGAATTTTTTATAGTTTTATTAACTGAAAAAAAAAATCTAAATGAAGCCCAAATCCACCCCCATTTCATTTAAGTTAATATAAACATATATGTAGTTTCATTAAGTTTGTTTGTTGTAATCTTACAATTTCGTTTATTATCCGACTTGCATTCGATTGGGTAGAAACTTGTTGGATTTTAATGAATTATATCATGTAATATTATGCATTTTTATTCTTAGTTTTTTTGAATTGATTTCAATGCCAATCCATGAATCCGTGGATTTCAATCCATAGAATCCGTTGTTCGTGGATCGGCTTGGGACTTTTATGGATTGGTTTTGGATTGAAAAATCCCAATTCGATATATACGGATTAGATTATGGATTGACTCATAATCTGTAAATTATAATCTATGAACACCCCTAATCTTAACTATATATAAAAGAGACTAATGTCTCCTCACCTGCAATTGATACGAGGGCAGGGGGAAGGAAACATTCCTTCTCACCTACACACACTTATTTTATTTTATTTTTATTTTCTTCTCTATTTTTACGTTTAATGCCTTTTCTTTTTATTTTCTTTTCACAATCTCCTTTTACTTTTTTTTTCATATTTTTTCCCTTTTTCAAAAATTTTGAAAGCCCTCTTCCCCACTTTTTTACTTTTTTTTTTAACCTTTTCATCTTTTTTTCCCTTTTCCATCCTTTTTTTATTTTCATATTGTTTTTTGGCTTCATTTACATTTTCAATGCTTTATTTTTGTTGCCTTCCTCTAATATCTTATATATTTTATATTTATGTTATTAATTTTTTAAATGTTTATCGTCGAAATACGTTTTAGTTTTTCTTTATTGCATATTATTTTACATCCTCTAAAATATTATTTTATTAAACACAAGCTCCAAATTTCGATCCTATGTCTATCTATGTCAGCTTTTCTTACTTTGTCATTTTGGTTCTTTGATATTTCTCTACTTATATATGTTCTTTTTTCAAGTGGTACTTTCAACTGTTATTCACCTCATATATGTAATTTCCTCTAGTTTAATCACGGTGAAATATTATCTATCACATACATCCCATATTCAAATATTTTTTAGTGGCCTTCCTAGCTACTATTTTTTGATAATACCTCCTAATTAATGTTCTATATGATTTTGCTGACCATTTTTTCTTCAAAAATTGCCTTATTTATGTACACATACTGACGTTTTCTCTTGCACAAACACATTCAGCCGAAATGCATGTTTTGATTGAAACAAAGCAGTTTGATCCATTAGCTTTTTGTTTTCTACTTGAATTCTATGTTTCTAATAAACCTTAGTAAATTTTTTTC
This sequence comes from Artocarpus heterophyllus, assembly GCA_025403435.1. Lineage (NCBI taxonomy): Eukaryota > Viridiplantae > Streptophyta > Magnoliopsida > Rosales > Moraceae > Artocarpus > Artocarpus heterophyllus. The sequence goes on along the minus strand of CM046340.1, from coordinate 11,066,786 downwards.
TCCGTGATCTAGTCTTGTTAAATTTTTTTCTCCGTGATCAAGTCTTGTTAAAATAATTTTTGTCAATGATGCAATACCTAAACATATTTTTAGTCCATTTTTTCTAAATTACAATCCTCATAAAAATTTTCCCTAATTGCTCCTCTCAAATAGTTTCTTCTCAAATTTGTTTTTGCCAAAATATTTTTGTCATGCAACTCTTTTAAATAATTTTTTATAGACACCCTATAAATAATTTACTTGTGTAATATTTCTCAGTAATTCTTTCCGGTTGTCTACTTAACTTTTTTCACTAAACTAAATTATTGGAGTAACAGAGTAGAACTAAGTTTTAAGAAAAAAAATTAGGTGTGTCCCTAAAAAATACACGTGCGGAGTGGTTGCTGATAATTAGTAAAATAGAAAAAAAAAATTAAACAAATTAAGGCAACAAGAGACTCGGAAGACCACCAATTTGGAAAAAAAATAAAAAATAAAAGTACTATTCTCTTAAAGAAATAAGAGCGGACTCCTTAAAACCCTTAACCAACAAAATTCGAAGGACAACCATGGAAAAAATATATATATACACGGTCTAATCTGGCCTTTACCTTAATGACAACTCCAAGCACAGAGAAGAATTTCGTTTGTGATTACCGGATCTGCCCACGTTTTAATTTTTTTTTTTTTTTTGAGGGTTCACGTTTTTAATGCACCCATGTATGCTTCAACGAATTTTGTTTTATAGCTGTCAAGTAATTCGTTTATGTGAACAAACAACACTTCAACATATATATATATATATATATATATATCTTCTTTTTTTTTGGCTGAGTATTTCAACATATATTGTCTGATATGGCCAGTGGCCAGTTCGATAATAGCGGCAAAAAATTAAGGAGCTCCATTAAGAGTATAAAAACAATTCTTGTCTGATATGGCCAGTGGCCAGTTCGATAATAGCGGCAAAAAATTAAGGAGCTCCATTAAGAGTATAAAAACAATTCTACTGGCTGTAGTTTTGTCCCGACTTTTAAAAACTTTAAAATATGACCCCTAATTAATTTTTATGAGAAGGAAAAATATTCAAAACATCTACTGTGTTTTGCTTAATTACCACTTTTGTCTTCTCTTATTATTAAAATAGCTAAAACAACCTTGTATTTTGTCTGGATATCACTTTTGCCCCTTTCATTATTAAAATACTTAAAATACCCTATGTATTCTCAAAATCATACTCAAAATACCCCTGAAGCAATTAAACTTTTAAAATTCCAAGAATATCTTTCCCAATATATATTAAATGATATTTAAAAATTAAAAAAATTCCAATATAACTTGACTTAAAAATTAAAGAAAAGGCAATTTAAAATATTCAAATAAATGTTTTAATTAAGTAGATACTTCAACTATTTTGAGAGTTTCTAACTTTTTAAGAATGATTCTATTTAGTATTTTGGTTTAATGATGTTTTACGTTGTATTTAGTAAAGATTAGGAACGATAATTTTTTTTTTTAAGTTTGATCAAAAATGAAAAAATTCATTAGAAACAAAAACACACATACACAAAATAACCTTTAATTTAATATATATTAGGAAGGATAATCTTGAAATTTTTTTAAAAAAATTATTACTTTTGGGAGTAAATTGCGTATGATTTTGAAAACATATGAGGTGTTTTGAGTATTTTAATAATAAGAGGGGCAAAAGTGATATTTAACAAAACATATGGGGTGTTTTGGGCATTTTAGAGCAAAAGTGGTATATAGGAAAAACTGTAGGGGTTGTTTTGAGTATTTTTCCTTTGGAGAACGAGGAAAATGTCAAATATTTGAAACTTTTAGAAGTAAATATCAGGTTTTGAAAACATTTGCAATAAATAGCAGTAAAAAACAAAGTTTACCGCTAAAATTTTTTTCTACTCATAGTAAATAGATAAATAAAAAAATATTTTGATCAAGTAAATTTTCTATTTACTACTATTTACTTGAGTTTTGAAAAGGTGACACCAATGCAATTTCTATTAATTTTTCAGCTTAGTTGCTCCTTTGACCTACACTGATTACCCTTACAAAAATCATAGAACACAAACAGTCTAATTGGAGGCCCATGACCTTGTTGATTCCACCCATTCTATTACTTAGCATATCCAATTCTTCTACCAGAAAAAAAGGATCCTATTAGATCACATCATGCATCAGACTCATGATCTCCTAATTATTCTCTCTTTTCTTCCTTTTTCTTGCTTCCCTTTCCTATCTCTATTTCCTTCTTTACTACTTATTGGTGGTTGGAGTTTTGATCCCTTCCTTTCTATTTATTCTGTTGAGAGAGAATCTGAATTTTATCTTCTTTTTTTATATGGACTCTCAAGTAATGTATCTTGTGATTGTGGTTCTTGTTTCTAACACATTGTTGGGCATTAAATTCTACTAATCCTTTTTCTTCATCTCTTAGTATGCATTTGATGTGCAAATCATGTTCCGTGTTTTGTCACATCGATGTTTAGTGTAGGAATGAGTTGTACATATGATTTTAGGTTAAGAATGTAGATTTATTGACTATAAAATATGTTGCCTGGAAGATATCAAATGTCTCTGAGTTTCATTTAGGTTTGTATTGCTTTTATTTTTCCTTTGAACATAACAAGAAACAAAGTTTGGGTATTATTGGGATTGATGCTTTTAAATCATATTTGTAATTCTAACATGATATTATGAGAATAAAAGTTCATGTAATTTATTAATTTTTTAGATGATTGTTGTTCATTATCACATTCATGAGTAAATATCATGAGGTTTTCAATACTATGATTAAATCCTTTTATTTAGCAAAAAAAAGAAATCCTTATATTAATATGTATGTGAAAGCATTTAAATATAAATATGCAGCAAATTCAAGAGATATGAGATATAGTATGAATTTATGGTTCACAATGATACTTTATTTTGACAAGAGTGTAATATTGGCTATTTTCAATAGGAATAGAGTAGTCTTATTTTAAATTATTATGTCAGGATTAAACCGTGTAGAGATTGGTTATTTTTGTTGACGATCTTCGAGTTATTTAATAATTTTATAGCAAAATAAATCAAAATTAATAATTTAACAATTATTGGAGCTTTATATATAAATATATTTATTCACTTCCTAGCTTCACAATTACTCTCCACAATGCGTTAATAGAACTTTTTCTTAATATTTTTTGGACTGTATAAGTTCAAGCAATTTAAGTTCCTTATATTGTGGAGAAATTACACGACAGTGTGTTTAGGATATATGGGTTCCATGCAACACTGAGAAAATTATGTTATGTATATTTTATGTGACCATATATTATATATATATATATATATGTATATTGTAACATATTTATTTTTAGTGTTAAGATAAATAGTATGCATAAGTTGTTTATAATTTTACTTTGTAATACATAATTCTGATGTGTCTGTGAAGGTTAATCGTGAATCAACTAATTTAAAGCTAACGTACTGTTTTGAATCTTCAAACAGAAATATTAGCAAAAGAAAAGTGAGTATACCGAGTCCTGATTCACTTTCATTATTCCTGACCTTTGAATTGGTATGACTAGATCAATGGATTTATAATTCTTGTTAGACTAGAATTCTCAACATCAATGCTCTTCAAAGTTCTACTGCTCTGTCGTTCTATGCCACTCTTACCTACTTCACTCATTGAGGTGTCAGAGGTTTAACTCTAGGTACTCTGACTGCTCAAGTCAAACAAACAATTATGAGAAAGGAAAATAGCATAGTAAAACATAAAGAAAATCGAGAACATCTCAATTAAGTTGAAACCCCCTAGAAAACCTATCCCACATCAAGCCTCTATCAAATATTATTGATGAAAAAGAAAATTACAATAAAATCATGAACAAGAATGAAACAAACATGAAAAAAATCAAAGACAAAGGATGCAACCACAAAATAAAACAGAGAATGAAACAAGGTGTTTCTATTTATAAGAATAAAAAACCCAATTAGAGGAATTCTTTGAATTCATTCTGATTTGCACACATCATTTTTATTTAGGGTTTTGGCGATGAATAGAAATTCCTTGTTAAGGATAGTTACGAAAATCCTTTGTGAGGAATCTTCTAAAACTGAGGACATGTATTAAATTAAAAAGTGAATAAAGCCAACATTTTGACACGTGTAACTATGATCTTGGTTTCAGTCCTTAACATTGAACTTAAGGTAGACTATCAAGATATAATTTAGTGAATGTATCTTGAAGGTTTTCTATTTCACCTTGATCTTAACTAACATTTGTTAGTCCTCCGATAGTATTGTCTTATTATAGGTCGAGAAGTTTGACCCTCGACCTCGATCTTTGGCCAATCTGGATCCTCCAATTCTTAGGAGCATGTGTCATGCTCTCAATGTTGGGGGGAAATCTTCCTGTCATTCCAATTCATTGGTTTATAATTATACACCTATTCTTGGTTTATTTACACCAACAATTTTGTTTTTCTTGTGTCTTATATTTGTCTTATTTTTTGTCTTATCTAGTATGTGAAGGAAAGTATCTTGTTTTTAAAATTAAAAACTTTAGGATCAACATCATAAAGCTGATATTTAGCATAATTTGACAATAATAGAGTAGAGATAAGACAACTAAGTGGAATAGGAATTCCATTTCTATATATTCATGTTTGAGTTTGCGATCAGTAGGTAATTAATATATATATATATATATATATAGGTTATTTCTATGATACAGCAACTGAATAGAAACCTTAGACACTAGTCAAGATTGGAGAAAATGCAAGTTATAAAGAAATATCATTGTTAATATTTGAGATTTATAGGGTATTTGGTAAATTCAGTTCAACTCATCAGTTCTAACTCAAGCAGTATAAAGCTCTTATATGCTACAATATAAAATAAAAGTATGTTACAATGTAAAAGCTTTCACATGCTACCACTTTTTCAGTTATTACTCTAATTCCAACACAATACCTTTTAACGTCAAAGATCTAGCCAGTTGAAAGCCGGTTATAGTTAGTGCGATATAACTATTCACAGGTATATGAGGTATATTGGCTACATATGAAGGACGTGAATTTAAATCATTTATATTTTAACCAATTTTTTCAATTTGAGTTAAAATTTTAGGAATAAAAACAATAGTGTAAACCCTTCTAGTAGCGGAGTAAGCTTGAGTAGTAACAATTATAATTTGGATTGATATCACACTATTTAGTGCAGAAAAATATGCAAAACTCCACCATGTGTCAAGTGTACACTAGTACAAATAGAATGTTAGACGATAATTTAAAACCGTTATCTAAATATTAGACGATGGTTAAGCAAACCGTCATTTAATCCAACGTTGTAATATGTGGTATATAGAAACCGTCGTCTAATGTCCTTGTTCGTGAAAGTGGAATAACATTATATGATGGTTTCCTAAAAAACTATCGTATAATGTTGTCTAATGTCTCGTCTTAGACAAAATATAATTAGTTTATACTTCCTCTGTGCATGGGTGGTCTTCCCATATTCAATTTGTTCTAATCGGTCTCACAATTCACTGATGACAAAAATTAGTAATAATTATTTATAAAACTTAAACAAAACAAAATCTAACAATAACGAAATATAAGAATTCAACTAAATGTATTGTATGTATCGTTGTACTTATTCTTCCTATTCATCCATCACTTCACTCAAATTCTCAATAGTATAAAATGCTTGGCTTGTCACAGCTTGTGGACCCCTATTCATAGTATCTCTCATGTACTTAGTACCAAATAGTCGTATTCTTTGTTTCTCTCTTGTTGGGGTATAGTCTAAAAAGAATGTTAAGATATATAATTGAATATGTACACAACTAAATATGAGAAAACATCACAACTGAATAAGGGTTTCATAAAAATAACAAAATGTATGTACAATGAATTCACATCATGGAACCAAGTCCTATTCGTACTATATGATGCTTAAAATTCTTTGGTGGCATGCCTTTACTTAAAGGATCTACAATAATTAACTTAGTGCTAACATGTTCAATAACAACTTTCTTTTCTTTAACATATTCTCTTATAGCCAAGTACTTAATGTCGATGTGTTTACTTCGACTACCGCTCTTGTTGTTCTTGGCCATAAATATTGCAGTTGAATTGTCATAGTACAATCTCAATGGTCTAGAAATAGAATCCACAATTCTAAGCCCTGATATAAAACTCTTCATCCATACACTATGTGAAGTAACTTCAAAACAAGAAACGAACTCGACCTCTATAGTAAGGTAGCAGTCAAAGTCCGCTTCACACTCCTCCAAGATATAGCTCCACTGCCAAACATGAAAACATTACCAGATGTTCATTTTCAAGAATCAACACAACCAGCAAAGTCTAAATCAAAGTATCCAATCACCTCTAGAATGTTAGTCCGTCTACACATAAGCATGTAATTCTTAGTTCGTTGAAGGTATCTCATCACCTTCTTTGTAGCTCTCCAATGGTCAACACTTGGGTTACTCTGATATCTGCCCAACATTCCAACAACAAATACAATGTCAGGTCTTGTATAGATCCGAGTATACATTAGGCTTCTAACGGCTGAAGCATATAGAATGTTTTTCATTTGTTCTCGTTCAAGCTTATTTTTTAGGCACTGGTTCAAATTGACCTATCACCCTTCACGATGGGTGCTACACTTGGTGAACAATCCTTCATCCGAACCTTGTTGATATAGGTCTCTTGAGACAAACTCAAAATGCCTCGAGATATGTCTCTATGGATCTTAATGCCAATGACATAAGATGCATCTCCCGTATCCTTCATATTAAAGTTCTTTGAGAGAAATTGCTTCATCTCATATAGAAAACCCCTATCATTAGTTGCAAGTAATATGTCATCCACATATGGCACAAGAAAACAAATCCTACTTCCATTGACCTTCTGGTATATACATTGATCCATGATATTCTCTTCAAAACCAAGATGAAGAGATAACGTCATAGAACTTCAAATACCATTGATATGAGGCTTGTTTCAATCCATATATGGATTTCTTAAGCTTGCAGACTAAATGCTTACCGTCACTAGAGGGAAATACTTCTAGTTGTTTCATATAAACCTCTTCCTCTAGATCACCATTGAGAAATGCCATTCTTATATCCATTTGATGCAAATCCAAATCAAAATAGGCAACCAATGCCATAATGACTCGAAGAGAATCTTTTTTAGATATAGGAGAAAAGGTCTCTGTATAGTCGATTCCTTCTTTTTTAGTGAATCCTTTAGGAACGAGTTTTGCCTTGTGTCCCTCAATGTTGCCTAATGAGTCTTTCTTCGTTTTAAAGACCAACTTATATCCAATCGCTTTTACACCTTTAGGCAACTCAATAAGATCTCAAACTCTGTTTGACGCCATAAAATCCATTTCGTCTATCATGGCATTATACCATAAGTCAGATTCCTTAGGACTCATTGTTAGAAAAATGAGTATGCAGCAGAATTTTAAAAATTTTAAATTAGAGTATTTTTCAAAACACAAGTTTGACATGCTATATATATAAATTAATTAGATCTTTCTAACCTTTGTATGTCGAAGAGCTTCTGCAATCAGTGAAGAGAAGAACGTTTCAGAAGAGCCTCAACCAGCTGGTCTTTTTTGTTATTCTCTATTCACGATCGGAGTGTGTGTAGGCACACATCATATAGCTCTTCCCTAATGACTCTTCTTCCAACCAATTGAGAAGACCTAGAGCTAAGATTCGTGATTGTAAACAATAGCTCTCATGAAGTTCCAGAGTTTCACACAATAAAGTACTCACTCTAAACTTTTCAACTGATCTAATTAACTAAGAAAACTCACTCCCTATTTATAGAGGTCGAACCTAGGGTTAGTCATTATCAGATAAAGCCTCAAAAATTTGAATATGGATTAACGTCTAATAAAATCGCATCAAAAACACGTAATCAAATTATTGTTAGATCGGTAGGCCTAACTGCTAGATCAGCTTGCCAAACTTACTCCATCGGCAAGCTGAACTAACAAATCGACCTACCGAACTTACAACAATATGATTCCTGAGAATCTTTTATTTCCCACTCGAGATTTTTTGGATAAAGCCTCAGTTTTAATTCAAATAACCCAATAGAGGAGTTACTGATCAAAGCAGCCATAATTAGATAATCTTATAGAAAATAAAATATCCTCAATAATTCAACAAGTTTATCTTGAATTAATTTACAAAATTAATTCAACTAATAAATAGACATGAATTATTTGATCCTATTGAATTTCAGTCATTTTAATAATTTAAAATAAGTCACCAATTTATAAGAAATGCACGCCGTGTCATTACAGGATTTATCATGAGCTAACAAAAGAGGCCTGATGGACCTATATAATTCAAGCTCTGACAATTATAAAATATAATATCCTAGATACATATTTTATAATTATCAACTCTAACGCTACTCTACTAAAAGCTTAGAACTACACTTTCGAACTATATAAAATTATAAACCTGCAAATTAGCTAAGTGTCCATAACTTATTATAATGTATCGTATCCCTATAGGATGTTCATAATCGACTAAAGAATAAATTCCATCTTACATTCCTGATTATTTTTATCTTATGTTCTGTTATCTCACCATTAGAAAACTTACCATCCAAGAACAGTATACCATTCGGTTACACCTATGCATCTAAATGGTTAAGCGCTCTAGTTTTTCAATTACAGGATAACGCATATAAGAGAATATAATTAACTCCACTACTGTAGCTATAGATTCTATATCTATGAATAGCAGGTCTACGCTATCAAGAGTCATGTCTCCAACATACCGGTATGCGTACCATCACAAAGTCAAGATATCACTCTTTGGTACATCAAAAGACATAAGATAAGACCCATTAGTCATTTCAGGATTAAGATATAACACATATGATTGTCTAAAGTGACTTGAATTACACAGATGGAAGTATTAATCCAAATCAATTCCACTTTATGTTTCGGTTTAACACATCGTCACCTATGACAATGTACCAATATTTCTACTCGTGAAGTCTAACTTCGATGGCCAAGATATGCCATCTCCCATCAAGGATGTAGACAACATAACAATCTTAGCATTAATAAAGCACCCAACTTTATTCCTTCGATTATGGATCTTATTATTTAGACCATCACCTTTAAAATCATGTCATCCGCATAATCTGTCCATCATATGCTTGATTCTTAAAGGCTTAGACTGACAGTCTCAGACTTTTGTTTGCTTAACATACATTCAACAAATATGAACATAAAAGAGGACAACATTTGGTATATGAACTATAAATAAATTCTTTATTGATAAAATGTCTCCAAAAATATATTACAACATTTTATTCCTTAGGGCATACATGTCTAATAATCTCTCACTTACACTAAGTGAGTAAATATGACATATCATGCATCTCCATAACTTCCACATGCCTCTCGAAAACCCTTACAATTAGTGTCTTCATGAATAGATCAACTAAATTGTCCTTAGATGTTATTTTGCTGACAGCAACATGCCTACCCTCAACGAAGTCCTTTATCACATGATACTTTCGATGAAGATACTTCTGATGAATATGCTTACTTTTCTTATGAAATCTTGGTTCTTTAGCATTAGCTATTGCTACAATGTTATCACGATACAGTGATACCGCCTTATCTATGCTAGGAACTACCTTAAGATCCCTAAGGAACTTGCAGATCCACACTTCTTCTTTCGAAACATCACTAGCTGCCATATACTCAGCTTCCATTGTTAAATTCAAAGTGCAATCTTGCTTGATACTTCTCCAAACAATGGCACTGCTGCCTAGAGTAAAAACAAAACCAAAAGTCGATCTCCTCGAGTCCAGATAGGATAGGAAATCCGAATCAATATATCCTAAAGGTGTTAAATCCTTGTCCGAATATACAAGCATATACCCTCAAGTCCTTTTCAGGTACTTGAAAATATGCTTGACCACAACCCAGTGGTTCGGTCCTAGATCCAATTAAAACTGACTTATTATCCCGACCACATAACAAATACCCGGTCATGTGCAAAGCATGGCATACATGAGACTACCCACAACTGAAGCATAAGGCACCTTCTTCATGCATTCTCTTTCTTCATCAAACTTTGGTGAGTCTTTCTTAGAAACAGTAATCCCAAACCTAAATAGTTGTCCGCCTCATTTAGAATCCTGCATTGCAAACCTCTTAAGAATTTTATCTATGTGGGCCCCTTAGGACAAAGCTATTGTTATGTTCTTCCTATCCTGAAAGATCTGGATATCGAGAACATAATTAGCTTCACCCAAGTCTTTCATGTCAAACTACTTAATTAACCATAATTTGACCGATGACAACACCCCAACATCATAGCCAATTAGCAGAATGTCATCTGCATAGAGCAAAAAAAAAAAGCCACTTTCCTATCGTTAATGTGTTTGTAAACACATACCTCGTCCACATTTTGTTTGCACCCATAAGTCTTGATCGCCTGATCAAATCTTATATTCTAAGAACAAGAAGCCTACTTAAGCCCATAAATTAACTTTAGCAGCTTGCAAACCTTACCCCAATGACCCTCAGCCTTAAACCCATCTGGTTGTATCATATATATAGACTCATTAAGATATCCATTCAGAAAGGTCATCTTGGCATCCATCTGTCAAATCTTGTAATCGAGAACGGCAGCTATGGACAAGAGACTACGAATGGACTTAAGCATGGCTACAGGCAAAAAGGTTTCCTCATAATCGATTCCTTCTGTTTGTGCGTATCCCTTAGTTACTAGTCTAGTCTTATAGGTTTCAAATTTCCCATCTACTCCTCTCTTTCTCTTGTAGATCCATTTACACCCTATGGGTTTTACCTTTTCGGAAAGATCAATAAGTTCCTAGACCCAATTAGTCTCCATGGAATTTATCTTAGTGTTCATGGCTTCTGTCTAGAGTTTTAAATCAACATCCTCGATAGCTTCTTCATAAGTGTGAGGATCCCTATCATGTTCATCCGGTTCAGTTAAAAAAGCCTCACCATTGAACATATACCTCTCGGGGTAACGCTTGATCCTTCCACTATGCCGAGCCCCTTAGGTTGTTGTTTAGTTGGTTTTTCTACATTGATTGGATTGATTTCTACCAAAACCCTCAGAATAATCAAATCACTTCCCAACTCCTTAAGTACCACTTTACTTCAAGGTTTAAAGTCGTTCATGTAACTTTCTTCAAAGAAAGTTGTATTTGTAGAAACCACGACTTTATATTCCTTTGGTTATAGAAATAACCCCCTTTAGTCCCTTTTGGATATCCTATAAACATATAAACTTCCAAACGTGCTTTCAGCTTATTCGCCTCCTTATCCAAGACATGAGCCAGACATCACCATATACGAATATGGTTTAAGGATGTCTTCTTCCTTGTTCACAACTTGTGATGAGTTTTAAAAACCGATTTTGAAGGCATATTGTTCAAAAGATAACATACAGTTTGTAATGCATATCCCTAAAAGGATAAAAGCAATGACGAATAACTCATCATGGACCTAAGCATGTCCAACAAAGTCCTATTCCTTCTCTCAGCTATGTCATTTTGCTACGGAGTGCCAGGCTCAATCAAATGGGATAAATCCCATTCTCCAAAAAGTATTCCAAGAACTCATTGGAGAGGTATTTACCACTTTGATTGGATCGAAGTGCCTTTATAGGTTTACCTAATTTCTTTACTACTTCAGCCTAAAACTCCCTGAACTTATCAAAAGCTTCGCTTTTATGATGCATAGGTAGACATACCCATACCTTTCCCCTTTTGCTTGGCCTGATATTTCTTCTTATTTCCTTGGTGTGCCAGATTTGCTTTCTCTCCCTCTTCCATAATGAGTTTTCCCTCCTTCTAAACACACATAGTCAACAACTCATGAATTGACCATTTGTCCTTATGTGTTATAGGAGATCTTAAAGGGACCATAATCCGTGGGGAGAGTGTTTAGAATGTAATGAACTAGGAAAATATCAGACATGTCAACCTCAAGTGTCTTCAATTGAGCCACAATGTCCCTCATGCGTATGATATGCTCACGCACGCCTTTTATGCTGGTAAGCTTCAAGGATGAAAACTGCATGATCAGAGTGCTTACCAATGCCTTAGCCAAAGACTCAAATTGCTCATCAATAGCCTTCAGTAGTGCTCAAACATTATCATATTGATTAATCGAACCTCTAATCCCAGTAGAGACTTTGGTCTTTATGAACATAACTGAGAGACGATTAGATTGCTCCCATTTTCATATCAATCAACATAATCTAGAATGTTGGTCTCAGTGATAAAGGGTGGTTCATCCTTCCTTATGGCATACTCAATGTCTATCCACCCCAATGAAAAAGAATCCTCTCCTTCCACACTTTATAGTCATCACCCTTAAGATAAAAAATATCACATTTCATATTAGATAAATTAACAAGTTGATTACTGCAATACATCAAACATACATGCTCATGTCACAAAATTTGAAGCTTATAACTATATGACATGTTTTACCCATGTAAATCACACTACAAGAATTATGAATCACATGACATATAAAAACTACCTATGGGCTAAGTTTCTATTCACATTTATTCGCATACAACCTTAAGATAAAACTATTAAACTATATTTCATTTCTTAATCCCTATAGGTAAATTAAGAAAATAGTTTAATATTTCATCCTAACCAATCATATTTAATATAATAAAATTTCTTGTGGGATAAATTTCATTATACCAAACATAATTAGCAACAATTAATGTTTGTTTAATTAGATGTGATTTAAAAAACTTAATGTATAATTTCAATATAATCTAATTTGCTGTAGCTACTCTTAAATCAATTAAAATGATGCAAATCACTGAAGACATTTAATTTTTTATGAATAAAATATTCATGAATTTGCATGCATTAGAAATAACAACTAAAGAATACATGCAAAATGAAATATGCATAAATTCATAACATATCTATAATAAATTTCCAAGATTTTATTTAAACATAAATAATAAAATCTTAGATTTAATTAAGCTCATTTTAGATTCTTCAAAAATTAATTTTCCAAAATACCCAAATTAAAAATTCTGTAAAAAGTGCCAAACAGATTTAATATTTTTGGATTTTTTTATTTTCCTACCCAGAAAACGATATGTCATTTCACCTGGAGAAAACACCAAAATTGCCCTAAAAACGACATGTTGTTTTCATCGCTGATGAAAATGACATGTCGTTTTCATTTTGAAATGATGACATGCCCTCTGCCTGAATAAAACGACGTGTCATTTTTATGAATGAAAAACAACGTGTTGTTTTTCTGAATGAAAAACGACATGCTGTTTTTTGGCCTCTGATTTAGATTTTTCATGTTATTTTGGGTCTTCTTTGCCTGAATTTGACCCAAATGGGTCCAATTGCAAACCCAATTGTTTCTATACCTTATGGGCACCAAAATTGACGTTTTAAAAACCCAGAAATGTTAGAAAATCAATTTCTTAATGATTTCTAACATTGGTTTTCATCAAAAAATGATTTCAAATACAACAAAGTTTTGAGTATTTTAAAAAACTCCATTAAACTCTATTCAAACATATTAAGGCAGAGAAAAAACTACACTCATGATAGCAAATGTTAGAAATTTACATATACGTAATTATGATTTTTCAACATTTATGCATGAATCCAAATTGTATAAAAGTCATCTAAATGTGGAAACATAAAAAAAGGAAATCTAACCTCCAGCCATTGACAAATACAGTAACAAAGGAGAATATCTCTGCAAGAATTCCTGAAGCAATTTTATCTGAAAGAAAGAGAATCTTCTAAACCTTCTGCAATTTAGAGAGATAGTGTATTTCTGAATAAACTGTAAGGTTTAGGGACCCCTTAGATTTTATGTGATATTTATAAACATCTACCATCAGAGTGTATGTTACCATCAAAAGGCATCTCTAAAACAAGGTCCTTTTTTTCTGAAGCATTATAACAGTTCAGAGATATCATTTAGTTGACATCCTTTAAAAAATACGTGTATATTGAACTACTTAAATTTATTATTTATTTATTATTATTTAAAAACTAAATAAATAATAATAAATAAATTAAAATAACATATTCTCCTCATTTTGTCATACATAGGGTCGGTGATGAAGAAATATATATTATGTTAAATTTAATATTTTATTGACAACTTCTCCAAGGTATAATTTGTGTGGGACATCATGATAATTATTTTGTTGTTTTATAGATTGTTGTTCTTAAACAATTAAAAGTCCATATAAAAATACAAAATAGAATTAAAAAAATTAATCCATCAAGGTTGTAAAAAACTATTTATGTCTGTATTAGAGACACTAAAATTTTCTTCCATTCCGACAACATGTAATTGTATTACATGTTTTAGTACCAAATTAATCCATTGAGGTTGTGAAAACTATTTATTTCCATTGTTGCGGATGGGTCTCTCCTATTCACAACAATGTTTTAGTACCAAATTCATAAAAATTAAGCTTTATTTCTATGTTTCATTTTAAGATTTTCTTTCCTTCATACTTTGTTATATGATTTGTATCTTCATTCATATAAACTTAGAACTTAATTTCATATTATTTAATTCATAGTTTCATATTAATTCTATTATTAGTTATTGAGTATCATAAATACAAAAATAATTAAAATTAGTTCTACTTCCTTATAACTTGACACTTGGTGCAACTTCTACAAATTTATTGCTTTCATTCACTCAATTTATTAAGAAACATTCTCAACACATTCTAGCAATTGAAATGGAAACAAGTACTTCTCGAAATAGATTACTTCAATAATTGTTAGTCTACTCCATCTAAAAAATAAATAAATGAATGAATGTTTACATTTTTCATGATCATATCCCAAACAAATGCACAATGGTTATTAATTTAATTAAATAAAGTTACATATTATTGTGCTTTAATTCATCAAATGCCTATGCTTTATATACCTTTTTGTTTACAGCAGATTAAAAACCATATTTTAATCATTTTATTACTTTTTTATTCAAGTAAGGTCACACTCTTATCCTTTATCTGTAACTTAATATTATCCGCTACTATAGCTCCCTAGCCCTGTCAATCAGTAATCAACAGTGCCTTACTTAATAACATCTTCATGTATGTTTAAAGATATACTAACTCATGACACACATCAATGGCAAAGCACATTCGGTGTAGGATTTAAGACCTCTTCCATACACACACACACACACATACATATGGGAAAACTATGGTGGAGTGCACCAGAATTCTCCATAGATGGTGAACAAGTTATCAACCATTAGATTATGTTTGGATGGCTTATAATGAAAGGATGTACAAGTACATTTTTAACTTAAGATCCACATAATTTTAAAAAAATATAAAATCTTCTTCTCCTAAATTAGTCTGCTTGAAACCAACAATGAAAACCTCACCCACCGTGTGACGACCCGTTATATTTCAAGCCATACCTTAACACTTTTTTTACTTATATAGTTATAGAAATCTAAGAATATATATATTTTTTAATAATATTACTCATATATATATGTATGTATGTATACTTAACATAACAATTCTGAACAAAAAGTTTTGTCTTACTTGTATCACATTACAACTTATATTTAATACTTACTCTACAACAAGTTCCAAATTTACTTAATATACATATAGAGCAAAAATGTTACTATGGCGGTATCAATACCTAGGTCTATACATGGCTCATGTACCATCGCTAGCTCATCACTGAATCTATCCTGTCCTTTTGGCTGAATTACCTGGAGCATGAAATAACTAAGTGAGTTAATGCTCAGTAAGTCCAAACATAGCCCACATGTATAACCTACTTGTATGCGTGAGCCATTTATGCTTGTTTATGAACATTCATTTTTTTCTTCTTCATATTTCAATCTTAACTAGGGCCCGAGTATTCATACCATATGTGCACATGGGTCATCGTAACATCGAGACCAAAATATAACTTAGAACTCCTCCTTAAGTTGGGAGCTGGTACGACACTTTTCTCTTTGTCTGGTGATTCAACTACCAATCCATTAATTTAGGTTACCATACCATGCGATGATTTCTTTACCTAAGACAAGTGCACATCATATACACATCTTTAAGTGTATTATATACATAACAACATTTGTATATATACTATTCCCAAAACCTTCTACCCTATACTGTAGGTGGGGTTCAAACTTACTTGAGTATGCTATAGTGTTAACCCAATTTTCAGTTCTCCACTAACCATCCAAGTGCCTTGTATGGATAGTTTATGGTCATTAGCTAATTTACTACTATTAATCTATACATCGATAAAGTGTATACGTTAATTACCGAGTTGGGTTATTGCTTAGTTTGGAAACGCAATTACTATGGATTTCATTCCTCTTGGTTCACGACATCTTATTGTTACTAATGAAGAGTAAAAATTCTTTGCTAAGGACATTTTTCCTATTTTGAACCTTTTAGGCTATTTTACGAAAAATGATGTTTTTACCCTTGACAGGCCTTTTTAAACTTCTTAGGCCCTTTTTTTGCTAACTCAACACACAATGTTGCTTATTAGTAATGGAACAAAAATTCAAGGTATTGATCCTCTTATTCTCCAATAAAACCAAATTTAGCAAAACTTTACAATTTTATCCCAGATATTGTAAATATTGATGATTTTGCCCTTGGGACCAAAATGATCTTTTTATTCCATTAACCTCAATTTTTCACAAGGATCAAATCCTTTGAAAGCTTCTTACCCAAATTCCTTCTATTAAAAACATTTTTGCCCTTTTACTTTTGTTACAATTTTGTGATAAAAATTATTAAATTCATATTTCATAAACCATTGCGAATTTTGACAGACCGTTTGCGATTTTTAACAGTTTCGTCAAGATCTACAACTTTTGTGTTTTAACTTTTTTGAAATTCCTATTTCAAAGTGGAGTTTTTAGCCATTTTTCAAAATTGCCGAGTTTGTGTAAATCTTTTCAATTTAGTCCTTTGTTAATTTTCACAAAAAATCTATTTTTTAACATTATGCACCCCTCTGTTTAGAGCAAGTTCCAAAACTTCTTTAGCAAATAATCATGTTTAAATATGCCAAATTTCATTCCCTTAAAAATCACTCAAAGTTTGCAAATTTATTTCATTTCAAAACCAAATTAAATTCTAAGCATACCACCCCTAATTTTTCTACTCATCACCTTCAGATACCTTAAAATTATGTAAACATACCATAAGCTAACTTAAATAATTACATGCCTCACTTGAAAACAAAACAAAACAAAGAAATCACAACCAAGAACTTAAAATTGGAAGGTTAAGCTTTTACCCAAGAAGATTGGTGAGCTTGAGCACCCTCAACAAACTTGATTTTGTCAACCCCCTAAGCATGATCCATATTAAAAAAAAAAAAAAAAAAAAACTTATCAAATCCCCCTTCAATCCCAAGGAAAACCCTAGAAAACTTAGAGAAAAGTTTAGATTTTACCTTAAAAGTTTGAAAAACCTTGGTCTTGAAGCATGATCCTAACTTGAAACTTGCTTCGAAACGGTTATGTGAAGAATTTGTTTTTGAGAAAATTTGGAGAGGGTAACCTTGGGGCTGCCGTGTAGGGTGGAGACGAAAAATGAAACAAAATTTTTGCTCACTTAAGGTATAAATCAAAGTTTCTCATTTAGATTTTTTTTTTGGCAAATTAGGTGACTCACCATTTTAATCATGACTTAGGGTTAGTTTGGCATTAAGGTATTCAGCCACATGAAGATGTGTGGTAGCCTAATCTCAACCATTAAGGTGTCCCCTTGGTGGGTCCTTTTTACTTTACATAGTATAATTTTACACCGTATAGTATTTTTCTTATACTATTAGGGTCAAACTGAAGAAATATATACTTAAGCGGTCTAAATATTCTAACTTACTCTTTGGTTCACTTTTGAATCCCAAGCACAACATTTCATATATCTATGTATATACTTAAGCAATTTACTTACACTATATTATACCCCTTTTTTACATTGTTTTGGGTTATAACATATTTTTCTACTTTATTTAATACTTTAATCATTTATAAATTTATTTCACAATACTATGATTAATTGTGATATAAAATTCATTTTAAGGATATTATTCACAAATTTTGTGCAAATTTTCAAGCATTTAAGTTCACAAAATTTGTATATAAAATATCCAATATTGCATAAAGTTCACAGTTAAATATCCTATTAATATTGTTCATATATTTTTTATTAATTTACAAAAATATGATTTAGAAGAATAAATTCATTAATTAAACCCAAATAAGTATTGGATTTAATAATGAATTTTCCTTGAGCATTACACACCGGCCACCGCCTTAGGCAACCGTCGTCGTCATCATCAAGAAAGAGGAAAAAAAATTCTTTCATTCATTCATTTCTTTTGCAGGGAGGTGATGGTTCGGTTCAAGGTCTGTACAAATGGATTCAACATCGGTAGCAAAAACCATTTCACCATCCTCAGGCATGTCATTGATTTTGTTGATATTTTCTAGCTTTAACGATGGCGATTATTATCATTATTATTATTTTTTGTTTCAATTTTTCTTTCATGTTTGGATTTTTCTTCAATTAGGGAGGTTTGATGGTGGTACAATGGAACTACGAAGCTTCGAGGCAAGTGATGAACCAGACACTGGTGCCAATCAATTTGTCTAGAGCTCAACTGATGTAGCCCAAGCCTAGGGTTAAGGCTCACAGTGGTCAAGCCACCGATCCGCAAGGTATCGTTGAAATAGTTTGGTTTTGACCCTCGATCTCGATTAAGGCGGCATTCTCAGTTCTCTATCATGCCAACCAAGTCTTATCGACCCTTCGTGGAGAGGATCGAGGTGTAAAGGACGACCACCTCCGAGTTTTGCCGTAGAGGTTGTTGAGGTCGGAGAAGAAGGCTGTCATCGCAAAGGTTCAAGTGCTGTTCACAGAGGTCCATCTCCGGGTGCTACTTGTAAAGGTCGTCAAGGAATGGTTGGCACCGTCACCAGAGGAAGATTTTGGGGCTACCAGAGGATATGGTTTTTTCATTGTTTAGATCTTCTTCTTTTTTTTCAGTCTTTTGTTTTTTTGTTTTGAATAAATGTTGTGATTGGGTATTAAATAAAGTGTGGTAGGTCTTATTTTAAATTTTGCCCTCTTTTCTTACCATTAATTTAAATCTAAAATTTCACATCATCGATGGATAATTCTTCACCGATAAAGAATTTATCTACACTCCACCAGAGACTTCCCCTATATATATATATGAAATAAATGTTAGTTGTTTGGGCATTTATAACAACCATAAAATATAGAAAACGGAAGCGTATAGGATCAAATTCAATACCTCCAGCCATTGTCGTTTAATGCTCTGTTTTCCACTGCGTGATTAATGAATTTTTGGTTTTTCTAGGCACTCTCAATTCTACACTTGATGGTGTAATTTTCATGAATGAATTGTGTGCTCAGGGACCCAAACATTTAAAACCACGACCATCACACGGTTGTAACGGTTGGTACCAACCGTTACACGTGAGGCAGTTGATACGTGAAGCATATCACGTGGGCCAAAAATTGAAATGGCCAAATGAGTTTTTAACATTCTCCCACTTGGCCCACGTATTACATCAACTGCTATAATAAGAAACAAAACACATAAATCATGGCGACAGGTCCTCTAAATAACGAGTATTATCTTCCATGTATCACAATATATCTTGTTTCTTAGATTTTCTCTCTTATCTTAATGAATAAACCCTATGTTTATTCTAGGTCCTAAACTTTAGTGATATTTCTCAGAAATAAAGTTGCGCACTTAATTGAAGCTGAAAAGAGAAAATATCATAAATATAGAGTTTCACAACAAAGTATGACAAAATTACATAAGGGAACCAAGCCCCATTCTATCCACATGTTCCCTAAATTTTACTGGTGGCATGCCTTTAGTCAAGGGATCGGCAATCATCAATTCAGTGCTTATATGTTCAATGACCACTGCTTTATCCTTAACACGCTCTCTTATGGCTAGATACTTAATGTCGATGTGTTTGCTTCGACTACCACTCTTGTTGTTTCTAGCCATAAAAACAGCAGCTGAATTGTCACAGAATATCTTCAACGGCCTAGAGATAGAATCCATAATCCTAAGCCCAGAAATGAAACTCTTGATCCATGCACCATGTGAGGTAGCCTCAAAACAGGATACGAACTCGGCCTCCATAGTGGAAGTAGCAGTCAAGGTTTGTTTGGCGCTCCTCCATGAAATAGCCCCACTAGCTAGCATGAAAATGTATCCGGAAGTTGATTTTCATGAATCAATGCAGCCAGCAAATTCAGAATCAGAGTAGCCAATGACTTCCAAGTTGTTAGTCTGTCTATACATAAGCATGTAGTCTTTGGTTCCTTGTAGGTACCTCATCACCTTCTTTGCAGCCTTCTAGTGGTCTAATCCTGGATCACTCTGATATCTGCCCAACATTCCTACAGCAAATGCAATGTCAGGTCTTGTGCAAACCTGAGCATACATAAGACTTCCAACAGCTGAAGCATATGGAATGTTGTGCATCTGTTCTCTTTCAAGGTCATTTTTCGGGCACTGATTCAAATTGAATCTGTCACCCTTCACAATGGGAGCTATACTCGGTGAACAATTTTTCATCCAAAATCTCTCCAAAACTTTGTTGATATAGGCCTCTTGAGACAGACCCAAAGTGCCTTTATATCTGTCTCTGTGTATCTTAATGCCTATAACGAAGGATGCATCACCCATATCCTTCATGTCAAAGTTTTTAGAGAGGAATTGTTTTACCTCATGTAGCATACCCTTGTCATTGGTTGCAAGTAAAATGTCATCCACATATAGAACCAGGAAACAAATTTTACTCCCACTGACTTTTTGGTATATACATTGATCCATGATGTTCTCTACAAATCCAAATGAACAGATGACATTATGAAATTTCAAATACCACTGACGGGAGGCCTGCTTTAACCCATATATGGATTTCTTAAGCTTACATACCAACTGCTCACCATTACTAGAGGAGAATCCTTCTGGTTGTTTCATATAAACCTCTTCCTCTAGTTCACCATTGAGAAAGGCCGTTTTCACATCCATTTGTTGCAACTCCAAGTCAAAATGAGCAACAAGTGCCAAGATAATGCGAAGAGAATCTTTCTTGGATACAGGAGAAAAGGTCTCCTTGTAGTCGATTCCTTCTTTCTAAGTGAATCCTTTGGCCACGAGTCTTGTCTTATATCTTTCGATGTTGCCCAATGAGTCTTTCTTCGTTTTATAGACCCATTTACACCCTATGGCTTTTGCACCATCAGGCAACTCGACAAGATCCCAGACTCCATTGGATGCCATAGAATCCATCTCATCCTTCATTGCATCGTACCAAAGTTTCGATTCTTGGCAACTTATGGCTTGTGAAAATGTTTCGGGATCATTTTCGGCTCCAATGTTGTAGTCCGATTCTTGTAGATACACAACATAATCACTAGAAATTGCCGATTTCCTTTCTCTAGTAGATCTCCTTAATGTTGGTTCAACATTTTCTAGAGGAATCTGTTGTCCAACTTGTTGCTCGATTGTTTCCGATGGTTCTTGAGCAACTTGACCTTCTAGATTATTATCAACAATTTGTGGAACCTTAATGATCGGTTGCACAACACTCGGTTGAACTATAGGAGTGCTATGAACTATGATCAACCTGTCACTTGATGTAGATGGTTGAGCTTCAGTATGATCTCCTTCAAAAACTATGTTTCGAAATTGATCACTCCCACTAATCAAGTCATTCTCAAGAAACTTGGCGTTCCTTGATTCCACAAATCTAGTGCTATGAGTTGGACAGTAGAATCTATATCCTTTGGATCTTTCGGCATATCCAATGAAATATCCGCTAATGGTCCTCGGATCTAGCTTCTTCTCTTGTGGGTTGTATACTCTTACTTCAGACGGACATCCCCAAACGCGTATATGTCGCAAACTCGGTTTCCAACATTTCCATAACTCAAATGGCGTCTTTGGGACAGCCTTAGTTGGAACCCGGTTTAATATATACATAGCCGTCTTAAGAGCTTCAGTCCACAAGGACTTAGGTAGGTTGGAGTTACTCTGCATACTCCTCACCATGTCCATTAATGTTCGGTTTCTTCTTTCTGCCACACCATTCTAATCCGGAGAACCAGGCATGGTATATTGGGCAACTATCTCATGTTCTTGAAGAAACCTTGCAAATGGACCTTGAGCTTGTCCATCCTCAGTGTATCTACCATAATATTCTCCACCTCTATCTGTCCTCACGATCTTTATTTGCTTTCCGCATTGTTTCTCTACTTCAGCCTTGAAAACTTTAAAGGCGTCTAATGCTTCGTCCTTTGTATGAAGCAAGTAGAGGTACATGTACCGTGAGTAATCATCTATGAAAGAGATGAAGTATCTCGGACCATATGAGTCCATTACTGGACTACAAATATCTGAATGTATGATTTCTAATATTTCTGAACTCCTCTTGGCACCTTTCTTAGACTTGTTGGTTAGCTTTCCCTTAATGCAACCCACACAAGTCTCGAAGTCAGTAAAATCCAAAGTACTAAGTACTCCGTCAGTCACTAACCTCTTGATTCTCTCAATGGAGATATGTCCTAATCTCCGATGCCACAACATAGAGGAATCCTCATTTATAACACAACGTTTAATGCTAGATTGAACATGCATAGCAGTATGATGTGGTTCATTTTGCAAGTTAATTGAGAAAAGACCATCAGACAAAATACCATTCCCAACAAGATCAGATTTATAAAATAAACTGAAACATTTGTCTGAAAAAGTAAAGGAATATTCCAAATGTACAAGTCTGGAAACAGAAATTAAGTTCCTAGAAAAGTTTGGAACATAAAATGTCTTATCTAATTCCAAAGTAAAACCACTACTTAAAACTAAGGTGCATGTTCCGATAGCTTCCACATGTGAACGCATCTTATTTCCTGAAGAGATGCTAAGCTCACTTCCCAGTGGCTTCCTTAGTTTTCGCATACCCTGCAAGGTATTCGAAACATGGATTGTAGATCCAGAATCAATCCACCATGTGTTATAGACAACATCAATCATATTAGATTCATAACAAACCAATGAGATTGGATTACCTTTCTTCTCAAGCCAACTCTGAAATTTTGTGCAATCCTTCTTCATGTGTCCCTTCTTTTTACAGAAGAAACACTTGGATTCCTTCTTAATGACAGCTTTGGGAGATATTTTACTCTTCCCTTTGTCCTTGGCCTGATGTTGGTCTTGATTCTGATTCTTTCCTCTCGTGGTTGTAAGTGCAGTTTCACCCATTTCCATTACAAGCCGCCCCTCTTCCTGAGTACACATGGTCAGAAGTTCATTTATTGATCATTTGTCCTTATGTGTATTATAGGAAATCTTAAAGGGGCCATATTGTTTTGGTAGGGTGTTCAGAATGTAATGCACCAAGAAAGATTCAGACATATCCACCTCAAGGTTCTTTAATTGAGCCGCTATGTCCCTCATCTCCATGATGTGCTCACGCACACCTCTCACACTGGTGAGCCTTAAGGATGAGAACCTCATGATTAGGGTGCTGGCAAGTGCCTTATCTGAAGTTTCAAATTGCTCATCAATGGCTTTCAGTAATGCCCGGACCTTGTCATACTGTTCGACGGAACCACGTATACCAGCAGAGATTTTGGTCTTTATGAACATGACGCTAAGGCGATTAGATCGCTCCCAACGTTCATAAAGAGCAATCTCATCCTGAGTGCTGGTGTCAGTAATTACGGGCTCGTCTTTCCTTATAGCATAATCAATGTCCATCCACCCTAAGTGAAAGGAGTATTCTCTCCTTCCAGACCTTGTAGTTATCCCCTTTCAGCTCAGGGATATCACATCGTACATAAGAGAAATTCACAGGTTGTATGACTGCATAATTAAAATAAACATGCTTATGATCAAAATATTGAGGCTAATAAACATAAATCATGCATAATATCATGAATCTATAACATAAAACTTGCCTGTGGGCTAAAGTTCTAATTCAATTAGATTCATTTAATTGTATGATAAAACTATCAAATTATGTTCCCTTTTCTAATCCCTGTGGGTAAATCAGAAAATATAATTTGATATTTTATCCCAATTAGTCATACCAATATAATAAAAATTCCTGTGGGATAAAATTTATTATATTAAGTACAATTAATTACAATAAATGTCCTTTAACCAAATGTGATCCTAAACCAATTAATATATAATTTTGTATAATTAGAGTTGCTGTGGCTAAGCTCCAATTATTCAAAAATTATATGGATCACTTAGGCATTTAATTTTGTTCACAAATTATTCATGAAAATCGCATGTTCTATAGGCAATATAATAATTATGAACAAGGTCTTAATTTGTGCTATATGGGTTAATTAACTTAATAACATGCATAATAAAACTTAAAACAATGCATATAACAATAATTAGCACAACAATTATATCAATATATTTTCCAATAAAACATTCATTAATATGGAACATTTTCTAAATGAAATGCATAATTAATTTCATAATTTATGCATAAAATGTATTTCCAAAATTATGTACATACAACAATAAAATTATGCACATAAAACAAATGCTTGGTACATAATGCTTAAATTGAATTTCCCATGAAATTATTGCAAGAATTATGTGCATATCCAAAAACCAAAAATTAAATTTTTTTTTTTTATTTTTGGATTTTTTTTTTTTTTTTGCCAAAACGGCGTCGTTTAACTTAAGGGGGGGGGTCCCCAAAAAGCGGCGTCGTTTGGAGTTGGGAGTATCTCGCGCCCGCTAAAAACGACGGGTCGTTTTGCTGCCCGAATGCAAAATGACCTGTCGTTTGGATCGTCTTCCACCTTCAGCCGGGTCGATCTGACCCGGTTGCGACCCGCGCGACCCGACGAAAAACCCGACGGTTTCTCTTCCCTCCGACGTCCATTTCAGGCATTCCAAATCCCAAAATGCTCAGAAATTAATAATGTGATGATTTATGAATTCAAAATACATAATTAACCAAGAATTCATATTAGTCAAGACTTGTTTTTCACGGCCATAAAACCGGCATGCACAGACCAAAAAAATTTGTCGAATTTCTCGGTTTTTCATCATAAAACATTAAGAAAACATTAACTTAATGGTTTTATAGCAGTAACATTGAAAATATGTCAAAGAAAAACAAAGCCCAAATCACGGTTCAGAAACCGTGGAAAACAGAATTTTTCGTTCAAAAATTTGAACATCAAGGCAGAGGTATAAGGCTCTGATACCAAATGTTAGTTGTTTGGGCATTTATAACAACCATAAAATATAGAAAACGGAAGCGTATAGGATCGAATTCAATACCTCCAGTCATTGTCGTTTAATGCTCTGTTTTTCACTGCGTGATTAACGAATTTTTTGTTTTTCTGAGCACTCTCAATTCTACACTTGATGGTGTAATTTTCATGAATGAATTGTGTGCTCAGGGACCCGAACATTTAAAACCGCGACTATCACACGGTTGTAACGGTTGGCACGGTTGGCAGTTGATACGTGAAGCATATCACGTGGGCCAAAAATTGAAACGGCCAAATGAGTTTTTAACAATAAAAGGTAGAGGTTTTATTAAGAGGATAAGGAGAAGAGAAATTGTTGATTGGTTATCCAAGTGGCTCATCAAGACCAAGTCAAGTCGTACGTGAATATAGCCATATGATTGACGTGCACGTCATTGTGTTCAATATTCCAACTGTAAACAGATTACTAATTAACCGAATTTTGGTTGAAATTAATCTGTCTATCTACATATCCTTACAACTAAATTATACATATTATTTTCTCTTTTGATTTGTGGCAAGAAATGAGGTCAGATCATAAGGGAGACTTCAAATAATTGCATTCACACTTTTGCGGTGTAATAAATAAATCCCATCTAGCTGTGAAAACGGTGTAATAATTTTTGCAAAAGCATTAGTACACATTATTTGTGAAGGGAATTTGTAAGAAAATAGGAAAAAAAAAAAAACTAGCAACTAATCAGGTATGTATTGTCATTTTCTATATAAAAAAAAAAATGGATTTGATATGAAGTGGCTGAATGTTCCTTGTGTTGGATATTGGATATCCAACAAAGAACAAAATCGCTTGCTATGGGATATAACCAATGACCGTCCCTAGAAATATTTATATGAAATAAACACATCGAAAATTCGGAAAGGAAACAAACACATAGTTGGTGGAAATCACCTCACCTCCAATATCATCTGAAAATTTGTCAATTCATTGAATGTAGATCTTAACAATATTATTGCAAAGATATAAAAGAAAATTAAAATCTTCAGAATATAAAAGAAAAAAAAAGAATTAAATTTCGAATAACAAATTGGTAACTGTTTTCCTAACTTGTATTAATTCCAAGACAGATATCCTTCTATTAGATCCTGTCTTTTTTATCAAATAAACTCTATATACTTATATATAAGGATTAATTTCATAAATAGTTCCTGTTATTTATACTTAGTTATATTTTAGTCTTTTAACGTTTAAAAAATCCCATTTTAGTTTCTAATATATCACTTAGTTTAGGTTTAGTCTCTCTATTAATTACGCTGTTAAATATTTAATAAAAAGATTTTAAAAATATCCTAATTGAGTCCCTATTCCACTTTTGGTCTTTCTCCTTTGACTAAGAGTTATTAAAGACTTTAAGTTAAATAAATCTTAAATGAAAAACTAAATGTTACAATTTTGATTTATGTAAGTAAACAAAACCAATTTTATCATATTGTTAATAAAATGAATTTTAATTTAGAAAAAGACAAGTTGAATTTTTAATACTGGTATATAAGTATTGGATAATCACGCATTTTAAATAAATTATTGTTATTTCATTAATCAAAGTTGTTTTATTTAGGTTCTCACTTAAGTTTTTTATTTTATTTTATTTTGATATCTAATAATACATTACTAAAAGAGATTAAAAATGAAATAAAGTAATAGATTAAGGACCAAAAGTGAAATAAAGTAATAGATTTAAGACCAAATTGGAACACTTTAAGAATAATTTGTTAAATATTTGACACTTTATTAATGGAGGGACCAAAACTAAAACAAAATAAAGGATTATGATCAAAATAAGACTTTTTAAACACTGAAAACTAAAATAAGACTGAAGGTAAACATAAAGAACTACTTATAAAATTAATCCTCTATATATATATATATATGTAAGGAGAGAGAGGGATGCTCCTAATTGACTAAATTTAGAGCATGCAAACTAGCCGTTACATATTTCCTTTCACTCTCTTATTATATATCTACCTGGAAAAGAGTAATATTTTTGCGAAAATAAGATCAAACTAAAAAAAAAAGTGAGTTAAGCGAGGTAGATTTCTTAATTTTCTAGTAACATCAGGCAAAATTCACTTCTTAATTAAGATCCTAATATTTTTCTTTAAGGTTGAACACTATGTTTAGAAAACAAAAAAAAAAACAAAAGTTGAACAGAAATTTCTTAAGGATATGCCATAGACTGATCTAGAATGTTAAAAAATAAATGACATTAAGTTACTGAATAAAAGGTTTACTATAGTAGTGCTATACATAGATATTTTCTCCCTATTACCCAATAGATATGTCCAACGTAAGTAGATATTTTATTAAAGCCGCCCACATAGTTGCAGGCCAATGCTCTGGTGGCTAATGGGGAACTCTCAAATGTGGTTGAAAATTTCTCTGTCATCAGTTTGTAACAGCCATTGTCTTTTTCTGTATCATAATTTCTTCTGTTTTATCAATGAAAAAAGGGGTACAAGAATTAGATTTAGTTCTTGAGATTATCGAGAAAATTTCAATGACAACACTAATTTTGTATACCCAACAAAGGGACTATTAAGGGAATAGTGTGGAAGCCACTTAAAAATTATTTTAGGTAGTAATGAGAAAGTTCAAGCACGTATTTTCCAAAAGAATTTTTCAAATGAGAACCCTAATTTTTGTAAACCCAATAAAGAAATAATTAAGGCAAAAGTGTGGAAACCACTTAAAATTTGTTTTAAGTTGTAACGAGAAAATTCAAGCACGTATATATTGTCGGTCTCTTGGATATGAATTTTCAAAAGAATTTTACCCATAAAAATTAAGCAAGGGCACTTGTTTATTATTAATATTCCCTTTGTTGACGCATATATTTTATTTTATTTTATCATGCCTTTGAAGGCAAAATTTAAGTAATTATTAGTAGTTTTGTGAGTTTTATATGAAAATAAATTATGGAGATTCTATAGTAAATTTTAACCTTATTAGCAGGTCTTGTTATGTTAGCCGTGTGATTAACTCTTCAACAGTATGATATGTGATTGTCTAAGTAAAAAGTTTACAGAACGTGATACTAAACTATTTTCAGTCGTAGATCATGCCATTGAAAAAGTAATTAATCCATTGGTTGAAATAACATGACCCAAGGAAAAGCCTAAAATGCTTGTCTTGCAATAAGTTTTGCTCATAAAGTAAAGCTAAAAGAGTTAACGAAACAAATGGCCAATTTATGTTTATTGACTTAAAATATGACTTTTGTTTGTAAATATTTTACAAATGTCTCAAAATAATATCATTGAAATAATTACTTAATAGTTATATAGTACAATGTATATATTAAAATAATTATTATGTCATTAAGGACATTTAAAGATATTCTGAATATTGTGTTGAATTTCAATTTCATAACAATAATTTTAATAATAATATGATTATGTATCATAATAATAATAACTAAAATAAGACCGTAGTGTCTTACTGATGGCCATGAATTTCTAAGTACAATATATTTGCAATTCAAGTCGTGAAGCACCACCGATATCTTCTTAGTGAATTCTAAAAGGAAAAGGGCAAAACCCAAGTACGACCGGCACAAGAATAGGTACATACAATCAAAGTAACAAATTGTAGTTGTGGGCAGAGGGAGCTTATGCATCTTAACCTGGTTTTGTTATTTTAACTATTTGAATTAATTTTTAATAGTCTATGCAAGTCTTTTACATTAAAAATTTACTCCTGGCATTGCAACATTGTTTTAGCATTGATTAGATCGTTAAAAAATTAATTTATATGTTAAAAATACACGTACCGATGGAGTCAAAATGTTTGTCCTACTATAAATTTTTTGAAAGAAAAATAATGTTGCTCTTAATTAAAAAGATCATGTTGAAACAATGATAATGGTAGTTATGGCAATAACAAAATTTATTATTAATATTATTATTATTATTTTATAGAATGGCATTGTTTGCTAATTTATTTAAAATTTTATGGAATAAAATGAAATTATTTTCGACTTCTATGGAAGATTCCCGACTAAATTCCTAAGTCTTAACAAAACTTATTCCTTTTCTATATGTTGCAACTAACACAGATAATTAATACCAAATGAAAAGCTCTAAAATTTTTCTTGGTGCTATTTTATTCTTATTTATTTCTCCAGTCCATTACTACTAATTCTCTCTAATTTTCTTATATTTTAAAGAATTAATCTTTCTGTTATCTTTTTCTTTTTCTGTAGAAGAAAGAGGATGAAAGGGAGAGAATAATATACTTACGGAGGTTAAAACACATAAATAAATAAATAAATAAAATATTACTGGCATTTTACAGCTAACAACTTTTGGGCAAATTATAAAATCGAGCTTTCATAATTGGGTCCCCTATAACTTCAGAAAAAAAAAAAAAAAACTTAGACTTCAGTAGAGATAGACAAAGAGAAATTTCTTTTTTTTTTTTAATTGTTGTTTCAGAAACATCTATTTTGTTAAAAACCATTCTTTAAAGTGAAGATCATAACAGATGAGGTCTAATGCAAAAGATAAAAATTAAAGAAACAATTCACAAGACAACAATTGGGATGTGTGTGTGCGTAAGTGAAGAGAATTGGGGCACAATGTTGAAAAGTGAAAAGAATAACGAGTGTACAGGCTGGCTCCCAAGCAAGGAGACCATTGCAATAGTAGTGGACAGTGGACTAAAAAGCATAATTATATGGTCGATGAGAGAGAAAGAGAAAGAAGAGAGAGAGAGTTTGGTTGGCCGCATTTCATGGGTTGTAATAGAGTTGTAAAACTAATCATAATATTCCATGTCCAACTGTATTCCCGTGTTTTGTTCATTTCCTTCCCCGAGATTCTCTCTTAGCGTATACTTTTCTTTTTTAAATACATTCCAAATTAAAATATTATAAGCATCAATTCAAACACAAAACACCACAAGGTAATTAGCAACTCAGCCCTAATAACTAATCGAAACCACCAGTTTTATTGAAACGCTCAAGGGGTAATACAAATACTGAGTCCCAACAAAAGAGAAATGAAAAGATACGTCACAAATCTAGCACACAAATAGCTCTTTCAACTACACCTCTATAGACGTGGACAACTCTGATCGACCAAAATTAAGAGACTAAAAGCAGTGAAGCCAACTATAACACTACAAAGGCCAATGACTTGCGGACTAGACACAAAAACATCACTGAAAGGTGGGAAACTATCTCAATTATTAGAGCAAAGAGCCAATGAAACAACACAAACACACTAAAAACTAACCGGTGAAGGCATCATCGTTTTTATTTGATAAATATAGAAATAAAACAAAATAGGTAGAACCCAAGTGAAACCGACTAAACCATCGGTGACGAGCCAACCTCCATTGAGCAAGAGAGAGAAGGTAATGGAATTGCCGTCAAGCCACAAAAAGACCATAAAGGACATGGCCTACCGTCAAGTAAGGAACACCCGTCATCGTTTGTCTCTACAAATCTGAAAGGCCATAGTAACCACATGTCTACCACTCCCTAAAGCCTCACGGCCAGGAAGCATGGATGCCGAGTAGCATGCCTCCAAAACCTAAAAGGAAAAATCCCCCCATCTGCCTCCTCCGACCTCTTCAATCGACGCACAATCAAATCACTAGAGGGCATAGGTGTTCGAGCGCGACAGGAACCAAACTCCTAGTCCTCATCGGAACCAAAGCTCCCAAACCCTTTCCAAGCTGTCAAAGCGCCTCCACGGAGCAACTAGTGTCACTTCACTTCAACACCCTTCCCTCGGGCCAAGAGTTCGACGACCAGCCAACAACGATACTGGACTCCAGCCCATCAGTTCCCATACTTGGGGCAGCACACAAAAGAAGAAAAGTGTGAAACCCTAGTAGAGGAAAAGTAAAAACCAAAAATCACGATTTTTCCACTCTAAGCCTATTCATCTCTTCTTCTCCTTTTCTTATTCATTCATTAAATTATATAAAAAAAAAAAAAAAAAGAACATAGTATGTCAATATCATGCTACATACTAAATCAATCATCCATACTTATGAAAAAAAATACTTACCAAATATGTTACGTCTAATTTTTTAGATGAAGTATTCTTTATGCCATTTAAAATAAAATTCCAAATAAAATTCTTAAATTATAAAAAAAAGAAAAAAAATAACCCTTATGCCTTTTTGTTCGAATAATATATTTTTTAAAAAACAAATATTTTTCTCCCTTTAATATGCTAGGGCAAAGCAACATAACCATATGGCGACAGGATGTAATATTCATTTATCCTTTTTCCCCTTCTCATTTTTTAAAATACTAATTACAGATAAGTAAGATAAAGTCTTAAATTCAACAGCTAACTAATCCAAACCTACAAACAATATTACAATAATAAACGAAAAATAATAACAAAAAATGTTAAAAATATTTGATTGATCTAGGTGATTGATTGAAAATATTACCATAATATATATATATATATATATAAGCATAAATAGAATAATAATGCATTAAAAAATAGAATAAAAAATAAGCATTAAAATAGAATAAAAAAAAGCTTTAGAGTAATAAGCAAAGGGAAATTCTATTCACACCACAAATATTCCTAAAGGCATCTTAAACTAAAAAATTTTATATTTAAAATTTAAAATTATGTTTTTTAATATAAAAGTCTACTTTATTTCTAAAATACTTCTATAGTGCACCCCAACAAAACCAAATCCTCTCCCATAATTTTAGGTACATAGTTTTTTTTTTTTTTCTTTTTTCCTAACTATCAAAGATTCATACCCTAAATTCATCTTATCACCTCTATGACTCTCTCTTTTTTCCTTTTTAGGTTTTTTTTGGGTTTGGCAAACCAACTTAAAGCATTCAAACTTGACGTTTTTAGCCAATTTAAGAAAGTACCCACAAAATGTTCAGAGTTACGAGTAACATTTGAACTACAAAATGCTTGGACAGCTTTATACATAAACCTCAAACCAGTATCTCTATTGAAAAGTCTCGAAGCTACAAATTCGTTAAATTAATTCTTGAAATTTGATCTATAGTTAAATTATCCTCTAATCGTCAAAGTTATGTTACTAAAGTTATGGGAGGGAATTTGATTTGGTTAGGGTATACTATATATTTTAAGAATATAGTAGATCTTAATAGAAAAAAATATAATATTTTTTTAGTTTTGGATGCCTTCAAAAATATTTAAAGTGTAAATAAAATTTTCCATAAACAAAACACTTGAAATTATAAATTAAAGCACAACACGACAAAACAAGGTGCCGGCCCAATCGATTACCGGATACAACTCCTACTGGTACCTCTGCATTGTATTCCCAAAGCGTGTCTCGCCTTCAGACAGAACAATACAACAATAAAAACTGAAACACAGATAAATAGAAAAACCCAACCAAAAAAAAAAAAAAAAGAACTGCTAAATCCATTATACAGACCCACAGAGCTCAGAGAAGGATTCTCCGTTAATGAACGTCAAAGTCGCCGGCGACGGCGCCGACCGGACGCCGGAGCTGCTGAATCTCGTGAACGACGCCGTCGCTGTCTCCATTGGCGGCGGTCCTTTGAAGAAGGACTGCACGGATCTGGTCCGTCGGATCGCTCTGCTCACGCATTTGTTCGAGGAGATGAGGGACTTCAAGGGAGAATCTCGGCCGTCGGATGCGTCTGCTTCTTCTTCGTCGTCCAGTTCTTGGAGGAGTTCTTGGGACTCTGATCTGATTGTTGCTCTCCAGGCTGTGAAATGTCTCCTCTTGGTCGCTGCCAACTTTAATTCCAACAATGCACCTACTGTGAGTTCAGTTTTCACTTTCCGACCTATTTTCTCGCCAACCAAACAGAGCATTGTCTTTAAGAATGTCTTTTACTGCGTAATATTGGATCCTTTGATCTGTGCTGCTAATTACCGAAACCGGATCGAGCTTGTTGTTAAGCGAAATTATTCACTTTAACCTGTGAATTTTAGCCCAAAAATCTCTGAAAGTAATTAAGAGCCAATTTTGCTTTTTTTTTTTCTGTAAATTAAGCACAGTGATTCGATATGGAGATGTACCAATCAGCTTCATTATGCGTGAATATATATATATTTTTTTTCCAGTATCGTTGTGTTGAAAATTCTGAAGCAAATCCTATTTGTTTAATTTGATGGTTTCTCCTAGGAAAATAGCAATTGATTTGACTTTCTCGTCAAATTAGTGTGTCAAACAAAAACTCTTGCCCAAAATTTTGCCTTGATCATATGCAATCTTAGGGAAATCTCTGAAGTACTCTGCTAAATCTTGATTTTAAGGATGGAGCTACTAAGAAGATGGCCTTCCAATTTCAGTGCGTGACTTGGAAATTGGAGAAAGCTTTGGCCAATTTGCCATATGATCATTTTGACATTTCTGAGGAAGTTCAAGAACAGGTCAGAATTGAATACTAATGGGATATTTTTGTTTTGTTTATACTTTTGAGTATTTTTATGTGATGTTTATTGACTTCGGTCTTATTAATCAGGTCGAATTAGTGAGAGTGCAATTGAGAAGAGCCACTGAGAGATATGGATCTATGAATTCTAAGAAAATGTTGTCCCATTTATTTCAACCAATGGAAAAAGAAATTGACGTAGAATCAGCAAAAAATGTAAATGATTTGCATACAGAACACAGGAGCAGTATTGATGATAAAGTTGCAGCCAAGATGAATGTTGTATTGAGAAGTGACAGCTTGAACAGCCATAGCGGAGATGAAACTAGTCAAAAGTCAGAAATTCCAAGGAGCTATTCAACTCCGGAGTTGCGTTCAACCAATGACAATGATGATGATGATGATAACGACAATGATGAGCAAGAGAACACAGATAAGAAGGGTTCAGGTGAAAGAAAGAAGCCAGATGTCATTGTAATTCCTGATGATTATCTGTGCCCTATATCCTTAGAACTGATGAGAGATCCAGTTATTGTGTCCACAGGACAGGTATGGTTCTTTAGAATTGCAATTTGATAATTGTTTTAGTACCTATTTTCCTTGGAATCATAGAGTTGGACGCTGTTAATCAACAGTTATCATGCTTATGGATTTTGTCTCTCTTTGTGTTTTGTAGACATACGAGAGATCTTACATTCAGAGATGGATAGATTGTGGGAATAGAACATGTCCGAAAACTCAGCAAAAGCTTGAAAATTTGACGCTAACCCCTAACTATGTTTTGCGAAGTCTAATTAGTCAGTGGTGTCTCAAGCACAACATTGAGCAGCCAACGGGATTGACAAATGGGAAAATGAAAAGGAGCGATGGATCATTTCGCGATGTTAGCGGGGACATAGCAGTTATTGAAGCTCTAGTCCGCAAGTTGTCTTGTCGGTGCATTGAGGAGCAGAGAGCTGCTGCAACTGAAATCCGATCACTCTCTAAAAGAAGCACGGATAACAGAATATTGATAGCTGAAGCAGGTGCTATACCAATTCTTGTCAACCTTTTAACATCAGATGATGTACTAACACAAGAGAATGCAGTTACTTCTATTCTCAACCTCTCCATATACGAGAACAACAAAGGGCTTATAATGCTTGCTGGTGCCATTCCTTCTGTTGTGCAAGTTCTCAGAGCTGGAAGTATGGAAGCAAGAGAAAATGCGGCCGCAACCCTTTTTAGTTTGTCACTCGCAGATGAGAATAAAATAATAATTGGAGCCTCAGGGGCAATTCCAGCGTTGGTAGATCTGCTCCAAAATGGGAGCACACGAGGGAAGAAAGATGCTGCTACGGCAGTGTTCAACTTGTGCATCTATCAGGGAAACAAGGGCAGGGCTGTGAGAGCAGGGGTGATAACAGCCTTGTTGAGCATTCTCACAGACTTGGACAATTCCATGGTTGACGAAGCTCTAACTATTATGTCGGTTCTTGCTAGCCATCAGGAGGCAAAAGTTGCCATGGTGAAGGCTGGCACCATACCTGTTTTAATAGATCTTTTAAGGACCGGCTTGGCTCGCAACAAGGAGAATGCTGCTGCTATTTTACTTGCCTTGTGCAAGAGGGACGGCGATAACCTTGCCTGCATAAGTAGGCTTGGTGCAGTCATACCCTTGACAGAGCTTGCGAGGAATGGCACTGAGAGGGCCAAACGGAAGGCTACTTCATTGTTGGAGCATCTTCGAACGTTACAACAGCTCTAACAGGTAGCATTAACATAGAATTTTACTTGCATCATTTTTTCCCCGATTCTATTATCAAATGAAAATGTTACACTATCCCTTTGCTGATTGAAACTGAGAATACGAACGTGAGATAACAAGGCTAATCCCAATACTTTGATGTATTTATTTCCTTCCTTTTGTAAGAGTGTGTAAAATATTCATTTGATACATTATTTTTTTACAATATTCTTTATGGAGAGTTTTTTTTTCCCGTCTATTTTTTCTCGTGAATTGATTTTTAGTTACCATGACTTGCTTATGACCCGCTACCGTTCAAAAGGGTTATGCCAAGTGTCCCTTGCAGCCGTTAGATTTTATAATTTGTCTTTACCATCCCATGAGTAATATACTAATTGTACGGACAAATTTGCGTTCACAATCTCAATAAAGTTGCTATTTAATTAGATGAATTCGTGTGAATATAGATTCAAGATTTCAAATCGTAACATGCGGATACAGTGTTGCGAAAGCAATGGAATTCTCGTGTGACAACTTCTCTTCTCTCCATACTTTTCCACTTGTACTGAGCAGGCCTCAGAATTTCTTAACAATCGAACTTAATAAAAGTAGAGTGAATACTTAGCAATGAAGAATTTTACCAACAGCTGGATTAGTTGGCAAAAGCTGTAATCAAGTTGTCTAAGAAGTTATTTTTAATTACTTTCTTGGGATTTCTACGGCAGTTACTGTAAAAGTAACCAACCATTAGATATCTTTCATTCAGCTGTCAAATGTACAGAAAAAAGTGATTTTAACCAAATTTAACAGTCAAAAACTAAGCAATAATAGTGAGATCCACACTATAGAAACACCCTTGGTTTCTTTTACCTTCAACTTTTCAATATTCATACCACAGAGAACCTCTGTATCTCCAACAGATAGCATTAAGATGGTACACATAGAGTTGCAAGCAATATACTTGATTGCAATTTGCGCCGCCAAATGATAACAAACAAAAAGAAGCTACCTAAAGTTATATAGGAGAACTATAGTTAGTTGGAATGTACTTGTCCGTTTGGTTCGAGTATTTGAATAGAGTATTTGAATGAATATTTAAATTTTTATAAGAGAAAATACTTAAGCAAAATGATTCAAACCGTAATTCGAGTATCAAAACAAACGGGCCCGTACATACTTTTGGTTATGCGAGCCATTGAATGATAAAAGAAACGATCCAAATTGTAACTTCTAACTTAAAAAAAAAAAAATCAATAAATAAGATTGTTTTTATAAAAAGAAAATATACTCAAAATTATAGGACACCCTTGTAACAAGAATAGCAGAAATATAAAAAATTATCAAATAAAAACAAAAAAAAAAAAGATAGCAGAAAATATCCAAAAATTTTGTGCTGCATGACTCGAGAAATCATTGATTAGACATTGATCATGCAAAGTGGTGGGGAATTTTGACCGTTGCTCTGCAGCAGAATTTTTAAAGAATTGGAATAGAGGAGATGAGATTGGAGCGTCAGAGGTAATTATTTTTGTTGTTATTGATATTTTCTTTTCGGTTGGTGGGGCAGACCACTTAACGTATTGTCCCTTGATACAGGCCACTGAAACATTATTTGGAAAATAAAACATATATTTCCCTGATGAATTATCAGCTTCTATTGGTTGGTATGTATGAAAAAGAACGACCGAGTTCAAAAGTTCCAGCCTCAACTAGTTGGATAACTCAAATATGAATACTTAAAAGCAAAAGGAAAAAGGCAGGGCTACAACAACCTTTTTTTTTGTTTTTTTTTTTTTTTTTACCCATGATAATAACGGATTAAAAAAAAAAAGAATGCAGCTTTGTCTTTATCCCTTCTCTGTTTGAAATCTTTGCACTAAATGCCTTAAATTCTTAAAGAACTTTTTTTTTTTGTGATGCATATTGAACATTAGCAAAACTTAATATAAAAGAGGATTATAAACTTAAACGAAAAAAAGCATAGAAATGGATCGTGGAAAAGTACCAGAAAAGATGTCAGCAAAAGCATATTATGGAAGGAAGTGGGGTCACGTTCTAGATTTGCTTGCTTAAATTGCCGTTAAGGAATTAAAAGCCTTGAAAAATAAGCTAAAAATTGTGCCCTTGTATTCATTTCAAAGCACACACAAAAAAAAAAAAAAAAAAACAAAAAAAACAAAACAAAACAAAAATAAGAATAAATCGTGCCCTTTATATACAAGCTACCTTTAGCTTATCAATTTTTTTTTTTTTTGCTCAAGAGTTGTTCAACTTTAGTCTGCTCTTTCGTCTGCTTTAATTTGCTATGCTTTTTTACCGTAGAATACTATTTATGCGTGCACATAATTTCCTCATGTCACAATTACCTTGTTTTTTATCACTTTCTATGAAAGTGCTTGATCACTTTTTCTATGTCGTTTTGCAGCTTTAATCAAGTTCTTGTTGATAGAATTGCATTATTTATTCTAAGAAATCAATAGAAGTAAGAATAAACCAGTCTTGATCTGGAATTAAAGGAGAAGTCTATCCTAAACCTAGTCAGTGTACTTTCTATTCCTTGTCAAAGATAACGTTGGAAAAGTGCCCAAACAGCTTCCACGATGATGAGCCGACTATCATTTTTGACTTCTTGTAATTATAATTCTACGACTATACGGTTAACATTCAAATTAAAACTGCTAATAAACATAAAATAAACAGATATTAATAGCTTAGATTTTCTCTAGATAGTCAGACTTGCTATAAATATGCGTATAATAATTTATGTTTTGGTTAATCACATACCTAAACCTTTTATTTTTAACCATTTTTTAACTTGCTTCTTTATTTTTAGAAACTACAAAGTATCCTTTTAATTAAGAAAACTTAACTCTGTTTCATCCTTATAAATAAATAAAAAATTGAGCAAAACAACATATATAACTACCCTTAAATATTTATGGAATATATTTTAGAGATTTAAAAACATACAAAAAATCCTAAAACAAAATATCAAATTTAAAAAAAAAAAACCTTAAGTTTTAATTATAGCTTTTTAAATGTTTACTTTAAAGAATTTTCTCAACAAGAAAAATATATTTCAGTAATAAATTCGGCTTGATTAAGGGTATCTTTGTCTTATTTTTATGTTTTTTCTGCCCAAAAATTCTATAAGGGATAAAATTGAGACAAATTTTTTAAAATCAAATGGCAACTTTGTAGTTTCTAAAACGGAGAGATAAATTAAGAAATAGTTAAAACTAGGAGGTATAATTATATAATTAACCCCTTATGTTTACATATAAAGCAGCCACAATGGAAAGTTTAAAATTGGTTGAACTTCAAAGGATACTTCTGTGCAAAATGGAAAACCGTTAGAAATCTAATTCACATGGAAATAGGTTTTCCTAATTTAATATATTGGTATAATTTGGACAAAGTCAAATTGTTCACATATAATCTAATTGAAGTTCAACATCAATGAAATTGTTGAATATATCCCCACCGTGATTACCGTGAAAGCTCTTTCTTTTAATTTGAAACAACAGAACAAAACATGATTTGTTAACCATCTTTGTTCCACTCGTCACGGGCCTTCAGCGATGTAAATTAGTCTTCTTAAGGATGAAAATTTGTTCTTGAAAAAGAGTATTAAAGGATTAAAATATTAGTATATGTTCCATTAGTAATTGTCATAGCCTGTTTTTAATCAACATTACATTCCACTAATAATCAGCACGAATTAGTCTTTAATCGATATTTTATTTGCACGCACAATTTTCCTTTTCTATTCATAATTCTGTCCGGTTGAAGAAAAATCAATTTTTAAAAATTTCGACTCTGAAATCCACAAATTACTAAAAGAGGGTAAAAATGAGTTTGCAGAAAAAAAAAAAAAAAAACCTTTATCAATTGGTATATTTTGAGCTTTCAATCTTTTTCAAGAAGATTTAAATTTTTGTGAGAGAAATTACTGTAGCAAAATGATTCGAATCGTGATTCGAATATCCTATCAAACATGTCCTAAATTTTTTGATATGATTTCGATCTATGAGTATTATTTTAACATTAAAAAACACAATATATTAGTGTGTATTAAGGTATGGTGAACAAACATATTAAGACAAAGTATGTTTCTATAAATATGAGTTTTATAATAGTTATATTTTTTATTAGCTGTGATGCTTAAATGTTTGTTGTTTTTTGGGATAGTACTAATCATCTACCGAGCCCCCCTTTACATCGATGAAAGTGACACTCCCACGTACTTTTAGTTTGTTTTTGTCAGAACTCCAAAACAGGAGCCAAATAAAGAGTTTCAAAATTTTTGCCTTTCTTTATTGACCAAACGAGACGACCCTTCCCATTTACCCAATAAAACCACGTCTTTTTCTCACACCCACCAATTTGGTCTCCACCACCATTACCATTTCCATCTTCATCACCTCCTGAGCCGCTTTAGCTAAGGTTTGGTAAAAGCACAAAACACTAATACTTTTTTGCCATAACTACCCTAAACTCATTTTCTTCTTCTCAAATAATTGGAAAATTAAAAAGAAAGACCATCTTTTGTTGCTTAACAAATTATTATCTTCTCTCCAAAATGGGCAACACTTTAGGAAGCAAAAAAACCGCAAAAGTGATGAAAATAACTGGCGAGGAATTCAAGCTAAAGACGCCAATCCAGGCCGGGGAAGTAGTGAAGGACTATCCGGGCCACGTTTTGCTCGAATCCGAAGCCGTGAAGCATTACGGGACGAGGGCAAAGCCACTTGAGCCTAACCAAGAGTTGAAGCCAAAGAGGCTCTACTTCCTTGTGGAGCTTCCAAAGGTGACAAAAGAGAACGTTGCGAGAAGGGTTCGGTCCGGGATAAACATGAGCGCTAAGGACAGGCTGGAGAGCCTGATGTTGTCGAGGAGATCGGTGTCGGACCTGACGATAATGAAGCCGGTGAGCGTTATCCAGACGGAGGAGCAGTCGACGTCGGAGAAAGGCGCTGGCGGTGTGAGGCTGAGGATGAGGCTGCCGAGGTCGGAAGTGGAGAGGCTGATGAAGGAGAGCAAAGACGAGGCTGAGGCTGCTGAGAAGATTGTTGATCTTTGCTTGGTCAAGAATAATGGAGGCGTTCATGATCATGAGTACAATAATAATAATATTAATAATGGTGGTGAAATTACAAGTGGGAGCAGTAGTAGTAATAGTAGTACTAGTAATGGAGATGGGCTTGGAATGGTGAAGCAACAAGTGCATTGGAAAGATGGAATTAATGGAAGAGTTGGAAATGGTGTCAAAGCAAATAAGGTAGTGCCTTTGGTTAATTAATTTTAAGAAAATTATTTATTTCTATATATGCTCATTTTTTTGTTTTACTTTGATGATATTGATGGAATTGATGAGGTAATTTGCCTTTTTTTGGGAGCTTTTTACTGTAGAATATAGCATGTTTCCGACAATTTCATTTTGGGAGCCCATTAGGTCATCTCTGAGATCACCATTAAACCCTCTAGGGCTCAAATAACTAATTCCTTCTACACTTGAAGAAAATCATTACAACTTTTGCTTTCGCTTTTTGCGGTCACACCAGCTGAACCCCTCTTTTTTACTCTTAATGTCAAAATTTTCTTCCACAATCCGTACCATTACATGTCCGAACCATACGAGAAGTCAAATGGTAGCCACGCCAATCAATACTCCCATATATCCTTATTGGCTGACCAAGGTTATACATAATGGTTTAATTATTTAGTCAATATAGGCTGGCAATTAGTCACGGTTTGTGCCCTTTCATTTGGGGACCAGAGAAGCATCTCAAATTTTCTTGCAATATTATTCTAGGGCCTCTATATTTTACATTCCCAACATCAAATTACTAGTTTTCAACACTAATATTTTTCTTTTTTCTTTTTTCTTTTTTCTTTTCTATTTAGTCCAATCACAAATATTTGTCATGCCTCTACAGATCTCCCATTGTCATATGACGTAATTTGATAAGATTAGAAAATTACTAAAGTTGATAAAATCAAACCTAGTGAACAAGTCTAATGTTCCAATATATATGTGTATATATTCTTATCCATATTGATGTAACATAATTGTAAATTGTTTGTCTAGGACCATGTTTACAGAAGAAAAATATTGCGAAACTCTAGGCAAAAATGTGAAATATATTACAGCTAATGAAACCAGATTTTCACCATCCTGGATAATACCCTTTTCTGGGCATATGGTCAAGCTCCTAATTTTCCCACCACTTTGCTTGATGAGAAGAATATCCCAGATCTCACATGTGAATGGAAAAAACCAAATTATATGTCCCCTTCATGCGTGTTGCCAAAGCAGCCAGGAATAAAAAAAAATACACAACTCTTAGGTATTTTCCTCAAGTCAAAGGCACGCCATAGTTTTTTTTTTTTTTTTTTCACACCACAGGACTATGAAAAAGATATACATATATAATATTAGAGTCAATATTGACTTGCGATTGGATAATATAGCTTTTTAGTCCTAAATTAGGATTAACTTTTTTATTTCTTGTATGTACGTGTTATATTCTTCTAAGAACATTTTATTAATTGATTATGAAGAAAATAAAATGATCTTGACCCTTTTGTTTTAATTTTTCTAGTCCTCTTATTTTGTTACTTGATTATACAAAGTCATTGACACGAAATAAAAAAAAAAATTATATGATATCTTGTAGAAATAAAGAAAGAACAAAACAGGAACTTTGTTGGTATAAGAGACCTCAACTTTTGTTCTATTTCTTTTTAAATTAGGGAGAAAAATTATTTCCTTTGAAACTTTCTCCTTAATCTTAGATGTGAATGCGCGTATTTCTGACTTGTTACGTTAATTATTATTTTTTGTTCATGAAGATGCGTTGACAAATGATAATGATATATTGTCACTTAGCCAAGAAAACGCATGGAGAAAGTTAAGAAATTCCGGAACTATTAAATAAAATCTTGACCAATTTACTTGTTATATTAAATAAACTTCCGGAACTAAGCTAGGTTCAGTTGCATTATATACAGATATATGTCTAATGTGTGTGTGTATATATATGTACACAATTGTAAATAACTTCATGTACTTACCTTTCAATGTACTTTACCGAGATTTTTGAAAAGAAAATGCTGATTCTTTTGTGCACATATTTATAATTAATAAAATTGTGTTGTTAAAATTACAGAAGCGAGTGAGTTTTCGGCCAATTAGTGAAGCTGGAGAGATTCAAATAGCTGTGGCTTAATTCAGCTTATATATGGCATGCATCTAGCGAAATGGTTACACATATATATGCTTTTACAGCACGCATAGATTTCTCATAAACCAAATCGCTTGGGATGTTACTTTTGTAAATTAATATTATAGCACACGAATAATTACTATATATACATACTAGCTAGCTTTCGGAAAAATATATCTGTTTTGAGGATATATACTTGTAGCAGCTATATATATGTATTGTATGCTCTTTTTTTAGCTTGCGATCAGCTTGGAATATTATAAAGTAAAAACCTTTTTCACCTCTCCTAATTGCTTTCTTACTTCTTTTGTATTAATATTACATATATCTATGAGATCATGTCACGATGTACAAGCAAGCACAATTAGAACAAAAATGAAAGAGGAATGAACTGAAGAACTAAAATTGGTGGACATATTAGCATAAGGAATAAAAAACTTCAGCTTATATGAAAAGTTGTTAACACATTGCGTAATGATCCTGCTTCTTTGGATACAACAGCATACAAACATTTCTTCCAAAAAAAAAAAAAAAACAACTAGCTGTTATCAATTTTCAAACAAAAAAAGAGATATTATTATTTTGGTACCATGTATTTTAGAGAAATATCACATTAGTACCTTATTGTTTAGAAAATATTAAAAATGTACCTTGTAGTTTTCAAAAATATATTTTGGTATTCTGAGCCTGTGTTTTTTACATAAAATTTCCTTTTTGCCTTTTAATTAATGAATCTTAAATTAATTTTGTAAAGATATGATAGAAAATCAACACAAAAGATTAATCAAAACTCATAAAAGAAAAGCATATATGGAGACTAATTCAATTTTTTGGCATAATTTGTATTTATTTTCTTTTATAGTTTTTACAAAATAATTCGGTATTCATTAATAAAAAGAT
Source organism: Artocarpus heterophyllus (assembly GCA_025403435.1). Taxonomy (NCBI): domain Eukaryota; kingdom Viridiplantae; phylum Streptophyta; class Magnoliopsida; order Rosales; family Moraceae; genus Artocarpus; species Artocarpus heterophyllus. Next base: position 11,023,133 of record CM046340.1, on the reverse strand, counting down.
AAGTTGAAAATTTTACATCAGAAAACACAATCTCAGGGTACCAAAATGATATTTTCAAAATTTACAGGGTACCATTTTGATATTTTCTAAAGATAAGATACTAGTGTGATGTTTTGTTAAAATATAGGATACCAAAATAATAAAAACCCAAAAAAAAATTAAGGGGAGGAAAGAAAGAAAAAGTTGCTTTGTGAACAAGAGATATTTAAGAAAGAAAAAAGTTAGTAATATATCTTTGCATGAGGGTAACGGTTTAGAGATAACATGCCTTGTTATACGTATTCATAAGAACAAAAAATAAATTGAAATAAAAATTTCCTCCTTAAAAGTTGTCAAAACTTAGAAGTAAGTCATTTAATCCAAATATTTCCTAGACTATATCATGAAACAAGTTCAAAAGATATTTACATTTGAATTCTCACCGATTGTGGAAAAATGGTGATGTTGGTGTAGCAAGGGACTTTTGCTGGAAGGATGGAAACGTCAAAAAATTGATGCTAAACAGGTGGAACATGGTCTAGCTAGCTGCTAAACAAGTTTCAAAGCAAAAAGTTGATGGTTCGCTTTCTCAAATTGTGCTCTCAAGTCTAAGCACTCTTTCTTTCAATTATCTCCACAATTTCGCCCATGAAATATGTCGTATTTCTATGTTTTTTTTTTTTTTCACTAATTCTTGAAACATTTTTCCTTCCAACCTCCACCTTTTCCCATGAGATAGTGTCACGCCCGGAAGTACGGGAGGTGACGTGGCGGAGTATTTAAATTAATTTACGGAGAATTTAATAAAAATCAAGAGTTTAAGGGTTTAAGTTAAATATAAAATGTGAAAATTTAAAGAAAGCTATAGCATGAATAATTAATATTAAAGAGTAAACATAGCGAGTATGGGTCCCACAGACCCACAACTTGTGCACACACATGGTACTGACAATATCATAATACAATCACAGTCTAGGTACAGATAAAGTTAAAATCTTACATGCCTTGATTTAAATAATACAAATAAATTTACTAGTCCCTCTATTGCTCCTGGGTCCTGTCCGTTGAATCCTCTCCAAACCTAAGTGAAAAACCACCTAGAAGGGAAAAAGTTTAAAACAAATAAAACGTGAGCGAAAGGCTCAATAAGACTATGTTTTATAAAATAATTTAATTTAAAAAAACATTTCATTATTCAAGGATTATTTAAAAGAAACATTGAATAAATAAATAAATAAATAAAGTTAAGTAAAACCGTTCTTACCCAGAACAGTCTACTCGAACAACCAGAAATATCATTTTCTTTTCCTAGGCAAACCATAATAATATCACCACCGTAGTGGCCCAACTGGGTTTCGAGACCTGCTCTCAAGGTCGATCGCTACACGACCCGATCTCTGATATGGCATCATGCCTATATGTTTATTATCATCATCATTCAAAACCCAATTACCGAGTGTTGTCATTTACATTTATTATGAAGTTCATTTCAGTTCACGGTATATTAAAATATAACCGATAAATTCATTTTCAAACAACCGTTGAAAACATTTTAATAGAAATCCTTTTCAAAGCCAAATCATTTTGAAACTAGGCTACCAAGGAAATGGGATAGAAGTTCTACCTCAATACTCATGTCGGTGCCCCACACTGAAATCTCGGTCTGCTATACGTTAGCTCCGCGGAACCACAAACGATCCTAGATACACATTAAGTCGATCAATATCTAGTTTGAGACATTCTATGTTACTAAACCATTTCATGATGTCCTAGTGTGCCATTTGTATCTTTAAAATCATTCTATAAGGTTGGAATTTAAATCGGGGTTCAAAACAGTGAAAATGGGTGAAAAATCACAAAATTCTCCATGCTCGGCCGGCTTGCCGGACTCCCTGCTTTGGCTGGCCGAACTGCACAATTCGGCCTGCCAGAAACCAAGTCCGGTCGGTCGGTCATTCCCCAGGTTCGGCCTACCGGACCGATGAACACCGGCCTGCCGAACTAGGAAAACCCGGAAATCCAGCCATGGGTTTTTGATTCCCCCAAAATCCAAATCTTGATTTTAACCTGTTTTTCTCAAATCCCAGACATAGAAAACAATCATAGTTGATAAAAAAAAACATACTAGAACACATTTGAACTCATTTAAACAAGTTTTAAACTCAAAAATCTCAAAAATCCGAAAATGAGAAAATGGGGAGAAAAATAAAAAATTTTGAATCCAATCCGTTTTTCTTCAATCTAAGCTTAGATTCTAGTTGTTCTAAGTTCATTTAACTCAAATAAAAGGTTTTCTAAGTTCAAGCAAACCTAGATTTCAAAAATGCACAAAATTGAAAAATTTGAAAAAAAGTTTAGAAATTTCAAAACTAACCTCGAATCGAAGCTTCAATCCATGTTTTCGGTTACCAAATTACGTTCCCGAGCTTCCTCCTTGCTAACCCGAAGCTTGGATTCGAATTTTGATTCAAAAATTTGAGAGAGAATTTGAGAGAGAAGAGAGAAGCCGAGAGAGAGAGTGTAAGAGCTCACGGCAGAGAGAGAGAGGAGAGAGAGTAAGATCAGGAAGAGTGAGGAGAGAGGAGGGGAAAAAGGAAATAAATAGAGAAAATTTGTGGGTGGTTCTACTGTGCGAAAACCAAATGCCACCCACGGTTTTGTAAAATGGAATATTTTTTAACATTTTACAAATTGTTGTGTTTTAAAACTCAAAACATCATTTTAAAACAATAAGAAATCATTTGAATTCATCAAATTAACAAAACAACCAAAAATTTAAAATCCAACCAAGTAATCAAATTAATGTTAAAACATTAATTATGGCACACTAATTCATCATTTATATTATAATAACATTAAATAAACTTCGGGGCGTTACAGATAGTTTCATAGTTCTTGCATCTCCTTGCACGATTGTGTGTGGGATTTAGATTTTGGGCGCTTTATCTTGTTGAATACCTATTTTAACTAGTACAGCGTTTGGCACATTGGTTTGTACCATAGAATATAAGAGATTTACATTATTGTTTGGCTCTCTTTACACTGTAACATGTGAGAGCTCTTAAATTGTAACATCTTTAAAAACAACCCGCCATTTAGGAAGACAGGGGGAAAAAAATGTTCACTCAACTCATAAGAAGAATCATGAAAGCGATTTTGCGTGTGTAGATGCAGCCAAAACGCAACAAATTAAGCAAATTTTGTGCGTTCAAGAAAAGAACATAGAAAGATGAAATAAATATGAAGCTCCTAAGTTGCGTTTCAAAATTTGCATTTCCCATTTCCTAATCTTCTTGAACATATACATCCATCAAGTATTCGCATTCCCATTAATTATGAAACGATTAAAGAAAAAGATAATGTACTAGCCAAACAATTGAATAGAGTCTGATGTTTGTAGTATTATTTTCAAGTATATTGTATTGTTAAAGGAAAAAATTGATCCAGAAGACCCCAAAAAGATAACTTTGGATGTGGTTAAAGGCAGATTAAGTGATAATTAAAAAGCAATGGAGGTTAATACACAATGAAACCTACGTCGCTTGGGAATTTGGTCAAAATGTGGCGAATTTGTAGCTTTTGACATGAAAAAAGTAGAGAGCCATAGGTAGTCAAATATTTCACACTTGAACTTTAGAAAATGTACAGAAGAGATGAAAAAACAAATATATTTATAAATGAATCAATAAAGGGATTTCATTCTTTTTTTTTTTAGCAGAGATGGCAATCCCCATTCATATTTTTATTGATAACATTTCAACACATGCTTTGCTTACAAAAAGAATGCAATCATGCAAGTTGTTCATGAAGACCATTGATCAGGAACAGTGAGAAAATACGTAGTCATCGCCTTTCGAAATCTTTTTTTGTACTGTATGGGTGAAATAATGGTTGGGGATTCATTCTTTGGACCACCCAATATTCCTGTGGCCTTAACCCATGTCTCCAAGTGCTTGTCCCATGTGTACTGCCTCATGAAGTCAATGATCCCTAAAACCAGCTCCTTCCGCTCGTCGTCCACTCCAACCAGCAGAGAGTAGTCCATCACATCAACAGACTAAACACAAGCACGGCACAGATCAATAACGATATTGAAAATGAAAATGAAAAACAAGAGTTGCAAATGAAACCTTAAAACTACAACGTTCATACTCTCTTCGGTCCAAAAAAAAAATGGGTTAAAAATTTTTTGCAAACAAAAAACATGACAGAGGAGAGAGAAGCTTACTGCCAAAAAGGCTGTATCATTCCAAATGGCTCTTTCCAGGCTTCTCTTTGCTTTGCTTCCAAGAAATATGGGCTTTGTACGTAACGTCTCCAACAAATTCAAATCCAGAAGGACTTTGTTCGCACCAGTTGTGTCAGGATTGTAACGAGATCGAGCAGAGCCCTTTAGATCGTAGATCCTTGATATACTTCTCTTGAAGAAAAGGTTCTCCATCACCATCAAGTCCATTTTGGTTTCTTTCCCACCTTTCAGGTGTTTAGTAGTGACCTGGAAATGCACCAAAATAAAATAAATTAAGAACCACGAGAAAAAATTAAGGACGTTGGGTATCAAACTAATCACGTGCGAGGCTGTATAGAATGCAGACATGAAGCAGAAAAGGCAAGGACTAACCTGAAAGATGCCAAGAATTTTAGCTAGACAGGTTGGACTTCCCGAATTAAGGGAATGTGTCAGATATTTAAAATATTCAGGTGCAAATTCCTCAAAAGATTCCAACTCCGTCTTTGTGACTTGTTTAACAATGAATCTGTCATCCAATGACTTGGCAAAGTAGACATTGCTTTTACCCCCTTGTGCACTCCATCTCCTGCAGCGGCTCAAGGATCGTACAAAATCTACTTCACGAGGACAGCACTTCTTTCTTAGAGAGTCGAACAATTCAGCAAAGTAACACGTAACAGAGAACTTCACTTTATCATCCCCAAACGAAAGCTTCAAATGTGGAGATTTTTTCGTATCCGTAAACAAGGAACTCATAGATGATGGGACATCTTCTGTTCCACTTCCATACCGGATATAATCCAAGTCCATAGAGCCAAAAGACTGCCAAGCTGAAAAGGTAGAAGCTGCAGAATCTTCTTTATTGTTCTCATGGGCACTCCAGCCAACCTCTTGTTCATTTGACTTGTCAGCAACCCAGTCACCATACTCCTTAGAACTAAGGGCATATGATATTACACTCGTGGGTTCATTGTCATAAACAGCAATAACTATATCTCCCTGGCCCGTCTGGGGAAGCAACATCCGTACACCATCGGTCACATGAGATGCAGAGGAGATAAATGATGGTGTGGAACTCAGAACTAAATTCAACTTCTGCGCCTCTTGTGGTAATACTTGGGAATAAGTCCTCATTACACTAGAAACAGGATCTCTGATCATATACCTGTAATCTCCAGAAGCATGGAAAGATCGAAGCGTTGACACATGCAAAGATGAGGGAGGCAATCCTTTCCGGATTCTTTCTTGAACTCTTAAAGCAGAATCAAAAGAATGAACTCGTGCTGGCAGTGCAAGCCTTCTAAAGGGTAGATCATCACTTTGACATGTCTGCCTGATAGGACCATTTTGAAGCCCATCCACACAAGGTTGAGCTTTCACCGGAAGTTGATCGGTACCCGTCCAAGCAGAATCTATTCGGTCAGAAAGAGTAGTTTCGTGGGGAGGAACATTGTCTAAGGATGTGGGATCCTTAGCGACTTCCCCATCTGCACGAGTTTCCTCCTGTACGTTATGATGACATGAGATCAGTTTGCAGCCTTCAGGTACACAAGGCTCACAGGGTGGTATGTTAGGCTCATTGTGAGGTGAAAGTAGATCATTTTCTGAGGAGTTGGGTAATTTCAAAGATTCAGATGCATTCCCTTCATGACCATGGTCAAGCCTGTCATCCTTACACGATGAATCACTTTTGAACTCTAGGGATTGAGCAAATGATAAATCCCTCAGTGAAAACCTGGAAAGAGAATTCCTTTTAAGAAGAGAGTCCAGTGAGTAAAATCGCCGATCCCACACATGTGAACCAATTAGAAGAGAATGTCTTAAGCGATTGAGTTCCAAGATGTCTGTAGACATTTGGTCCGGTTGCGAAATCTCCATAATAGCCGGTTGCAGCATTGCCTATTGTCAAGCAACAGAATGAGATTAGGGTCATGATCTTACAATCCAAAAGAGATCAATATTGAAATCATTATCCATTTCTTACTTACAATGTAATCATTTCTTTCCTTCTTCACAAGATCTTTCAGCTCCATTATGTGGTTTAATAAGTCATTTGTATCTGACAATTCATGCCCAAAAGATTGACTTTTATCTTCCATAACGTCAAGCACATCAGATATTTCCGCGTACAATGTTTCCATTTTTCTCATAAGCTGAGTAAAATACACAACATGCAGCTCATTTTTAGAACACACAGAGTTTGCAGAAAGTGAAACTAGGTCCACATTCAGCAGTAAACATGCAACATGTAGTTCATTTGAAAAATGTCGCCAAAAACAAAACAGAAAGAAAAAACTTTGCTTCTTAAACCTGTGTTGCCTCTTTTCTCATCCACTCTGGCTGAACATGGCCATTAAATTCAAGCATTGATGGCGGCAAATGAACAGAATGGATATCAATAGGGGAATAGCGGAAGAATGCAACCATGCTCCCAAACCTGTTACATAGAAGTATTCATTGCTCAAACTATTACACTTGACAATTCTAAAATTAAAATATAACCAAATTATTATGGCAGCTACCCGTAGTATCGAAGGCAGTCCTTTTGCAATGAATGACCACAACTAGCGATGCGATTAGCAGTTGCATGGTTTGAGAAACTTAGTTCCAAGAACTTTCCAAAAGAAAGTCCCCAAGCAGCATCCGACATAACCACTCTACGAGTGGCTGGTGGAACTCCATCTATAAGTGCACACCTCAGGCAACGGTGCCACATCCATATTTTACCATCTCGTTCCCCAGGGAGTTTTAAAGAAGGAAGACGCCTAACATTGATTGTAAGATTTCCTTGCTGATGGGTATAGCATAAGACATGGGCTTCAGCTGCTTCTTTGCAAGATCGACAGCACGATGTCTAACATTAGGGGGGGGGGGGGGGAAATACAGTTAATTGTTATTTTTGATTTACAACCTCTAAAATGAAAAAATGGGCAAAGGAAAATCATAAAAACTACCTGATCAAAAAGGTCATCACGTAGGTATCTCCCAAGAGGCTTGTCAAAACGGCCATAAAATTTTATGCGCATTAGCCGAGAACGTTCACAAACGGTTCCTTTCAGCACACAATGACTAGAAAAGGACACCAATATGCTTTGGTGGGTATCTGCAGCTGAGAGGTACTCACTTGAAACCTCATTTTCATCAACCTTTTCAGATTTTGTCAACTCGTAACCCTCTTCCGGTTGCCTCTCGTCCTGAGAAAAGGTTACTTGCGATTCTGGTTGGGAAAACCTTCCAATGTCAGAGAGCACATTGGGGTCCTTTCTATCATTGGATTGACTTAAAGAAGAGTCTAAAATGATATTGGACACCAGATCATCATTGCATGCATCAGATAGCACGTTTCCGACTACACTTTCCACGGAATCAGTTGGTGTAGGAAAACCATGTCCTTGACTAAAATGCCCAGAAAAAGGTTCACATCCTTCAAGTTCCTGATTGAGACTCACAGTTCCTGGATATTGAGCAGAAGCCTCAGCAGCTGCTTCAGAATTAGTTGAAGCAATCAAATTGGGGCTCATAGCCACTGCAGGATCAGCTGTTACCGTCTCCTGTATTGATCGGCCCTGTACCATCTTTGGTAGTGTAGCACCCTCATCCGCAAGGAAGGAAGTCTCGAGGGATAAATGATAGGCTGCAAAAGCCGCATATTGAATGACATGTTTAACCTTCTTTAGTTCCTCACGATTTGTACCCTTCAACAAAACCTGCAAGATAAACCAAAATAGTTTTGTCAAGAGACAATGAAGTTTTGAAATTCCGTGCTAGAAGAGCTAGTGGATTAGATGCAACTCCAAAAAAAAAAAAAAAAAAAACACACACACAGAGGGAGTTACTGGAAGACATTTCCGCCACAAAAAGACATAAAAATGTCACAAACGAAAAATATTACCGTGCAACCTAAACGCCTTGGACACCCTTCAAAAAACATCAAGGTTTTTGATGGCTTCTTGTTAAACTGATTGTTACTCTCATGTTCTTCAGAAACTTTTTCTAAATGGAATAGTTCACAGCGTCCCAACTCGGTTGTTGACATATTATCAATTGATGGTGTGATAAGAGCACCAGTGCACCGGGATATACGCTCCAGTAATGGCTTTTTAACATTCAGCACCAGTGAAATTTCCTTCGTCAGCAGATGTTCTTGAGCATATGATGACACACTTTTCTCTACCAACAGAACGTTTGGCCGAAGAGCTTCAATCTTTGAAATAATCATCTTCAGATGATCATTTTCCTGTCACCAAAAGGAAAAACATTAAAGAAACAAAAATGAAATCTGCAAATTTTTTAAACCCTTTCTTTTGCAATCACCAAAATTTTAATCCTCAATGAACAAAAAAATCAGCACATAAAAAAAAGAACCTGCTGTAGCAAAGTATCAAAAGAAGCCAGCTGATTTGGAACTCTCTGATATTCCAGTGCTCCTCCTAAAATAAGTAATTTAGGATTTTTGTACTGTGATGTCATTCGCTTGTGCTTTCTATTTTTGGTACAGACTACTCCCTTTACGAGAGTGCTGCATAGACAACAATTTAACAACATTAATATTAAGACATATCTACAAAAAATATCAAAATGTGCTTGGACATAAGCGTCTCAAAACTGCTAAGAATATGGTACCTATCACTTGGCCTTCCTGATGCTATACATTTGACCTTTACATAATCACCAGGATCCATGCTGCCTCCTTTGCTTGTATCTGGCTTTACAAAATTTGCAGCTTGCCAGGCTATTGTTGTAACTATGTCAAGCCAGTCCTCAACTCCATTTTCTTGACCAATTTTAATACCTTCTCCCTGTAACAGCTGCGACACAAGAGCTCTAAAATGCCCCTGGACCACAGCTCTAAGAGGCTCCTTGTTACCTTCATTCTGCTTCTCCTTTGCTGGAAACAAGCTAGAAAGGCTGCCACTTGATGAGAATAACGCACCCGAGTCCCCAATATCATCGTCGTCGTCGTCATAACTGAAAAAGCCATTCTCTGCTTCATCATTTTCATCTTCAGGCGGCGGGGGATACCAGAGGAGACCATTGTTTTCAAAGTCCAGCGGCCTTTGTGACATCTCATACTGGTTATGGAAAGCTGGCAAGTCATCTGCGCAATCATCGGTATTATCATGATCCTCAGTACTTAACTCAGAACTTTTTAAAACAGGCTCGTGAGCAAAGGGACCATCACCACGAGACACTGGGCTTTCCCTTTTATGTACAGAAAGCCCTCTATAAGGAGTAAAATCATTCCTAGAGGGGCTGTCATAAGGACTTGATCCCACTGACAGAGAATTAAAAAACTCATGTCTAGCACTAAAACTAAATGAATCTATATCAGAATTATCATGACAGTATTCACTTGAAGGGCTAAAAAAGTGCTTCCCAGAATCCTCTGCCTCCTCTTCATCACTCCTATATTAATAAATACACATTAAATGCTGCAATACATCCAATAGAAAGAGAAATAGACAGTAGACAAACAAATTACGAAAAATAATACTTTAACAAGTTGACACAAGGCAGGACTTTAAGTAGCCTTCTCAATAATCACTACTACACCAATATTCCATAATAAGGCATACATGTGCAACTGATCATATATTTTGACTCTCTCAAGTTTCAAATTCGTCAAATTTAAATCTTTAAGGAATTCAATGACATAGTATTAAAAGAAAATCAAAACTTAAATGAAAGCTTACCTACAGGAAGAGCGACGACGGACGTAAACAGGAGACGCGTGAACACTAAAAGAGGTGATACTCCCACTTGTCAAAGCATGGGGAGAATAGCCATAATCCCGGGCATCAAGGTACCGGGAAAAATGATCACTCTGAATCGATTCGCTACCTGCAGGGCACTTGATTCGTTCACCATTAAAGCACGGAGACGGCGGCTCGGGGCTTCCACGGGGAGAAGCCGAGGGGTGAACTTTCTCACTGTATTTCCTTCCAACTTCCCGTCTCTCTCTGATCTCAGAGCAAGACTTGCAATTCTTGATGACACTCTCCAAAACCGAACCGCCATTGCTCTTTGTTCCGCTATTGACTTCACCAACAAGTGCTTCACATCTTGGGATACACTTTCCACAAAACCACCTACCACAACTTTGGCAATGGTACCTATGGCACATATTGGCGAAGGTTGTATGGCAATCAGAACACGTATTATTGTTACTTCTGTTATTGGGCATTTCGAATTCGCTAGAAAAACACTGCAAATCACTTGTTCCTCCCAAATGAAGCCAAGACCTAACCTTTACTATTAGATCTAGTAGTGAGGTATCAGGTATTCCCATAGAATGTCAAAAAAACCCCAACAATGAATGCGAACAAGTCTCTTTCTCCTCCTCAAAAACTCAATTTTTTTTCCATCTTCTCCTCTTATATTTAGTATCTTTTTTCTCTTTTTCAACCAAAAAATCAAAAAAGAAATATCTAACCTCCCTCAGACACAAATTACTCAGACACACACTAATATTAACTCAAAATTTTGACCCAAAACTTATTTCTGTAAGGACAAAACCCACTATATGGGTTTAGGACTGATTTTGACTTTGGTTTACTATTTTTTCCTTTCTTTTTTCCTTTTGTAAAAATTTGGAATAAGAAACAAAATCCTCTGATAATCACAAAATATTTCAAAGGAGGAAAAATCGACGCTACACGATTGCACAAATCTAAACGTTCTCTATTTACAACCAAAACACAATCACAAATAAGCCCTTGATCAACGATTTAACAATAAACCCATTTTAATATAACAAAAAAAAAAAACCACAAACAAGAATACGAAGGCACTTTCCCAAAAATTGAAAAAAAAAAAAAAAAACTCCCTAACCGATCCTAGATTCCTCAAGGGACCAATGATTTTAGCATAGAACGATTCAAATCAAAGGACGACAATCATGAAACCCTACTCCCAACGCGTTAGCGCTTCGTAAATCTCCATGGAAACATGAGAAGAAGAAAAAAGCTAAGCAATGAACAGACGAGAAAGAAGAAGAAGAATAAGAAGAAGTGCGTAACAAGCAATAGTGAAGAGAGAGAAAGAGAAAGAGAAGGAATAATTAACGAATTCCACAGATTAATTAACCATTGTTTTTTTCATCTGCTAGTTGTTTATAGTTAATAATTATAATAATACTTTCTCTCTCTAGAGACGATGAAGAATGAGAATCAAAAGGAGGAAAAGGAAGGGGAGGAGAGAGAAGTTTTTCTTTCCCATTCTACCGAAATCAGCTCGAATCTCGAACGCCATTTCCACATTTCCTTCCCTTCTACGACAACTACTACTTCTACTGGTTTTTCTCTTTACCATCTTTCTGATTCTTCCTTGCCGATTTATTACTCTCTCTCTCTTTTTCTTTCCTCTCTCTTTTCCTTTCCGTTCATTTCTCTTTCCTTTCTTTTTTTTTTTTTTCATCTCCCTGGCCGGCCCTCCTCTGGTCTTATTAAAATATTGGTTTCAAAAAGCACCAAGGCTAATTATTCTTTGTTATTATTTTCTTTTCTTTTCTTTTCTTTTTCTTTCTCTTTTTTTTTTTTTTTTTTTGCTTTCTATTGTTTTTACTGATTTAATTTGGCATTTATTACGGACTAGTAGGAGGAGCATGCCTTTTGGTGGTCATTGGCCAGCATGATGCTTTAAATTATACGAGCTTAAAAAGGTCCATTTCCATTTCATTTTTTTATTTTTTATTTTTTGGTTAAGTGGTGGAAATGTGTGAATTTTTTTTTTTCTTATTGAGTTTCTCTCTTCTTTGATTGGTCAGAATCAGTGAGAGAGAGAGAGGTTTTTTAAAAGATTTTGGAGGGCAAATGGATTTTTGTTGGATAATTTTTTTTTTGGGCGAATTTTAGGTTTTTTTTTCCCTTTTTGGGTGTGTCTGTGTGTTTAGTGGGTTTTCGTATATGTATTGAAATTTCTTCATTACATGCTTTAATTACGGTTTTCGTTTATGTATTGAAATTTCTTCGTTACATGCTTTAATTACGGCGCGTGTTGTACTACGCACGCCGTTGACAATATCTAGAATAGAGCGACGAAGTCTTGGTGGGTCAAATTAAACGGGGTTGTTGATTTTGACCCGATTATCTCCGTAAACTGTAATTAGTGGCTAATTCATCCTCTCTTTTCTTTTACAGTGGTGGTCCACACCCTTTGGTTCTCGAAGCCTACTACGAGTGACACGAAACTTTTATATTTATCTAATTAATCTAGAGACGACCACTGCGAGTGACACGAAACTTTTATATTTATCCAATTAATCCATAGACGACCATTCAACTCCTATGGGTTTTATTCGACTAATCGGAAGTCGACCCATAGAGAGACATAAAGGCGGCAAGAGTCTCCTAACACTGACAGCTGCGTTCACAAAGACTCAAACTCGAGTCACTTGCTTAAGCAGAACAGTCCCTGCCAACTAAACCAGCCAGGTATTGGTAGTGACTAACTTATCTACATGCTTATAAAAAAGGGTGAAAAGGGTTTTACCCTCTCCATATGATTGGGTGCAAATGTTTAGAAAATAAGTCCAAAAACTCGTAAAAACGAAGTTACTTTCATTGTCTCAAAATCAAAATTTCCTTCTCAAATTTTATGATTTTGGTAGCATTTATTTTGTATTACTTTAATTTCAAATTTTATCCTCTAAGTTTTATGAAATTAATTTGAAGCTTATTAATAAAAGATGAGTTAGACATTAATGTCTCAAAATGCACGGGCCTTGGATATTAAATAGTATGTTTGAAAACTACGAAGTATCATTTTTTAGGGTAATTGAGAGGAATTTTAACTTTAAAGTTTAAACCGTTCATTGTAACATTTAAAAGCTTTATACTATTATATACTTTTACTTTACACTACAACATATGAGTGGTTTATATTATTTATGATTTTAATTCATTCTCCCAAACACTTTATTTAATATTTTTCCAAACAAAATAAATGTGATGTTATGTTAAAACACAAGGAACCATGCTAAAAGCCTTTATTCTTTAAATTATTTATGGGCTTAACCCCTAAATTGTAGCATGGTGCATCGTGATAATTTAGTTATTGAACTCTTTGTAGGAGTTATGGTCCGTTACATCGAAATTGATAAAAGATTCTTAAAATTAGGTAATCATGTAATTATTTTATTGCAGAATAATTAAAAATGCGACAGAAATAATTGCATCACGTCTAAAATGGTATAGTTTTTAAGGGTTTTAGGCAAGAATAGAAACAAAATTTGGCACTGATTTATTTTTAAAAAATTTTATGTCATCACGTGATTAGAACAAAATTATTTTTGTCAAATAATAAAAACTCATCATGAATTTCATGATCATGGACCAAAATTGTCAAACAACAAAAGTTCAAGGAGTAATATACCATAAAAGAAGTTCAGGGACTAAAATATTGGAATGTTAATAGTTTAAAGGCTAATGTACTGTATGTAATTAAAAAATAGAAAAAATAAAATACGCATCCAAAATACATTATTTTATGGTTTTCGTGCGCATTAAGATAATTTGTTATCGGTCCTCACCAGGAAAAAAGAACACATTTTCTACATTGAATATCTTATATATTAAAACAAACTACTTAACATAGTATCATCTATAAATATATAACATATAAACTCACCCGTATTTAGTGATGAACTTCTCTTGCCCCTAGCCAAAATTTTCTTAGTCAAGCATGACAAACACATAAAAAAAATATATTTTTTTGGCTAAAAATAAAAAAATAAAAAATTGCATGCGTATATCCGTACAGATCATATGTGTAAATGTCAAAATGGATGTCTCTAATCAAAGCAATTCTTTCAATGCTATATACATTGAATACGCAATCACTAATCCCTATTTTTAGTCTAAAAGGGTACTTTCCATGTATAGAGGAACAAGCAATTGATTGCAAAGTTTATTTTGCAAGAGAACTCAATGGCCCTTAATTAAGAACTTGAACTTTCAGTATTTACTTGCATGTACAACAAAAAAAAGTTACAACTAATACCTAATTAAGATTTGAAATGGGCAACATGGGACTTAATTAGTGCCAATAATGAGGCATTAACTTAGTTTAATTTAATGCAAAGTTTGAATTATTTGAGCAATTATTGTTCAAGCTTTTCAATTAAACTTCACACCAACTGAGGTTGCTCTACCATACTAAACAAACTGGTGTAAATTTTGCTACTTTTACCAAGGTGAAAATCTCGCATTCACTCCACCACAATTAAATAATTTTAGAAAGGCTAAACTCATCATATATACTCACATGCTATCATTGGAAATCAAAACTCATATGGATCCCGCCTTGAGTTTGGATGTGTTAAGATTTGTGCATTTTTTGATTGTTTTGTATTAAGACTGTGCAAGTTTCTTTTCTTTTTCTTTTTTTATTTTTTCCTTGTAAAAGAAGGGGAATAACTGTCTTCACATTTCTAGACCAACATCATTTTTGAAATTTACTAATACCACTAGTGGAATGATAATGATTCTCGTCTTTGGTCTTTAATAGATTACAAGCCAGAGTTCATTAAAGTCTATCAGCATACAATATATGTCATAACATTGATTTTTATATCTAATACGAGACTCGAACCTCTGACCTGTTAGTTGATGAAGTTTATCCTACAAGGAATGTACAAGTTTATTAATCATATATGATATTACCATATATGTTAGATTGTAATTGATTCCTTTTTTCATTTTCAAAAGTCATTGGGGGTCATGATTTAAATTTTAAAATCAAAATTATAGATATTAAATTCAATCTCTTTTAGGTTCACATGGAGATAACACAATAATATTTTATTTTGAGCAAAAAAGGTATCACATTAGTTGGTGTAGAAAAAGTCATCTATGGCATTATCAACTTGTAAAATGTACCAAAAGAGGGGGGTGGAATGTATTGCAAACAGTATAAAATGTTGCCCATCTAAGTGACATGTTAGTTTCATAGTCATGAAAATAAGGTCATGACAATAGAGAAACTACATGACCTTTTTTTCACATGAATAATGCTAGGGAAAAAAAAATTTTCCCACGCAGGAAATGAGTCAGATGGCATGTCTCACACAAATCTACGGGCAAACCAAGGAAGTTTGGTAGCATTTGTTTGGCGTTGGTTTGGTGGGAAGGCAACATCTGCAAAGGGGTGTGTGTTTCTGCTACTAATTTGGCGTGCCGAAAGATGGTACTTTATTTATTTATTTTTTCTTTTTAACTTCTTGTTGGAATTTTCTTTGGTAGAACAATATATTATATACACTTTTTTTCCCTAGGAAATTCCTCTAATCTTCAATATGCCCATTTTCCCAAATTGGAATTTATTGCGAAGTCTTGTTACATTAGTGGACCCCCACACTTTTTGTACTAAAAGTTTCATCATTCCTACGCACAAATAGTCACCTAAAGCATAAGAGGGTATAAAAGAGGCATTTTAAAAAATAACTTTAAGAAAAAGATAGTTTAGATAAATGATTTTTTTGACAGTTTTTTGATATAAAAAAACATGTTTTTTTAAACATTAAAATAGTTCTAGTTTTTTTTCTTTTCATTCTGTTGAGATGCCTCTCCTCGTTACATTTATTTTCATCTTTTTTCTGAAAAAAAAACTGAAACATTTTACTTGTCTAAAAAAATATGTTTTTTTTTATGAAAAAAAATTATTTCCTCAATTAAGAATTTTTTGTTGCCTTTTTTCAAATTCTTCCGTATAAGTATAAAATGAGAAAGAGGGAAGCCGCCCCTAGACAATTTTCCATCATCATGATCATTCATGACTCATCTCCATGTGAAGGATATGTTGTTTTGTTGAATTGCTTACTGGTTTTTTTTTTTTTTTCCCTCTTTTCTTATTCTTTTCTCTCTCTCTCTCTCTCCCTCTCTCTCTTTCTTTTTTTTTTCTTTTCTTTTTTTTAGCAGAATCCATGCCACTCTTATTTATGGCCCATAAATTATGCTTTGTCAAATTAAGTGTACAAAGGCCCCACAAAGTACGTTTTCTCATGCATAAAATAAGGCAGAATGAAACTCATCCACCAAATTTTTCTTAAGGAAGTTGAAATTATTTATAATAAGTGTGTAGTATTAATGTCTATTTCTTATGTCAACTTGTCATTAAATATGGTTAGTATAAATATGGGTAGTAAAAATATCAAAGCTTTCAACACCGCATTGAGCTATAACCCTAATAATTTTAATGTTGTTTGATCTTCAATTCTTGGAGACAGAGATGGGATTTGAGCATATTATAAGCATGATGCAATTGGAATGTCATCGTCCACCTTAAAAAACAGAATTAGCTAATAATCTTAAAAATTAGCCACTTAATATCTTACAAGTAATGTGAATCTTTTTGCATTATCCTTGAATAGTTAAGCCGAAACTGGCACAAAAATTAAACATTCTAATGATTTGGGGCAAGAATTTGACGTTCTTTCTTTTGGAAGTGTGTGGTAGGGCATGTACAAAGGAATATGTGGAAAAATGACCCCTTCTCTTTTAAAGCATTGAATTAATAAACATCACTAGCTTAGTTAAATTAAAAATACTCTACTTTAATAATATAATTTTTAACCGTTAAATCTTTATCAAGTTTCTTTAATTTGCAATATTTTTCTTAATGTAATTTGGTGATTAAAACACTGTTATATCATGATGGGTAGTTTTCATACCCTATCATAAAACCTTCCTTCTTTCTTTTTTTTTTTATTTAGAAAAATCAACAAGTTATTGAAAAATACATTGCTAGTAAGACACGACTTCGGACTATTAGATTATATAACAATCATATCAACTTAAAAACTAAAAAGTCTTGAAAATCTTACAGTTTATAATTGTGTTTTTTACAAGAAAATAACAAATTTTTTTCCTTTTCCTCCTCCTCTTGCAATCGTTGTGTTATGGCATTGTTTTCTCAGGCATGGTCGGCTATGCCATCCTAGCGATATTGACTAGGCATACAAATCCACTAAGTTCTTTGCGTCACGTCTCGTTTCTAAATTTCCTCTCTAATCAGTCGGCAAATATCTCAATCGCACTTGTGAACTTTTGGTTTGAGCTAGCATTATTGAACATTACAAACTAATGACAAAGAATAAAGTTGCAATGGTTGAGAAAACTTGAGGATTCTCTTTATAATTGGACAAAAGTGACGCCAAGGTTGGATTAGTATGAGTAGCTTTTTGAAAAAGCACCAAGGACGAGTCTCCAACTACTAGTCACAATACGGTATTTCATCATTGTTATCCACTTGATAATGTTTTGGTACTGTATTTTTTTTCTTCAATTTTTTTTTTTAAATTGATGGGGTAATATCTGTAGGCCAGAAGTGGTAAAAGATGTCTGTAGCAATTATTTGTTTTTACTGATTGGTCAGCATAAGTCCCAAACAAGACTCATACGGACTTATATTAATTTATTTCGAACAATAATTGAGAATAAACATATGAGTTTCTCGTGTTGTTAGATCGACTTTTACATTCCTGGGGTAGTTTTGTTAATTATCGTGTGTTTAGTAATAGTTTTCGCTACATGATTTTTATCATAAACTCAATTATAAATAATATAAAGTTTTTATATGTTACAATAATAATAAAAAAATTACTACAGTATAAAGCTCTCATATACTACAGTAAAAAATAGTTTCCACCACTAGTTTCTACCACTCTTTCAAACACCCTTTTAAACTAAATGATTTCTAATGTTAACAAAAAGAGTAGCAAGAAAATAAATAAATAAGCAAAAAAGAATAAATAGATTATCCAATCTGGTAAAGAATTGCACCAATACAAGTGTTTGAAAAACATGGTTAGAGATAAAATTTTTGAATTGAAAACTGTAATATACTAAAACTTTATACTTAAGCTTATTTTTTCTTGACATTATAGTATATGAAAGTTTTGTACTGTAGCAATCAAAAGTTTGGTTCTAACTGATTTTATCAAACACCTTTTTAAAGGTTAAAAGATTGTTTAAAGGAGTAGTTCAAATAAATGGTTTAAATTATAAACAGTATAAAGTTTTTAAATATTACAGTTCTTAAATTTAAACTGATGATTTAAACTACTCTCTTAAATGTTACAGTTCTTAAATTTAAACTACTCTTTTAAATACCCTATAAGAAAGGGACTGAGACCAAACCCCTAATCTGGGTGGTTACAATTTCCCTGGCCTATCAATTATCAAGCATGTCTGGGTATTGGCAAGTGATTTTGACTCTCTAATTTCCTCTTTCCCTAATTCTCTCTAAGCTTCTCCTTTTATGAAACTATGAGACGCCCTATTGGTTGGGCAATATTCAATCAGGCAAGAGCCGTTGGTAGGTCAAATCCTGGCACACATTTTAAATGTCCTCCTTAAATAATATATAACTATATGAAGCAAACACAGGCCGGTTATAATGAACCTAAAATAAATGACTACTAAGCTGTTCCATATCGCACGCTTGGAAAGGTTGGAGGGAAATTGAATTCCTATGTCAGGGATAAAAGTACAGAAAAAGAAAAATACTATTCACTTCCTTTTCTTTTTCTTTTTCTTTTACGTTGTTTTCAGATCAAGATTGAAGATGAAAACCAAAGGGCTTCTTTTTTCTTTTTTTTTCTTTTGATTTCGTCCAGCCTTGTTCTAGAAAAGAGCATATTTCTATTCCCATTTCGAATGAGGAAAATTCAGATCAAATTGCTTGGTGACTAAGATCTCAAATAGAAGATGGATTCATCTTTTTTAGGGGACAGTGTATAAAGTGTATGATCTCTTTGGCACAAAGTCGCCCATAATCTTTCCACACAATCTTTCTAAGGGGTTTTCCTTCTTTGTTTTTTTCCCTTTAATTAATTTTTTAATATAATTTCAGAAAGTAATCAGAGGCAGCCCATAAAGAGTTGGTGGCTTTAGATGGAATCAACCGATGGCAACCCATGAAAATGAAAATTGGGAAACAGACCAATTTCTCTTTTCCTTCTTTCTTTCCTTCTTTCCTTCTTTCCCTCTTTCCTTCTTTCTTTTTTTTTCTTTTCTTATTGTTTTTTCAATTTTGTACAGTAGAAACTATAAGGGACTGAAAAAGAAAAAGAACGGAAAACCATAATGTGGGGGCTTGACCATTAGGTAACCAATTTTGAGATGCCCACAAACACAAGAGGGTAAGCCATGCTGGGTCATGAAAACTCTGTTGGCCCTGCTTCTCAATATGATTCACCTCAGAAATTGAATACAATTTTTTTTTTTTAAAAAAGGAAGACAATTTGGGACAATTACATGCTAGAATTTGAAAAGCAAAATAATATTTAACCTCATTTGATAAAAATTAATAGGTTTTTAAACAATATATATCGTTAGAGGACAAAACTATCACCCCATTATATATTCTAGTATTTCATAACTGTTAATCATGCATAAGGTTCTATAGAAGAGTGTGCCTGACATTATGAGTTTAAATCAAAACTTTTAGTTATTACAGTATTAAATAAAAATATATTACAGTTTAAATTTTTCATATATTAGTGTTTTAACTAATTAATTTTAAATCTATAATATGCTGAATGATGCACAATGAGTACATTCCAAATATTATAACAATGTGAAATATATATATATATATCTCCAAAGTAGCTGCTGAAAATTTATTAATTGAAATCATAGAAGTTCCCGAAACTGAACATAAGTATAACGTGTTGCCCGAGGGAGAATAAGAGGAATTTTTTGTGGAAAAAGAAAAAGAGGACAGAAATGGATGGTGGCAAAACGAATAGGGAATGATCTGTCAGCTCATATTAATTGTTAATTCAATAAATCCATTAAATATTTTGAGGTGATATCGCTTTTTAAACTATATTGCGAAATGAAAATTTCACTATTAATAAAAAGAAAATTATATGGTAGAATATAAAAAAGGTCCTTTCAAAAAAAAAAAAAAAAAGAATATGAACATAGGTATGACACGAATTTTAAATCTGTACAAGTTAAAATGTCAGACTTAATGTGAAATGATTTTGTATTGAGAATTCCAAAACACAAAAATAATTGAGAACAAGCTTATATCTTTTGGGAGATACAACAAAATAAATATTGGTACACAAGGAGTGGGGAACAAAAAAGAGAGGAATAGTGGGAAGAATAGTAAAAGAAAATGAAAAACCAAGTGAGAACAGAAAAAAGGTTATTACTCATGGCAAAATCCAAGTCCAACCAAAGGATTGTTCAATTCAAGCTTGGCTGCAAGAGAGACTGGAATAGACTGGAAACCATGATGTATCAACCTTGCTAATAAATCACTAATATGAAGCATTTTAATGTTATGTGCAGCATTTTTTTTTTTTTACTTAGAGTGCGAGGATTCAAACTCTTCATAGTATAGTAGAATCAGCAGTATAATTATCATTAGGATATGCATGTAACCATTTCCAGTAAGTTAAGTTGCTCGATTTTGTTTCAATTAGGCTATGAAAGAAAGATGCTATACACATTAGCTTATTTATTTGCTAGGAGGCAGAAGATACATCAATTTGATAGATATATCACCAATTCAAGAAAAACTGCTTTTTTTCAAAATAGGAAAAAAAAAAAAAGCAATTTGGATAATTGTATCAATTCCACAAGGTATCAAGAGCAAGGTCTCTCTTAATATGTGAAAAACAACAATAAGCCAATGTTGCTATCATGGTCTTAGCGCAGCCATGAGCTACCTTCCCCAGATGTGTAATCATCATGCACCACCAAACGAATCCACTTTTTCCATTTTTTCTTTTTTCAAATAAAAAACAAATCCCTATTTCCCTCCTTTTCCATAATAATAATAATAATAATAATAAAAATAATAAGACAATAGAACTTTAGAAGATTCTCGTGGTATAACTTTCCGTGGGGAGAGTTTCAACTTTCTCTAGGAATTTTAAGCCTACATTATGCTTTAAAGCTCTTTAGAAAGATCAAAAAGTTTGATATGATACCTAAGTTGAAACACGTCAAATAAGTCTAACCGACATTTCCAAAGGACAAGAAGCCCTGTTCAATGCAATTAGGTCACATGTAGTGAGGACATCATGGTGTATGTTATTTTGTGACCCAAAACCCCTCAACCCCTTTGGCAGTAAGGCAGCGCCGCGACGCTTGAAAGCAGGGTCGTAGCACTACAATCCAGCGCCGCGGCGCTCTAATTTGAGAAACCAGCGCCACGGCGCTCCAATGAGGCCTTGATAGTGTATTTTGCGTTTTTACGCGTTTTTAGGTTATTTTTTACTAAGGTTTGAGTCCTCATACATATAAATACATCATATTCTCTATAGTTCATTAAAAATAGAGTCACATTAGAGAGACACATCAGAGAGTCATAAAATTTCATAGAAATCATAGTGTTGAGAGTGATACAGAGAACTCAGTATTGTGAGTTTGTGAGTGATTGAATGAGTGAATTTTTATATTTGAGCGCTCTAAACACCGTTGTAATTTCTGTTTTGTGATTAGTGGATTGATTCTCCTCTGCCCGTGGTTTTTTCACCCTTCATTAGGGTTTTTTCACGTAAATCTTGTGTGCAATTTTCTCTCTATTTCTTGTTGCTTATTGCTTTGATTTCTAACAGTATACCTGTATTCCCCTTGTTATTAGCTAACAAAAGGACATGTCCTGTATCTTCTTCTGCCTGTTCTTTTCTTTTTCTTTTTCTTTTTTTTCATCAAAGAGCTTTTGTAATACATTATTGAACAGTTTGTTTTGAGCGGCCAATTTGGCCGCCATGTGGTCTGAGTTTTCTAAGAAAATTGGAACACCATTTTATTGGACTGGCTAGGATTAGAATGATTTTTTTCGCATACGGATCGATCGAAGAACGGTCGTGCTCTTTTCGTGCGCCTTTCAACTTGAAGAGCCAGCTTTGTGTCAATCTTGGAGGAGATGTCAAGAGCTCTCATAGAGTGTGTTAGTGCTCTACTACAAAGCAAAAGGAGAAATTAACTTAATATTGTAAATAACAAAAAGGACCGGAAAAACGCAGTTTTAATGCTTGTAAACAGTTGTTAATGAGTTTATTCGAGTGAAAGTCGAAGGAGAAAGGTTTTGTTGAGGTGGACTAAGTTTCAAAACCATGGAGTTTTTAACTTGTTGCCATCTTTCCTTATTCAAGTGATGCGCACTTTGCATAAAACCACACCCACCCCATAAGTGCCACATGTTTCTATGAATCCAATGACATTTTAACTAAAACACTTCTTAGAGCTCTGTGAAAAACAGATATTACAAGTAAAGGTAGGAATTTGGGGGGGAGAAACCGAAAACTACTTTCACTTGCACGGCTCTCTAATGATATGAAGGCAACACCATAATGCAAGCCTCAGGTGCATAAATGTGTCTTCCCAAATTTCCAAAATAATGAGGGGGGACGAACCAATTTTTGTTAGTCTTAGATAGTTTTAGGTTTGATTTTTGTATTGGCTTATTGGCTTTGTGTGACACCCGTTATTCTCCTAACGGGTATTGAGGTAATTAAATTAATTTTTAATGTATAAAAAAAATTGCTTCATTTAAATTTATTTTATAATATTTATTTTTATATATTTTTAAATTTTCTAAAATTCTCATATATTTATTTAGTATGATTACTAAAAAGCCTTAGAACTTCTAATAAATCTCAAAAATGTCATATTGGCATTATGTGTGTTAAAGTCTTTAGATGAGACATAAGGATATCTTTTCCAACTACTCTTGACCCTCATTTTCTTTATTTCCTCCGTGACATGCTTC
This sequence comes from Artocarpus heterophyllus, assembly GCA_025403435.1. NCBI lineage: Eukaryota > Viridiplantae > Streptophyta > Magnoliopsida > Rosales > Moraceae > Artocarpus > Artocarpus heterophyllus. The sequence goes on along the minus strand of CM046340.1, from coordinate 11,000,191 downwards.
AACATGTCTCCTCTATAATTGTTTCTATCACTTCTCTTCAAAGACTTCATCTTTTCTTCCTTTCTCTTCCACGGTTCCCACACTCTTCTTCTTATTTCTTTGCTGAAGCAAAATACTTAGAGAACTTCTTTAAGGCAGCCATAAAAATCAGCCACCATCACCTCCATTTGAGCAAGAATTTCAGTCATACCGAACTAAAGGAACCTGTTTTGAAGCCATTTCAAGCTTCCAACTAACCATAATCCGAGGTTAGAATCTTATGAACAAATTTAGTCTTTCATTTATAAATTTTCTTTTATACTAAAGGATTATTCAAATTTGCGTTCTTAAACCTAAGTATATGTTTGTTGCTATTTTGGAGCATATGTATGAAGTCTAAGTGTATATGCCCTAGACAGAAAATTTATATTGTTAAACTTTGTAATACCTCTATGGGCAGTGGTTATTTCTTGAAATTCTAAGATTAAATTAAAATAAATTTTATGAATGTAGTTGTATGTTGTGCTTTAGTTTTAATTGTCCTTATGCACGCCTTAGGATCAAGGGAGTATGGAGCTAACGTTAATTGATTCCAGGATTAAGAGACTGTTGATAAGCTTAAAAGGTAGGGATTCTATTACTCATCTTTTGTGAGGTTTTTATAGAATTAAAATTGATTGTTTTGCCGCAATATATATATATCTATGTTGAACTGATATTATATGTGTATCACATATGAAACTATGACATGGACTCGTCTTGTATTGTACGGCGAGGAACATAATGAATTGACACATGTTATAAATTGAGAAGCATGGTTAGGAAAATTAACTCTATTAATAATGATTTAATATAGAGAAATTGTGAGACATGAAAAGGGCGACGGTTACGTCCTTGGGCATGAATACCCTAAAAGGTAAAATAGGGGGAAGGTGATGACGCTTCCTTGGGTTGAAAGTCCCAGAACACACTGTACAGGAATTGATTTGGTGAGGACTCGGGGCTTGATGTCCCCTCACCGGAACACCCTTGGAATGTTTATAGGGTGATCAAGTGCGCCCATTTGGGTTTCGATGAGTTGAGTGATACTCAATTTAACATGGATACCTAGGAACAATGATGATTGGTAATATTTGTATAAATGTGTAATTATGACACTTGGTAATGATTAACTACGGTATCCATAAGATGTGATCATAATAAACCTCATAATCTGAAATATGATGTGACTTACTAACCATGCAGGTTTTAATGTGGTAATGATAAAAACCTAAAGGTGAGTAATGGTTTTCTCTACTGAGCATAGTGTTGCTCATACCCTTATATTTTTATCTTTTCAGGACTCACTAAGTGTGAGGTGGCTACGAGAAATATAGTTGAGGAAGTGATGTAGCTATATTACATTGGGACTGCTTCAATTGTTGAGAATGTTCTTCATGATAATGTAAGCATCAATTGTTACTTTCTGTGACTGTATTACAATGTGTTGAGGGTTAAAATGATGATGACAACAGTTTATATTATTAAATTTAAGGTGCTACATTAAACTGTGGTTTATTTGTCGTTTATATTTTTATTTTTGAGTTGAGAGTTTTCATTTAAGTCCCGGGCAAATTTTATTTTTAAGGTTTTACTTTTATTATTTATTTTTATTTTATCTCATTAAAAACTGTTAACCCCCATATAGGGGCGTTACAGAATTTTTGGTATCAGAGCCTAGGTTCGGTTAACCTAGGGAGTGTAGCACCACTTTAAAAAAAATAATATATTTTTGAGATGGTTTTGAAGCTGAATTTTCATTGTCATCATCAAAATGAACCTTCACATTGATTTATACAGTCTAGAAGGATGTAACATGGAAAGGCCATAGAATGAAAATACTAATGGTTATATGAGTACAATAATTATATAGAAGGAAAGTATTAATAGTTATGAGGGAATGATAATTATATGAAATGAGTTTATAAGTAGAATGCTTATGAGAGATTCATATAATATTAGGATCTATAAGCATATTTAATTCGTATAAACGATGAGAAATTCGTATAGATACGAGGATTTAAGAGCCTTTTATCTCGTGAAAAACAATAAGAAATATAAGGCTTGATTTATTGATTTTAAAGTTTGACATAGATATGCCAAATTTTTTGTAATTGATTCAAACCTAAGTAATGATTATGTGTGGATTCGATGGAGCACATAAGTGTCAATATCTTTTCTTAAAAGTTCTATATATTTGAGGAATATGATATAAGTTGGGAATCATGGTATTGAATCTTGAGAGAGATAAATGTTAGACTTTTGGTCTGTTGAGACTGTGTAAAGTCTAGAATGCATGAATCTCAAAATTGGAATATTTTGTTACGTACATTGTATTTAAGTGTATCAGTGAATCTTTTGGTTACTTAAGGTTTTGTTATATGAGGAAATTATATATTGTATAAGTAGAATTGTGGGGATTGTAGATGTTCTTAAGTAGTAACATCAAGTGTCTTTGTTCGTTGATATGGTCTACGTTGAAAGACGTAAATCGTATTGATTTCAAGGTTAGTCGCATTCTAAACCCTTGGTAGCAATGATGATGAATCCATTGATAGATGTTAAGTATTATGAATAACATATGGGTGTATGTATTGTTCAATAAAGTTTTGATTAAAACAAAATTATTTGAGTTGCTGGATCATTCAGGAAGATCGTTGTTGTCGTTAAATTAGATTTGTTGTTTATAGTTAACTTTATCTATAGTGGACTTTGAATTGGGTTTAAGATTTATACAAATTGGTTTTCAATTTTATGTTTGTTATTTAACTCGTTCCAAATGTGTTAAGGCCCGAAACAACCTGACCATTTTCAACTAAGAACATTTGGGCCTAGTTCAAATCTTAAATCAGTTTGATTCACACTGTCTCTCCCACGTGGTTTCTATACGTGTCATATACAGTGGTTTAATCATTGTTTACATATACGTTTACTGTGCATAGGAGCTTATTTCTCCGAGTTCAATTTTTCTCTCTTAATTTGTTATTTTCTCTCTAAATCGCAAATCCTCTTCTTTTTCATTAGAAATTCTTCTTTTCCTCTAAAAGAAGAAGGAATTCTAGGATTCTGCAATTTACTATCTTAATTTTTCCTTTCTATTTACTCTTCTTTCATCTCATCATGGACCCAAAGTACCAACATCTGAGAAAGTATTTCCCATCACTCTCCCAAAAGATTCTCAAAAGAAATATAAGGCTAGAATTACTCGGTTGTGGATTCTTATGCGTTTTGGCATCCCTTGTGATGTGAGAATGTTGATAGAGGGGAAGATCCGTCCGAGTGACTTTAGTCAAGATGTCGGTTTACCAGGAACAGGTACCAGTCGTAGTGCAATGAAAAGAAGAGCTCGTGCCATCGTGGTCACTTGTAACAAATGTGGAAGACAAAATTGTAACGGTAAATGTACTTCACCTGGTTATATGTCTACGAATAGAGAGGATAAAATAAGGTTTTGTAGGGATGGACTTTCAAAGGAGAACTTGGATAGCATCCATCCTCCTCTCCACGGTCACCCTAGTGGATATGTTCAAGGAGCTATTTTTAAACTCTGGCCTAAATTTTATACAGAAAGACAACGCCTCAGGAATATGGTATTTCTAGATCCTGTTTGCCAAGTCATAAGAAAACTGGATGGGGAATAAGTCATCGCACTATAAAGGTTATTTAGTCTTTACTTATTTGAAGCAGTTTTAGCTGATGTTCAACAGTTTGTGTTTTTCTTTTACTCAGAATATTTGCTTTTGTGTTTGAAATAATTGTGATTATTAGATTGATACAGTAAGTGTTAATATCTTATTTAATTTATGATTTTCTTAAATATATATATAAAATAAAATATATTATCTTATCAGACACGTCACATACGGTACAGTAATATGTTTGAATTTTGAAAAGCTTATCCAGATATTTCAAGATTTGTGTCTCAAATTTCAAAAGTTCTACAGTATTTGTCATTTATATTAAATTTCTAGACTTGGTGTATATTTGTCAAAAAGTCTACAGTTGTGTCATGAGGGTCTTCTGTCGAATTGTTCTCAATTGTCAAAAGTTATACAATTAGAGTCTAATCTTTTTCAAAAAGTGAATCAGATTTTCTGTAAACTATCAATCACCTTATCTTACTTTCTTATCCGCACAAGATTTTGTTTAAATCTTTGGATTACCTTTTCATTACCTACTCGTCTATCTCTTTAGCCCTTTTTGTATATTTCTCATCTTTAAAATCTCATGTAGAACCCGAAGTCTAAGTGGAGCAGACATTAAGCAACCACTTCTATAAACCAAATATGTCTACCTCCCAGTCCACGAAGAAAATAAAGAATGTCTGTGTCTTTTGTGGTTCCAGCTTTGGAAAAGATAAAGCTTATTTAGAAGCTGCAAATCACTTAGGGCAAGTCCTAGCACGCAAAAAGATTAACATAATCTATGGGGGTGGTAGTATAAAAATGATGGTAAATATGGCACTAGCAGCTAGGTCTAGCGACGCTACTGATGTAAAAATTTGGCCTCATATTCCAGTTGAAGGAAACCTTTGTAAGGAAGCCATAGGTAAGGGAGAAGGAGTCAGGAGTATCCCTAAAAATTTTAAAGACATAATCTATAATTCTGATGCTTTTATAGCATTACCTGGTGGTCTAGGTACTCTTGAGGAAATATTTATAGTTGCTTGTGGGCAATTGTTGGCCTTTTATTCCAAACATTTGGGACTGCTGAACGTAAAGGGTTTTTATGACGGTCTTTTGAAATTTCTAGATTACGCTGTGGAAGAAAACATCACTACAGAATCGGAGAGACAAATCTTTGTTACTGCTTCAACAGCTGAGGAATTGATAGATAAAATGCAAATCATACATCTAGAATCCGACACTGCAACATCCAAGCTTGAATGGGAAAGGGAAAGCCGGGAGCGGCCAATTGATTTGAATCTCCATCTGTAATCTTTTTGTTTTATCTTTGGCATGTAGGCATGTGTGTCCGTATTTCGTGTGTTACGAATAACCGTTTGTCCTGTATTCTGTGTTTCTTGTGGTACGTTGTTGTTCAATCTTTTAGATTCATTGAGCCTAATGCCGGGATGGCTGGATACGGAGTACTTGATGCTCTCGAAACGCATCCTTCTTAAGGTCCGATCTTTTGTTTATCGATGTTTTTGTATTCTATAAGCATGCATGATATGGATAGCTGGTATACGGAGTGCCTTGTACTCTCGAAACGTATCCGTATTATGTTTGTAATGTGTAATATTCTGTTAATATTATGTGGAAGTACCAGAGTCAGTTATGGGGATATTCCATATGAAATATGAGTATATTATTTGGATTGAATGTTTGTGTCATGAGGATAGCTGTTTAATGAAAAATATGTCGGGTATGTTTGCAACTCTGAGATTCCGTTTAATATCTCTATGAGTAAGTTTAATGTATAGTTTTGAATAAAAGTGTTTGTGATATATGTTTTATGATTATGTTTTAGTTTATTAGTTGAGGTATGAAATCAAATATATTTGACTTTTCCTTACTCAAAAAGGAAAAGGAACCTAAAGATGAAGTATATAAAATTTCTCTGGCAATCTCCTTAAATGTGATTGTAAATCACAGTCCATGGACAATGAAGGACTGGAATCATGGTATGGTCAATATGTATGCCTGATCAGATTCTTAGACTATTATACGGTGTTATAAGTTGAAACTTGTCAGAAATATTCTCATTGAGGGATTTAGGAGTAAGATTTATTATGCAAGTAAATAAGTGGAGATACGATAACTTAAATTTGGAGGACAAACAACATTAACGGTTTAGACTCAGAATTGGAATCATAGTGGAATCATAATTTTTACTAGTATTGCTAGAATTGAAATTTCGAGGACGAAATTTCTTTAAGGGGGGTAGAGCTGTGACACCCGTTATTCTCCTAACGGGTATTGAGGTAATTAAATTAATTTTTAATGTATAAAAAAAATTGCTTCATTTAAATTTATTTTATAATATTTATTTTTATATATTTTTAAATTTTCTAAAATTCTCATATATTTATTTAGTATGATTACTAAAAAGCCTTAGAACTTCTAATAAATCTCAAAAATGTCATATTGGCATTATGTGTGTTAAAGTCTTTAGATGAGACATAAGGATATCTTTTCCAACTACTCTTGACCCTCATTTTCTTTATTTCCTCCGTGACATGCTTCAACATGTCTCCTCTATAATTGTTTCTATCACTTCTCTTCAAAGACTTCATCTTTTCTTCCTTTCTCTTCCACGGTTCCCACACTCTTCTTCTTATTTCTTTGCTGAAGCAAAATACTTAGAGAACTTCTTCAAGGCAGCCATAAAAATCAGCCACCATCACCTCCATTTGAGCAAGAATTTCAGTCATACCGAACTAAAGGAACCTGTTTTGAAGCCATTTCAAGCTTCCAACTAACCATAATCCGAGGTTAGAATCTTATGAACAAATTTAGTCTTTCATTTATAAATTTTCTTTTATACTAAAGGATTATTCAAATTTGCGTTCTTAAACCTAAGTATATGTTTGTTGCTATTTTGGAGCATATGTATGAAGTCTAAGTGTATATGCCCTAGACAGAAAATTTATATTGTTAAACTTTGTAATACCTCTATGGGCAGTGGTTATTTCTTGAAATTCTAAGATTAAATTAAAATAAATTTTATGAATGTAGTTGTATGTTGTGCTTTAGTTTTAATTGTCCTTATGCACGCCTTAGGATCAAGGGAGTATGGAGCTAACGTTAATTGATTCCAGGATTAAGAGACTGTTGATAAGCTTAAAAGGTAGGGATTCTATTACTCATCTTTTGTGAGGTTTTTATAGAATTAAAATTGATTGTTTTGCCGCAATATATATATATCTATGTTGAACTGATATTATATGTGTATCACATATGAAACTATGACATGGACTCGTCTTGTATTGTACGGCGAGGAACATAATGAATTGACACATGTTATAAATTGAGAAGCATGGTTAGGAAAATTAACTCTATTAATAATGATTTAATATAGAGAAATTGTGAGACATGAAAAGGGCGACGGTTACGTCCTTGGGCATGAATACCCTAAAAGGTAAAATAGGGGGAAGGTGATGACGCTTCCTTGGGTTGAAAGTCCCAGAACACACTGTACAGGAATTGATTTGGTGAGGACTCGGGGCTTGATGTCCCCTCACCGGAACACCCTTGGAATGTTTATAGGGTGATCAAGTGCGCCCATTTGGGTTTCGATGAGTTGAGTGATACTCAATTTAACATGGATACCTAGGAACAATGATGATTGGTAATATTTGTATAAATGTGTAATTATGACACTTGGTAATGATTAACTACGGTATCCATAAGATGTGATCATAATAAACCTCATAATCTGAAATATGATGTGACTTACTAACCATGCAGGTTTTAATGTGGTAATGATAAAAACCTAAAGGTGAGTAATGGTTTTCTCTACTGAGCATAGTGTTGCTCATACCCTTATATTTTTATCTTTTCAGGACTCACTAAGTGTGAGGTGGCTACGAGAAATATAGTTGAGGAAGTGATGTAGCTATATTACATTGGGACTGCTTCAATTGTTGAGAATGTTCTTCATGATAATGTAAGCATCAATTGTTACTTTCTGTGACTGTATTACAATGTGTTGAGGGTTAAAATGATGATGACAACAGTTTATATTATTAAATTTAAGGTGCTACATTAAACTGTGGTTTATTTGTCGTTTATATTTTTATTTTTGAGTTGAGAGTTTTCATTTAAGTCCCGGACAAATTTTATTTTTAAGGTTTTACTTTTATTATTTATTTTTATTTTATCTCATTAAAAACTGTTAACCCCCATATAGGGGCGTTACACTTTGTAAATTGAAAAACAGAAAAAGGAAAGAAAGAAGATAAACACGTGATGTGATAATGTGGTACATGTTTAAATGTGCAAGATATTAAAATCTGTTTAAATGTGGAAGATATCAAAATCTTAAAGGTAAAGTCAACGTGTGATTACGTGAAGAATATCAAAGCCAAGCCTTGAAGATTTTCTCACATGAAGAAAATCAAAGTCTTAAAGCTTTTAATTCAAGAAGGTTTTAAACATAAAGCCAGCGTATTTAAAGGATTTCCTGAGCATATTTCAAATGTTCTATCATAACTTGGGAGCAAGTTTGGTTTAAAAATGAACTGAAAATTTGAAATGAAGAAGGATTTTATCTCTTGTTTATAAAAGATGAGACCTTGATGCGATTTAATAATTTTAAATGATGAACACCTGATTTAGAAAAGGAATCATGAGCTCTAGAGGCAGATCGCATAAAGTTTGAAATTCAAATTTAAATCTGTTGCAACAGATTCTGCGACGGTTTGAATTTTAGATATGTTTTCACTGCCTATAAAAGGAGGACAAGTCTAAATCTTTTCCACAGAGTTTCCAGAGGGCAAATAAGCATAAAGGCAATGTGTTTTCATTTATGTATTTTTAGAAAAAGATACGTTGTTCTTCACAAGAAGAATTTGTAGTTTTTTGAAGAAAATGTTCTGCGATAGACGGTAGTCTCGTAAAGACGGTGATTCTTGCTGAACAAGGCCATAAGAAGTACAACAACATAGGCGTTAATCACTAAGAGGGAGTCTTAAATTGAATAAGTCTAATTAGTGCTTGTAAATAGGTTTTCTTATTGTATCGTTCAACATCTAGGCGTAGTCCCATGGACGTAGGTTTTATAACCGAATCACGATAAAATTTGTTGTGTTCTTTATTTACTTTATGTGTAGGTAATTTTTAATTAATTAGACTTTAATTAAAAATTCAGTGATTTACTAAAACAGATCTTTCAGATAGATTCTCTAATCATAAATTTTCGTGGTAAATTTGCTAGGCCAAGGTAACAAAGTCTATTTAAAAACAGATTTTATGGTCTTTCAAAAACTAATCATAAAAAAATAAAAATAAAAAATAAGGCTTTGCAGAACTTCATGGGCTCCGCCCTAAAACGGCCAAGTCCTCCACAGTTGGTGGTAATTGCCAGTCAGCTGGTGCATCTCCCCGCCTGTCCGCAGCCCCAATCCTACCCCTCTCCTCTTCTCCCATTTCTTCGCAGACAACATAACATCTAAACCTTAAGGACAGCTACAAAAAGTTAATAGAGCATCAACAATTTTGTGCACCGTTTCCGGTGCAACATTGCCAAATGCCTGTCACCACAAAGCAGGTGGTTACAAATAACAATATTAAAAACTATATTAATAATACTGCGTTTGCAAGATACGTTCAGTGGAAGATTGAAAGATTTAGAAGGAAAACAAACATTAGTGTCGGTTCCTGTTGGCCATATGAAGAAAAGTCTAGGCTACCTCATTCCCAAGTTTCCCATTAATCAGTTTCACAGGCATGGATACGTGAACGTCTCCATTTGTGAGCGGCACAACCATATTATCTGCCATTGTTATAGTCAATGAAGTCTTGCTTAGTGACCCATAATTTAACACCTCGCGCATGCTTGATGTGCAGAATTAAAAAGGAACGTATTGAATTAAATCTTAATATTTTATTCGGTGAATAACTTTAAAGGATTAGATTGGATAAGAGTTTATCCAATCCATGCTTGAATGTCTTTGGAAGAAAATTAGGCAATTTCTTGCTAAAGCATGGGATTAAACATAATCTTTGTACATTGTTAAAATTCTCAAGGGCCTATTTGCAAAAATTTATAAAAGTTTGGGATCAATTATAATTTTTTAAAAAATAAAGGATCAAAATATAATTTTTATTTGGGAAATATTTTTAATAATTATATTTTTGTTCTTATAATTTTAAAAAATTACAATTCGACCTAAAATTTGGAAAACTTCTACGAAAAGGTCCCTATTTTATGAACCCGCGAGAGTGGATTCTGTGGTTGTGTCCTTATTGTGCATAGAATAATTACACAACAAACACAACCGCCGATATGCATACATTCACACACAGGTTAGAAAGATGAGAAGAAAGCACAGAATTCTGGTGCACTTTTGCGAATACAGTCCTACAAACAAGAGTAATATTGAACTGACATCAAGAAACTGTTCAAACAAAGCTTAGAAACCAAGACGCATATACCAATGGGCATTCAAGACTTGAACTGAATAATAAACACCTTTGCTTCAAAGAAGCTTAGAGAGTGAAACACCCACCAAAAAAAAAAAAAAAGAACCTACCTCAACCTCCATGACAGGGAGAAAAAGCCTCATAAATCCCTCCTTACCTCCAATGAAGTAAGCATAACAAATAAAGAATTAACATAAACGGTTTGTTTCTCCAGTAAGTTCAACAATGTTTTACTGCCTCTCCAAACTCATCAATCCCATCATCTATTTACAGGTTCAAAACTGGCCAATAATAAAATTTTAGCCAAAAAAAAAATGTCGGAGAAAATTTCAGAGACAAAAAAGGTTTAAGTTTCATGTACAGGCTATTCTTGCATAAAAAACGGTAAACTATATCCGATGATGATAGCCTTCCTTGACATCAAAACTATAACTTCTTCGATGAAGAGGTGGAGCACTGGATAAGTAGCCAATCATCATGTATGAAGCTTTTTCTGATGGGAATCGAGTCTGATGACTCATATTTTACATCTACAAACCTTTCTCTCATTTCCGAGAAGAGTTATACATAGCCTAACTAGATCTACTCAGAAAAACAAATGAATGAAACAGTATCACCTTATTCAGAGTTGCAATTCCACTCATCCTCTGCATAAAATTTAATGCTAAGCTTTCAGCCGCCATTCATGCATACAATTTTGTAAATTAAACTGCCTTTCCAATGAAGTTTCATATGCCACCAAACATTTTTATTCCGAGTTTACCACAAGAAATTAACTTTCAAAATTCTTAAAACGGGGAGTAACAATGAATAAAATTTTTAACTTGTTGACATTGTTAGTCCCTAATTTATATTGTCAGTAAGATGAATTTTAATTTTTAATGCCGGTGATCATATCTCATTTCACTTGTTAATAGATAAATATTTACCACAAAGGAAATCAATTATTTTTACTTTCATTCCTGCCAAAAAAAAAAAACATGTATATTATTATTTTTATATATGTTGTTACCCTTACAAAGCTCTAGCCCGGTCCATGCCGGTGATATGGCTAAGGTACTGTATGTGGATCCAAGCCATATTGTGGTTATCTCTAAGTGAACCATGGTTTGGAAGGCCAAAAAATGTTAATAGGCTTGTTTTATTCGGTTCAATTAAACCCTTGACCTACAGGAGGTCTTGAGTATATGTAGAAATAGTTTAGACGAGTATGGAGAAAATTATATTAAGACAGAGCCATAAACACTATTAAAGTACCTTCCCCTTAGCCCATGGGAAAATGCCAACATGGATCAATTAGCCAGCCTTGACCAATCAACCAATCAGCTCATTTGTCATATGAGCCAAAACCCCCTCCTTCCCTAGCTAGGTCAAACGGGGAGCATTTTCCCAATGTCTGAGTTTTATACAAAGAAGGCAAGGCAATAACTTGCGCTTTGGTTGCCCTCTTTATAGGCTACCTGAAACGGGATTTTAGGGTGGCTGGAGGCCAAATGAGGTTGTCACTACAAATCTCCAGAACTAACCTGGTTCAAAACTTTTGGAGGGAGTTTTTTCTCTGCTAGGAGCTGCCATTTTGGGCTTCCACCAAGAACCAAGCCAAAACACTTCTCCAATCGGAAACTACAAGCAAAAGGTCATCAACCAATTTAAAGGATCTTCAGTTTCTGGTAAGCTCCTCTTCTTGCCTAGAGATACACACTCCTCCAGCCCCAAACGACCACCATTACACATCCATTAACACTCCTTCATCATCTCTCATCATTTATCACCCTTCCCATCATTCTGTCACTAAAACACCAAAGTCTTCCACCATAATGATGGCTATGATGCCACTTTAGTTTCTCCAGGAGAAACCATCGGCGGGAGGGAATCTCATTAGCCGACAACGATTGGAGCCACTCACCGCAAAATAGCAATAACAAGTCCCCCAACCCAAGATCACCATTTCACCATTAAAGGCCAACTTCAAGCTCTCTCTCTAGGTTCTCGCCCCACCTAAACAAGCTTGGAAACCATTTTCCCTCTCTTATAGCTACCCCACTTGAAGGGGTCTGAGGCTTACTTCTTCTCCCTATAGACTGCCCTATTTGAGGGACTGCTTAACGCCAACAACTTACTCGACTTAGCCACCAAGGCACAAACAATATCAATATAGAGGAAACCTCCACAAACTATTGATTTCCAGTCCTCTCCCACGCCATCGGCCCAACTAAAAATCCTTTTGGTCGGCATCTGCAACATGGAGCGGGAATCACAACAGGCTTCACCCTTGGACGTCACTGTCTTAAGGGTCATCCAGGTTTAGCCTTACCCAGTTGGGGCCACTATCAACACTAGCCGAGATACTTATTTCGGCCACTTCCAGTGCCAAGACCAGCCTAGAGAACTCACTGATCTCTACCGCCTAAAGTAGTGCACCCAACAGCTGATAGGCAAACTACTTATCCAAACCAAAAAAGGGCACGCAACTCGGGCTCTCCATGTCTGCAAGCACACCATAAAAGAGTCCCAGCAGTTTCTTCTTTCTTTCAATTCCCATTTCATTAATTACATTATGTTTGCTAGACATGCCCATATAGTTTTGAACCCTTTTATACATGTGCCGATAGCTTGTCAATTGTTTTTTTTTTTTTTTTTTTGGGGTTAATCCAACAAGTTGTCTTTAAGATTCATCCCAGGTCCTTTTTAAGTCCTTGACATTTAAAAAATTTCACTTTAATCCTGAATTTATTATTCTATTTCAATTTAGTCCCTCTATTATTTAAATGTTAAATATTTAAAGGAGAACTTTTAAGATATCTACTTCAGTCCCTAATCTACTACTTAGCCTTGCTTCCTACCAATATTGAAAAAAAAAAAATCCAAAATTAGAAACTAAACACAACAATTTTGATGTACGTGACAAAAATCAAACAATTTTATCTTATAGTTAGTCAGAGGAGGTTTAACGCTTTTTTATACATATGTGTATATAATAACATAATGATCAGTTGCATGATATCTAGTACAATGTATAAATGTACATATGTATACATATTCCACTACAGTATATAAATATACAGATATTTTCTAACCGTAATACTTAGCTTGTTATCTAATGTGTGCGATTATCCAATGTATACTGGAATTAAAATTTAATTTATCTTTTTCTAAAAAATTAAAATTACTTCGTCCAACAATATATATTATTTTTATTACATGCATCAATTTTTATATTTAGTTTCTCGATTTAAATTTTTTAAATATTAGTCCCAAATAACTCTTGACTAATGGAGGGACCGAAAGTGAAACAAAATATTATATTAGTGACTACAATGGGACATTTTAAAAGTTTTTTGTTAAATATTTAACATCTAATTAAAAGAAGGAAAGGAATTGTGACACCCGTTATTCTCCTAACGGGTATTGAGGTAATTAAATTAATTTTTAATGTATAAAAAAAATTGCTTCATTTAAATTTATTTTATAATATTTATTTTTATCTATTTTTAAGTTTTCTAAAATTCTCCTATATTTATTTAGTATGATTACTAAAAAGCCTTAGAACTTCTAATAAATCTCAAAAATGTCATATTGGCATTATGTGTGTTAAAGTCTTTAGATGAGACATAAGGATATCTTTTCCAACTACTCTTGAACCTCATTTTCTTTATTTCCTCCGTGACATGCTTCAACATGTCTCCTCTATAATTGTTTCTATCACTTCTTTTCAAAGACTTCATCTTTTCTTCCTTTCTCTTCCACGGTTCCCACACTCTTCTTCTCATTTCTTTGCTAAAGCAAAATACTTAGAGAACTTCTTCAAGGCAGCCATAAAAATCAGCCACCATCACCTCCATTTGAGCAAGAATTTCAGTCATACCGATGTAAAGGAACCTGTTTTGAAACCATTTCAAGCTTCCAACTAACCATAATCCGAGGTTAGAATCTTATGAACAAATTTAGTCTTTCATTTATAAATTTTCTTTTATACTAAAGGATTATTCAAATTTGCGTTCTTAAACCTAAGTATATGTTTGTTGCTATTTTGGAGCATATGTATGAAGTCTAAGTGTATATGCCCTAGACAGAAAATTTATATTGTTAAACTTTGTTATACCTCTATGGGCAGTGGTTATTTCTTGAAATTCTAAGATTAAATTAAAATGATTTATTTATGAATGTAGTTGTATGTTGTGCTTTAGTTTTAATTGTCCTTATGCACGCCTTAGGATCAAGGGAGTATGGAGCTAACGTTAATTGATTCCAGGATTAAGAGACTGTTGATAAGCTTAAAAGGTAGGGATTCTATTACTCATCTTTTGTGAGGTTTTTATAGAATTAAAATTGATTGTTTTGCCGCAATATATATATATCTATGTTGAACTGATATTATATGAATATCACATATGAAACTATGACATGGAGTCGTCTTGTATTGTACGGCGAGGAACATAATGAATTTACACATGTTATAAATTGAGAAGCATGGTTAGGAAAACTAACTCTATTGATAATGATTCAATATAGAGAAATTGTAAGACATGAAGAGGGCGACGGTTACGTCCTTGGGCATGAATACCCTAAAAGGTAAAATAGGGGGAAGGCGATGACGCTTCCTTGGGTTGAAAGTCCCAGAACACACTGTACAGGAATCGACTTGGTGAGGACTCGGGGCTTGATGTCCCCTCACCGGAACACCCTTGGAATGTTTATAGGGTGATCAAGTGCGCCCATTTGGGTTTCGATGAGTTGAGTGATACTCAATTTAACATGGATACCTAGGAACAATGATGATTGGTAATATTTGTATAAATGTGTAATTATGACACTTGGTAATGATTAACTACGGTATCCATAAGATGTGATCATAATAAACCTCATAATCTGGAATATGATGTAACCTACTAACCATGCAGATTTTAATGTGGTAATGATAAAAACCTAAAGGTGAGTAATGGTTTTCTCTACTGAGCATAGTGTTGCTCATACCCTTATGTTTATATCTTTTCAGGACTCACTAAGTGTGAGGTGGCTACGAGAAATATAGTTGAGGAAGTGATGTAGCTATATTACATTGGGACTGCTTCAATCGTTGAGAATGTTCTTCATGATAATGTAAGCATCAATTGTTACTTTCTGTGACTGTATTACAATGTGTTGAGGGTTAAAATGATGATGACAACAGTTTATATTATTAAATTTAAGGTGCTACATTAAAACTGTGGTTTATTTATCGTTTATATTTTTATTTTTGAGTTGAGAGTTTTCATTTAAGTCCCGGGCAAATTTTATTTTTAAGGTTTTACTTTTATTATTTATTTTTATTTTATCTCATTAAAAACTGTTAACCCCCATATAGGGGCGTTACAGAATTTTTGGTATCAGAGCCTAGGTTCGGTTAACCTAGGGAGTGTAGCACCACCTTAAAAAAAATATATATATATTTTTGAGATGGTTTTGAAGCTGAATTTTCATTGTCATCATCAAAATGAACCTTCACATTGATTTATACAGTCTAGAAGGATGTAACATGGAAATGCCATAGAATGAAAATACTAATGGTTATATGAGTACAATAATTATATAGAAGGAAAGTATTAATAGTTATGAGGGAATGATAATTATATGGAATGAGTTTATAAGTAGATTGCTTATGAGAGATTCGTATAATATTTGGATCTATAAGCATATCTAATTCGTATAAACGATGAGAAATTCGTATAGATAAGAGGATTTAAAAGCCTTTTGTCTCGTGAAAAACAATAAGAAATATAAGGCTTGATTTATTGATTTTAAAGTTTGACATAGATATGCCAAATTTTTCGTAATTGATTCAAACCTAAGTAATGATTATGTGTGGATTCGATGGAGCACATAAGTGTCAATGTCTTTTCTTAAAAGTTCTATATATTTGAGGAATATGATATAAGTTGGGAATCATGGTATTGAATCTTGAGAGAGATAAATGTTAGACTTTTGGTCTGTTGAGACTGTGTAAAGTCTAGAATGCATGAATCTCAAAATTGGAATATTTCGTTACGTACATTGTATTTAAGTGTATCAGTGAATCTTTTGGTTACCTACGGTTTTGTTATATGAGGAAATTCGATATGGTATAAGTAGAATTGTGGGGATTGTAGATGTTCTTAAGTAGTAACATCAAGTGTCTTTGTTCATTGATATGGTCTACGTTGAAAGACGTAAATCGTATTGATTTCAAGGTTAGTCGCATTCTAAACCCTTGGTAGCAATGATGATGAATCCATTGATAGATGTTGAGTATTAGGAATAACATATGGGTGTATGCATTGTTCAATAAGGTTTTGATTAAAACAAAATTATTTGAGTTGCTGGAAGATTGTGTTGTTATGAAATGATTTTAAATATCATTCAGGAAGATCCGTGTTGTCGTTAAATTAGATTTGTTGTTCATACTTAACTTATCTATAGTGGACTTTGAATTGGGTTTAAGATTTATACAAATTGGTTTTCTATTTTATGTTTGTTATTTAACTCGTTCCAGATGTGTTAAGGCCCGAAACAACCTGACCATTTTCAACTAAGAACATTTGGGCCTAGTTCAAATCCTAAATCAGTTTGATTCACACTGTCTCTCCCACGTGGTCTCTATACGTGTCATATACAGTGGTTTAATCATTGTTTACATATACGTTTACTGTGCATAGGAGCTTATTTCTCCGAGTTCACTTTTTCTCTCTTAATTTGTTATTTTCTCTCTAAATCGCAAATCCTCTTCTTTTTCATTAGAAATTCTTCTTTTCCTCTAAAAGAAGAAGGAATTCTAGGATTCTGTAATTTACTATCTTAATTTTTCCTTTCTATTTACTCTTCTTTCATCTCATCATGGACCCAAAGTACCAACACATGAGAAAGTATTTCCCATCACTCTCCCAAAAGATTCTCAGAAAGAAATACAAGGCTAGAATTACTCGATTGTGGATTCTTATGCGTTTTGGTATCCCTTGTGATGTGAGAATGTTAATAGAGGGGAAAATCCGTCCGAGTGACTTTAGTCAAGATGTCGGTTTACCAGGAACAGGTACCAGTCGAAGTGCAATGAAAAGAAGAGCTCGTGCCATCGTGGTTACTTGTAACAAATGTGGAAGACAAAATTGTAACGGTAAATGTACTTCACCTGGTTATATGTCTACGAATAGAGAGGATAAAATAAGGTTTTGTAGGGATGGACTTTCAAAGGAGAACTTGGATAGTATCCATCCTCCTCTTCACGGTCACCCTAGTGGATATGTTCAAGGAGCTATTTTTAAACTCTAGCCTAAATTTTATACAGAAAGACAACGCCTCAGGAATATGGTATTTCTAGATCCTGTTTGCCAAGCCATAAGAAAACTGGATGGGGAATAAGTCATCGCTCTATAAAGGTTATTTAGTCTTTACTTATTTGAAGCAGTTTTAGCTGATGTTCAACAGTTTGTGTTTTTCTTTTACTCAGAATATTTGCTTTTGTGTTTGAAATAATTGTGATTATTAGATTGATACAGTAAGTGTTAATATCTTATTTAATTTATGATTTTCTTAAATATATATATAATAAAATATATTATCTTATCAGACACGTTACATACGGTACAGTAATATGTTTGAATTTTGAAAAGCTTATCCAGATATTTCAAGATTGTGTCTCAAATTTCAAAAGTTCTACAGTATTTGTCGTTTATATTAAATTTCTAGACTTGGTGTATATTTGTCAAAAAGTCTACAGTTGTGTCATGAGGGTCTTCTGTCGAATTGTTCTCAATTGTCAAAAGTTATACAATTAGAGTCTAATCTTTTTCAAAAAGTGAATCAGATTTTCTGTAAACTATCAATCACCTTATCTTACTTTCTTATCCGCACAAGATTTTGTTTAAATCTTTGGATTACCTTTTCATTACCTACTTGTCTATCTCTTTAGCCCTTTTGTATATTTCTCATCTTTAAAATCTCATGTAGAACCCGAAGTCTAAGTGGAGCAGACATTAAGCAACCACTTCTATAAACCAAATATGTCTACCTCCCAGTCCACGAAGAAAATAAAGAATGTCTGTGTCTTTTGTGGTTCCAGCTTTGGAAAAGATAAAGCTTATTTAGAAGCTGCAAATCACTTAGGGCAAGTCCTAGCACGCAAGAAGATTAACATAATCTATGGGGGTGGTAGTATAAAAATGATGGTAAATATGGCACTAACAGCTAGGTCTAGCGACGCTACTGATGTAAGAATTTGGCCTCATATTCCAGTTGAAGGAAACCTTTGTAAGGAAGCCATAGGTAAGGGAGAAGGAGTCAGGAGTATCCCTAAAAATTTTAAAGACATAATCTATAATTCTGATGCTTTTATAGCATTACCTGGTGGTCTAGGTACTCTTGAGGAAATATTTATAGTTGCTTGTGGGCAATTGTTGGGCTTTTATTCCAAACCTTTGGGACTGCTGAACGTAAAGGGTTTTTATGACGGTCTTTTGAAATTTCTAGATTACGTTGTGGAAGAAAACATCACTACAGAATCAGAGAGACAAATCTTTGTCACTGCTTCAACAACTGAGGAATTGATAGATAAAATGCAAATCATACATCCAGAATCCGACACTGCAACATCCAAGCTTGAATGGGAAAGGGAAAGCCGGGAGCGGCCAATTGATTTGAATCTCCATCTGTAATCTTTTTGTTTTATCTTTGGCATGTAGGCATGTGTGTCCGTATTTCGTGTGTTACGAATAACCGTTTGCCTTGTATTCTGTGTTTCTTGTGGTACGTCGTTGTTAAATCTTTTAGATTCATTGAGCCTAATGCCGGGATGGCTGGATACGGAGTACTTGATGCTCTCGAAACGCATCCTTCTTAAGGTCCGATCTTTTGTTTATCGATGTTTTTGTATCCTATAAGCATGCATGATATGGATAGCTGGTATACGGAGTGCCTTGTACTCTCGAAACATATCCGTATCATGTTTGTAATGTGTAATATTCTGTTAATATTATGTGGAAGTACCAGAGTCAGTTATGGGGATATTCCATATGAAATATGAGTATATTATTTGGGTTGAATGTTTGTGTCATGAGGATAGCTGTTTAATGAAAAATATGTCGGGTTTGTCTGCAACTCTGAGATTCCGTTTAATATCTCTATGAGTAAGTTTAATGTATAGTTTTGAATAAAAGCGTTTGTGATATATGTTTTATAATTATGTTTTAGTTTATTAGTTGAGGTATGAAATCAAATATATTTGACTTTTCCTTACTCAAAAAGGAAAAGGAACCTAAAGATGAAGTATATAAAATTTCTCTGGCAATCTCCTTCAATGTGATTGTAAATCACGGTCCATGGACAATGAAGGACTGGAATCATGATATGGTCAATATGTATGCCTGATCAGATTCTTAGACTATTACACGGTGTTATAAGTTGAAACTTGTCAGAAATACTCTTATTGAGGGATTTAGGAGTAAGATTTATTATGCAAGTAAATAAGTGGAGATACGATAACTTAAATTTGGAGGACAAACAACATTAACGGTTTAGACTCGGAATTGGAATCATAGTGGAATCATAATTTTTACTAGTATTGCTAGAATTGAAATTTCGAGGACGAAATTTCTTTAAGGGGGGTAGAGCTGTGACACCCGTTATTCTCCTAACGGGTATTGAGGTAATTAAATTAATTTTTAATGTATAAAAAAAATTGCTTCATTTAAATTTATTTTATAATATTTATTTTTATCTATTTTTAAGTTTTCTAAAATTCTCCTATATTTATTTAGTATGATTACTAAAAAGCCTTAGAACTTCTAATAAATCTCAAAAATGTCATATTGGCATTATGTGTGTTAAAGTCTTTAGATGAGACATAAGGATATCTTTTCCAACTACTCTTGAACCTCATTTTCTTTATTTCCTCCGTGACATGCTTCAACATGTCTCCTCTATAATTGTTTCTATCACTTCTTTTCAAAGACTTCATCTTTTCTTCCTTTCTCTTCCACGGTTCCCACACTCTTCTTCTCATTTCTTTGCTAAAGCAAAATACTTAGAGAACTTCTTCAAGGCAGCCATAAAAATCAGCCACCATCACCTCCATTTGAGCAAGAATTTCAGTCATACCGATGTAAAGGAACCTGTTTTGAAACCATTTCAAGCTTCCAACTAACCATAATCCGAGGTTAGAATCTTATGAACAAATTTAGTCTTTCATTTATAAATTTTCTTTTATACTAAAGGATTATTCAAATTTGCGTTCTTAAACCTAAGTATATGTTTGTTGCTATTTTGGAGCATATGTATGAAGTCTAAGTGTATATGCCCTAGACAGAAAATTTATATTGTTAAACTTTGTTATACCTCTATGGGCAGTGGTTATTTCTTGAAATTCTAAGATTAAATTAAAATGATTTATTTATGAATGTAGTTGTATGTTGTGCTTTAGTTTTAATTGTCCTTATGCACGCCTTAGGATCAAGGGAGTATGGAGCTAACGTTAATTGATTCCAGGATTAAGAGACTGTTGATAAGCTTAAAAGGTAGGGATTCTATTACTCATCTTTTGTGAGGTTTTTATAGAATTAAAATTGATTGTTTTGCCGCAATATATATATATCTATGTTGAACTGATATTATATGAATATCACATATGAAACTATGACATGGAGTCGTCTTGTATTGTACGGCGAGGAACATAATGAATTTACACATGTTATAAATTGAGAAGCATGGTTAGGAAAACTAACTCTATTGATAATGATTCAATATAGAGAAATTGTAAGACATGAAGAGGGCGACGGTTACGTCCTTGGGCATGAATACCCTAAAAGGTAAAATAGGGGGAAGGCGATGACGCTTCCTTGGGTTGAAAGTCCCAGAACACACTGTACAGGAATCGACTTGGTGAGGACTCGGGGCTTGATGTCCCCTCACCGGAACACCCTTGGAATGTTTATAGGGTGATCAAGTGCGCCCATTTGGGTTTCGATGAGTTGAGTGATACTCAATTTAACATGGATACCTAGGAACAATGATGATTGGTAATATTTGTATAAATGTGTAATTATGACACTTGGTAATGATTAACTACGGTATCCATAAGATGTGATCATAATAAACCTCATAATCTGGAATATGATGTAACCTACTAACCATGCAGATTTTAATGTGGTAATGATAAAAACCTAAAGGTGAGTAATGGTTTTCTCTACTGAGCATAGTGTTGCTCATACCCTTATGTTTATATCTTTTCAGGACTCACTAAGTGTGAGGTGGCTACGAGAAATATAGTTGAGGAAGTGATGTAGCTATATTACATTGGGACTGCTTCAATCGTTGAGAATGTTCTTCATGATAATGTAAGCATCAATTGTTACTTTCTGTGACTGTATTACAATGTGTTGAGGGTTAAAATGATGATGACAACAGTTTATATTATTAAATTTAAGGTGCTACATTAAAACTGTGGTTTATTTATCGTTTATATTTTTATTTTTGAGTTGAGAGTTTTCATTTAAGTCTCGGGCAAATTTTATTTTTAAGGTTTTACTTTTATTATTTATTTTTATTTTATCTCATTAAAAACTGTTAACCCCCATATAGGGGCGTTACAGGAATTGAAATAAAATAATAGATTCTGGATAAAAAAAAGGGATTGAGGATATCCTTCGAGGACAATCCCTCTTTTTACGGAATAACTTGTCATTTGTTGATGGTATATGCTTATTTAAAACGGTTCCTGTAAGTTATAACTACACAATGTTGTTACAGAAAACAAACCACACGACTTTTCTTCTCTTTCTTTGATAGGATACTATCTTACTCTTTTAGAGTATAGGTAAGTTGCCTCAACAATTATACGAGGCGACATCACCCCTAAGCTAGTCTCCGGACTCTCGGCTCTTTGGGAGGTTATCCAAGGGATGCAACGGGGCAGCTCTGGGGAAGGGTTAATGGTCTTGTGAACTAGGTGTTAGGATTAAAGCTCTAATCTTAATTACCGAAAGCGATAATAATTAGTGAAAAATAAAACACAAAGAACACCCCCGCCCACTACAACTCCCAGGAGGGGGTTTACCACCATCCTTCCAACCCCCACGTCGACCTTACCGCGAAGGTCGATTAGTGTATGAACTCTGCATAGGAACAATCTGCGTCAGGGTAATAATTAGGCTCCCACATACTAACACTTGGGTGAAACTACGAGGCTTGATCAAGGGAAAGGGGGGAAGGTTTCAATTATTGGTGTTCTATAGATAGCTTGTAGCTTTCCTCCATCAAGATCTTATGCATACATATAGACGGCCTAGTTCTCTTGCTGTTAGCTAGAGGCCACCTAGTGTAGTTGTATGTTCTCTTAGCATCCAAAAAATCGTATCCTCTTGTTCTTCATTTAAAGAGCCAGAAAGAATAACAGGAAGAGTATAAGATTCCCCAAGAAAGAATACGATAAATGACAAGGCAATGGTTTAAGCTCCAAGACTGGTGGCTTCTCGATAGATGGTAATGGTTTAGGATTTCCATTTCCCAGTTCTTCAAATGGCCTCTTAATAAAGGCACGATGTTGTCACTTTCAAGCGATTAATGCACTCCAAAATCTTAGGATCATCAATGTCAAAAGTTCAAAAGGTTCAACCAAATGGTCTACTTAAAAAGCTTCCTCAATGAATTTATCGACAATGTCTATCTTCAAGCAACTCTCTACTTCATCCGAGTAATTCATCGCCTTGAAGACGTTAAAAATGACATGTTCTTCTTGAACTTTCAGAATAAGTTGCACTTTTTGCACCTCAATAAGATTCTCCCAATCGCTAAAAATGGCCTAACAAGAATAATAGGAATTTCCTAGTCTTCCTCTATATCAAGAAAAATAAAATCAGCTGGAAAAATAAGCTTGTCAATCTTTACCAAAACATCCTCGATGATTCCTCTTGGATACTTGATAGACCAGTCTGCCAATTGTAGAGAGAATGTAGTTGGCTTTGCTTCCTCCAAACCAACAATCTATCCTCTGTGTTTTCACTGATCTCCAGCTCTCCGTCTCTCTGTCTCTCTCTTAATATGTGGTTTTAATGTGAGCCCTTCTATTCAGCCCGTCAGGCTCCAACCCCACCAAAGACGTGGGCCCCACCGATTTGTCTCTGGTGGGGTTGGAGCCCGATAAGAATGTTAAGCATTTTCCAGTTCAACATTCAAATCCCAACGGGCCAATGCTGCTTTCATGAATGTAGTGCAGCTATGAGCTATCTTCTCCAGATGTGTAACCATCATGCACCACCAAACGAATCCACATTTTCGTATTCTTTTTTTTTTCTTGTCTTTTCTTTTTAAATAGACAAAATACCCAAAATACTTTTTGTATTTTCTTAAATACCACTTTTGCTCCTCTTATTATCAAAATGCCCAAACCCCTTATGTTATGTCAAAATACTTCTTTTACCTTTCTTATTATTAAAATGCTCAAAACACTTTTTGTGTTTTTAAAATCATACTAAAAATACCTCCTGAAGCAATTAATTTTTAAGATTATCATTTTCAATATATATTAAATGTTGTTTTAAATATAACTTGACTTAAATTAAAGAAAAAGTACTTTAAAATGTTCAAATAAATATTTTAACTAAGCAAATACTTCAAGTACTTTGATAGTTTTTAACTTTTTAAGGTTGATTTTATTTAATATTTCAGTTTAATAATGTTTTAAGTTGTATTTAATAAAAATTAGGAAAGATAATTTTAGTTTTTTAAAAAGTTTAATGAAAATGAGAAACTTGTTGAAAACAAAAAACACACATACACAAAATAACCTTTCAATTTAATATATAGTGGGAATGATAATCTTAGAATTTTTAAAACATTAATTGTTTGAGGAGATATTTTGAGTATGATTTTGAAAACACGGAAAGTGTTTTTTGGTATTATAATAATAAAAGAGACAAAAGTAGTATCTCGACAGAACACATAAGATGTTTTGAATATTTTTATAATAAAAGAGGCAAAATGATATTCTGGCAATCCATAAGGGGTGTTTCAAGTATTTTGCACCTTTCAACTAAAAACAAATCCCTATTTCTCTCCCTTTCCCAAAAAAATTAAAAAATTAAAAAAAATAAAACTCTAGAATCTCGCGACATGACTTTATGCGGGGGGTAGTTCCAACTGTCTCTAGGAATTCAAGTCTACGTTATGCTTGCTCTTTAGAAAGATCAAAAAGTTTGACATGATACCTAAGTTGAACACAACAAATAAATCTAAACGACATTTCCAAAAGACAAGCTGCGCTGTTCAACGCAAAAAGGTCACATGTAGTGAGGACATGTCATCAACAAACAAAAGGACGTGTCCTGTGGCTTCTGCCTTTATAAAGATAGTTCTCTTTTTCATCAATGAGCTCTTGTAACACATTATTGCACAGTTCGTTTCAGGTAACCAATCTGGATACCATGTGAACAGAGTTTTCTCAGACAAATGGACACTATTTTGTTTAACCAGCTAAGATGGAGAATGAATTTTCGCATACATTGAAGCATAGTCATGCTCTTTTGGTGCGCCTTCCAACTTGAAGAGCCAGCTCTGTGTCAATCTTGAGGGAGATGTCAAGAGCTTTCACAGAATGTGTTAGCGCTCCACTGCAGAGCAAAAAGAGAAATCTAAATCAATATTGTAAATCATAAACGGGACCCCAAAAAACACTGTTTAAAATGCTTGTAAACTGACGCTAGAGACTTATTTCGGGTGGAAGACCTGCAAAAAGAATAGGTAAAAATGTTTTGAGAAAAAAGAACGGTTTTGTCTAGACGGGCCAAGATTAAAAACCATACAGCTTTTACTTGTTATCATATTCGAGTAATGTGCACTTTGCCTAGCCATACCCGACCCATAAGTGTGGCGGAGCTAGACATTTTTTGCTCAGTAAGGGCACTATGAAAGAAATAAAGCTAATATTTTTATTGAATGAATATATAGTTACATATTTTTATAATTAAAAGGGGGCGCAATTAATTTCTCTTCTAAAAAAGGGACACATCTTTTAAGTATTCAATGGGGCATAACTGTTATTTTTCTAACAAAATAGTTGTAATTCTTGTCCCTACTTAATTATACTTGTCTGCGCCAGAGCCACATGATTTTATCAATGCTACAATTCGGAACTATAAAAACCATGACATTTTATTCTCGACACTCCTCTGAGCTCTTAAAAAAACACAACCCTCACTTGCATACCTCTCTAATATATATGACGGTGACACCAAATGCAAGCCTCAGGCGCATGATTCATCAAATATTTGCAAGACCAAGGTAACAAACTCTATTTAGAAAAATATTTTATGGTCTTTCAAAAACTAATAATAAATAAAAAATAATAATAAGGCTTTGCAGAACTTCATGGGCTCTGCACTCTAAAATGGCCAAGTCCTGACCGTTGAAGGCACATTCCCAATCATGATAAACTAGTGCATTTCTATAATCATTCACAATTAGCTGTTATGCAAAGCACTGTAAAAATATTGAGCAATTGTTATCAATGATGATGCATTTCCCTTTCAATAAATATATATGTGTGTGTGTGTGAGTGTATATATATGATGCATTTCAGTTTCTATCCTCCTCGGTTGGTGGTAACTGCAGGTCAGGTTGCCCTTCTCCTCACCCTGTCCACAAGCCTAAGCCTATCCCTCTCCTCTTCTCCCATTCCTTCGCAGAAAACATAGAATCTAAACCTTCAGGAAAACTAAACAAGAGTTGAGAGATTATAAACAATACCTAGAAACGTAGGTCACCCCCGTGCCTCCAATTTTGTGCACCGTTTCCAGAGTAACATTGCCAGATGCCTGTCAACACAAAGCAGGTAGTTAACAAATAACAATATTATGAACTATATTAATAACACCGCGTGCATGGATATTTGCAAGATAGATCCAGTGATTGAAAGAATTAGAAGGAAAGCATGCATTTGTGTTGGTTCCTGTTAGGGGCATGTAGAACTTAAGTTTAGGCTACCTCAGTCTCAAATCTCCCATTAATCAGTTTCACAGCTTCTTTAAGCATGGATACGTCAACATCTCCATTTGGGAGTGGCACAACCATATTATCCAACATTATTCTAGTCAACGAAGTCTTTGCTTGTGACGCATAATTTAACACCTCGTGTACTTCCTCCAGAGTCCTAGCTTCAACCTGGAAACCAGAATAAAGTCTATGAACCGCGAGAGTAGTTTCTGTGATTGTACCTTTGTGCATACAATAATTACATATATACAATCGTAACCGCCAACATGCACTTACAACCTAAGAAAGAAGAGAAGAGAGCAGATATTTGCGAATACAGTGGTACAATATATGCAGTATCAAACAGACATCAAGTGATTGTTCAAGAAGCTTAGAAACCAAGACAATTGCATCAGCATTCAAGAGACGAACTGAATAATAAACACCTTTGCTTTTAAGAAGCTTAAAAAATGAAACACCCACCAAAAAAAGAACCTACCTCAAGCTCCATTTTAAGATTTCTTTGCTCTAGATACATGTCTACAGCTCTTATAGCATTCGTTATGCCACCAGCAGCTGATATATGATTATCTTTTATTAATACCATATCAAACAGACCCATCCTATGATTCTGCCCTCCACCAATAAGAACCTACACCATAAAATTTTATTAGGAAACCATAACGCTAGATTGCACAAGAGTAGAACAACAAAAGGAGGAAATGCAATATACCGCCCACTTGTCAACCAGACGTAAACCTGGAGCAGTTTTCCTCGTCTCTAAGATAAGTGCAGGATGTGCAGCATAGGCCATTGCCTACAGGAAGAAAAAGCCTCGTTAAACCTCCCCTCACCTCTACTGAATTTTGCATACCAATGTAAAGATTTAACAAATACACTTTGTTTCTTCAACAAGTGTAACAATGTGATACTGCCTCGCTAAACACATTTATCCCATCATCCAGCACAGGTTCAAATCAGCCAATAATAGAATATTAGGAAAAAAATTAATATATATATATATATAAATGTTTTTGAAAATTTCAATGGCAAAAAAGGTTTCAAGTTCTACATAGAGGCTATTCTAGCACAAGAAACCGTAAACTATATACACCCCCCTGACTCCAAATCCCTTTTTTCCTTTGTGATGATAAGACGTGTTCCACCTAGTAATTAGGATTTATTTGTTTGTTTTTATAGTTTTATGCTTTCCTATTTTTTAGGAATTAGTTAAGATATATTTATAAGAAAGTTAGTATAAATAATGTAATTTAGAATGTTCAATAATATAGCAGTGTTTTTTTTTGTTTACTTCCCTGGTGTTAACTTTTATGGTATCAGAGAGAGATTAGTAACACTAGGTTGAGGTAGACGATGGTCAAAACGGCCATGACTGGGGCAAGCAAAGGTGATGACTCTGAGGTTTCTTCGGGAACTCCTAGGCCAGCCTCTACAATTGCCTCCACTGCAAATCATGAACATGTTTCCCTTCAAATAACGAGTCATAAATTGAATGGGAAGAATTTTCTACAATGGTCCCGTTCGGTTCAGATGGTGATTCGTGGGAAAGGGAAAATAGGATATTTGGACGGCTCCATTCCAAAACCTGATTTGGGTGACTCATCATATCAGAATTGGGAGGTCCAGAACTCAATGGTGATGGCGTGGCTAATTCATTCTATGGACGAGTCTATTGGTGACACCTACCTGTTTTATTCAACAGCCAAGGAGGTATGGGATGCTGTCACGCTTGCATACTCCGATCTGCATGACTCCTCTCAAGTGTTTGAATTGAGAAACAAAGCGAGAGATCTGCGGCAAGGTGATCAGTCGGTTACACAGTACTTCAACTCTCTGAAGAAATTGTGGCAGGAGCTAGATCTTTTCAATCAGATTGCTTGGAAGAATCCAGAGGATGGTGTCCTATATAATAACATGCTGGCTAGAGACCGTGTTTATGATTTTTTGGCAGGTCTCAACAAGGCCTTGGATGAAGTAAGGGGCAGACTTTCTGGTCTAAGACCAGTACCATCTATAGATGAAGCCTTTGCTGAGGTTAGGCGTGAAGAGAGTCGCAGGCGGGTCATGCTCGGTCATCAACGCGATCGTGATTCTTCAATTTCTGGCCAAGATTCATCAGCATTGGCAACTAAGGCTGATTCACACCAGAACCAAAAGGGCCAAATGTGGTGCGATCATTGTAAAAAACCGTACCACACTAAGGATACCTGCCGGAAGCTTCACGGGACGCCTCCAAATTGGACTCCGAAGTCTCAAAGTCGTGATGGAAAGGGATTTCAAGTCTCAAATGACACCGACCAAGAAAAAAAACAGCTAATTACACTTTCCAAGGAACAAATGGAACACCTTTGCAAGGTTCTTTCTGAAACTCAATCGACTGGTTCTTCCCATATGGCACAGAAAGGTACTACCTTGACTACTTTTGGTGGTCTCGTTGACAAAGGTGAGCCATGGATAATAGACTCTGGTGCATCGGATCACATGACAGGTTGTGAGAAGCTTTTTTCATTTTACCTTCCTATTCGGGATAATCATAGAATAAAAATTGCAAATGGCTCATTCTCTAGAATTGCAGGTGTCGGTTCTACTGAAATTAGTCCAAACATTACTCTTAAAGATGTCCTTCATGTGCCTAAATTATCATGCAATATCTTGTCTATCAGCAAGATCACTAGAGATTTGGACTGTAACGTTAATTTCTCACCGTCTATGTGTGTTTTTCATGACCGGACTCCGGGGAAGAGGATTGGCAATGCTAGTAAATTTTCTGGACTCTATTATTTTGAGGAGAAGAATTTTTCTGTGGGAAGTCATGTTCAAACGGCTGCAGGCAATTCTACTCTTTCTCGTGTGCAACAAATAATGTTGTTGCACCGTAGGCTAGGACACCCAAGTTTTTTGTACTTGAAGCACCTATTTCCATCTTTATTTCGTAATTCAGATTCTTTCCAATGTGAAGTTTGTCAACTTGCCAAACATAGGCGAGTATTTTTTTCCCCACAACCATATCGGGCTTCAAAACCATTTGCTCTAATTCATAGTGACTTATGGGGTCCATCTCGTGTTAAAACTGTCTAACAAAAAATGGTTCATCACGTTCATAGATGATCATACTCGTGTTTGTTGGGTCTATCTCTTGAATGACAAATCTGAAACTGAACAAACTTTCAGAAATTTCCATTCTATGGTTAAGACACGATACAAGGAAAATATTCAGTTTCTTCATACTGATAATGGAACATAATATTTTAATTCAGTTCTTAATGATTTTTTGGTTAAAAATGGTTTAATACATCAAAGTTCATGTGTCAATACACCTCAACAAAATGGGATTTCTAAGAGAAAAAACCGTCACCTATTAGAAGTAGCCCGTTCACTTTTGTTTACTTCAGATGTACCAAAAATGTTTTGGGGGGATGCAATCCTTACTGCATGTTATTTGATAAATCGTTTACCGAGTCGTGTTCTTCAATATAAAACTCCCTTAGAGACTCTTACCAGTTTTTTCCCCGAATCTAGGTCAATTTCAAGTTTGGACTTAAAGGTGTTTGGTTGTTCAGCGTATGTACATAATTTGGATCAACATAGAAGTAAGTTGGATCCCCGCTCTCTTAAGTGTGTCTTCTTAGGCTATTCCTCCACACAAAAAGGATACAGGTGCTATTCTCCTAAAAAGCATCGGTATTTTGTTTCACATGATGTCACGTTTTTTGAGAATCAAGCCTTTTTTCAAAAATATTCTCAAGGGGGGAGTTTTGACCAGGGGAATAATTTTTTGGAAGTTTGCAATTCAAATCCGAGTGATGTAAACTCGGGAAATTGGGAACTTTTTTGGGAATTCTCCCCTCCAAACCTGCGAATTAGTTCTCCACAAGATCTTCAAGATTTTCCACAAAATCAGTTAAATCTTCCTCCAAATCAGCAAGATTTTCAATCACAAATTCAGCTAGATTCTTATCCTCAAAATCAGGGCCCAAGTCTAACTAATCTTATTCGACATAATCAGGACCTAAACTGTGCATCTCAGACTCAACCAAATCAAGGCCAAAATCTCATGGATAATTATCTTTTCATCCAAAATTCGAATTCAAATAAAACAAAAGATAATCCTTGGGTAGATCTAAATAAATCTGGTCATGATTGTGACGTTAATTCAAGCCCAAAGGTGCCTGAGAAAACAAAGAATTCGGGTGTCATACCTACGAATAACAAAGAACAGGGAGAGAAAAGTTGTCTTCAACCATTTGAATTGACATACTCACGGAGGAAAGCTTTGACAAATCTAAAGGATCAGAAAAATCCTAGCAACCAAGAAACTGACCCTGAGCTCGGTAAGCACACACAGCTGGCTGATCTTGACGTCCCTGTTGCGGTGAGAAAAGGGACACGGTCATGTACAAAACACCCCATGAGTAACTTTATTTCTTATGATCACTTGTCCAACTCAATTAAAGAACTTATAGCCAACACAGCAGCAGTTACTGTGCCAACCACAGTCCAAGAAGCATTAAAAGACCCAAGATGGAAGGAGGCTATTTTAGAGGAGATGAAAGCTCTAGTGAAAAATGAGACATGGGAAATAGTTCAAAAACCACCAGGAAAAATC
The DNA here is from genome assembly GCA_025403435.1 of Artocarpus heterophyllus. NCBI lineage: Eukaryota > Viridiplantae > Streptophyta > Magnoliopsida > Rosales > Moraceae > Artocarpus > Artocarpus heterophyllus. The sequence goes on along the minus strand of CM046340.1, from coordinate 10,969,489 downwards.
CCAGTAGGTTGCAAGTGGGTGTTTACCGTGAAATATAAAGCCGACGGATCAATTAACCGGTACAAGGCCAGTTAGTGGCTAAAGGCTATACACAAACTTATGGAATCGACTTTCGGGAGACCTTTGCACCCGTTGCAAAGCTAAATACTGTCCGGGTGCTCCTATCTCTAGCAGCTAATTTGGATTGGTCTCTTCTACAATTGGAAGTGAAGAATGCGTTTCTAAACGGTGACTTGGAGGAAGAGGTGTACATGGAAGTGCCACCAGGGTTTGATAAGGAGAATGGAGAAGGTAAGGTGTGTCGATTAAGGAAATCCTTGTATGGATTGAAACAATCTCCACGCGTATGGTTTGAAAAGTTTACATGTGCAATCAAAAAACAAGACTACAAACAGGCCCACTCAGATCACACGCTTTTTTATAGACATAAGATGGGAAAATAGCTGTCTTAATTGTCATGTTGACGATATAATCTTGACAGGGGATGACAGAGATGAAATGGAGAGGTTAAAGAAAAAACTATAAGATGAATTCGAGATAAAAGATTTGGGAAATTTGAGGTATTTTCTTAGAATGGAGGTAGCTAGAAATCGAGTTGGAATTTCGATATCGCAGAGGAAATACGTGTTGGATCTTCTCAAAGAAACCGGAATGATGGGCTGCAAACCAGTGGACACTCCACTGGACCCGAACAAAAAATTAGAACTTAACTCATTAAGTAATCCTGTGGATAAAGGGCGATACCAGCGACTGGTTGGTAAACTAATATATTTTTCTCACACAAGACCGGATATTGCCTTTGCAGTTAGTTGTGTAAGTCAATTTATGCATGCTCCTACGGAGGAACACATGGATGCAGCACTTAGAATCTTGAAATATTTGAAGGGGTCGCCTGATAAAGGGTTATTCTTTAGAAAAACGGGAACAAGGAGTATTGAAGTTTTCACAGATGCGGCCTGGGCTGGCTCTATCAGTGATCGGAGATCGACCTCAGGTTATTGCTCTTTTGTTTGGGGAAATCTAGTGACTTGGAGGAGCAAAAAGCAAGCAGTAGTAGCGAGAAGCAGTGCTGAGGCTGAACTAAGGGCAGTAGCACATGGAGTATGTGAAGGACTGTGGGTGAAAATCCTACTAGAAGAATTGAAGATGACCGTGGAAGCACCACTGAAGATTTATTGTGACAACAAAGCTACCATTAGCATCTCTCACAATCCGGTGCACCATGACAAGACCAAGCATTTCGAGGTTGATCGCCATTTCATTAAGGAAAAGATTGACAAAGGAGTAATCTGCATGACTTATGTACCAACATCTGAGCAGACTGCAGATGTGTTGACAAAAGGGCTTTTTAGACCGAGCTTTGAGAAATTAATAGACAAGCTAGGAATGTACAATGTGTACAGTTCAGCTTGAAGGGGGGTGTTGACGTGTTCCACCTAGTAATTAGGATTTATTTGTTTGTTTGTTTTTATAGTTTTTATGCTTTCCTATTTTTTAGGAATTAGTTAAGATATATTTCTAAGAAAGTTAGTATAAATAATGTAATTTAGAATGTTCAATAATATAACAGTGTTTTTTTCGTTTACTTCCTTGGTGTTAACTTTTACCCTCCTTGACTTCAGACCTATAACTTCTCCAAAGAAGGGGCGTAGCACTAGATGAGTATCCACGGACCGTGTATAAAGTTTTTCTGATAGGAATCTAATCTGATCACCCATATTTTAAATCTGCAAAGCTTTCTCTGTTACTGCAGAAAAGATTTGCATAGCCTGATTAGATCTACTCAGAAAAACAAATGAATGAAACAGCATTACCTTAGTCAGAGTTGCTATTCCACTCATCCTCTGCATAAAATTTAGAGCTACTCTTTCAGCTACAATAATGCTGTATGCCGTTCCTGTATACAATTCCTTTAAACTTCCTTCCAATAAAGTTTTAAATGCCACTGAACATTTTTATTCCGATTTTACCATAGACTTTTCCGAACTTTAGGCCCTTATGAACGGAGTCTCCATCCTTCCGTGACCACTCCACCTGTATGTTGAAATGCACAAGACGAGTCAATTAATATGCAAACAACACACAAGTAAAGTAATCCAAGAAAAATATAATGCAGAATCTTAAATACCTTTAGAGAAGGATCAACTTCATGAAACACCATCTCTGCAAGTGCGATGCCAGCAATGACACCATCCTCCTTTGCTAAGAAATGGGCTTCAACTTCTGCTTCTTGCGGAATGGTGGCCAGAGACGTTACATCACCTACGTTAACAAAAACCATATTACGTTCAAATTATCTGTCTATCGCAACCTGCAACATGTTAATGACAGCTATTAAAGTTATCAGGATAAGACCACAGAAAGTAAGAGAAAGTTCGAATCTCGAACCTCGATCACCGGCATCTTCAGCAAGGGCTAACTTTATAACACCTTGCAAATTATAGGTAGGATGTGAAGGAGGCTTCATCACCATTGACTGAATGGAAATTCCAGGCTTCTCAGTTAAAGACATCCTAACAACCTGCCTGAAAATTATTTCCACACATAATCCAAATCAACGTCATTCCAAAAATAAAAACAAATTCATCAAATCGCATCTTTCTATTACAAGAATATAAATTAGACACTTATATACATACATACGTATATATATATATTATCTACACTCTCATAACATCACAAGTTAACTACCTTCTCTGGGAGAAGAACCGGCGCTGTTTGGTTTCCGAGAAAACCAAAGGTTTTGATTCTGAGTTAGGGCAAATGGAGAGAAAAACCGCCTTTGAGAGCAGAGACGCCATTGTTTTGTTTGTTTGGTTTCAAAATTCATAAACATACATACATACATATATATCGAAATTCTTAAAATGAGAATTCGGTGAATTTCTGCGAAAAAGTGGAATCAAGGACACGAGAAACTCACCTCTGAGCAGAAACCGGAGAGACTCGTTGCCGGCAAAGACGCGCGAGCGTGGCCGAGAATTTTGGTAGCCGTACGGATGCTGTCGCTCGAGGTTGTTGCGTTTGTACAAGACTCATGGGGGAATTTTGGATAGGGTAAGCGAAAATGATTGATGTTGCGCAAGAACGCCGTCGTTTTGATATGAGCAGTATGCGCGCCGCTACGCCGCCACACCGAAGTGTTGTGTTGTATTAGAACGGCACTAGTACGACGCCCTATATCGCGGAGGCGTGAACCTCGCGGCTCTCTTTTAATGGGTCCTTTTTCAGTTTTGCCTTTTTTTTTTTCAGGAACGGAAAGGGGAACAAAGAAATTGTCAGCAAGACAACCACTTTAGACTCTCCAATTATGCTCAACACGGGTATAAATGCTGTATGTTCACTCTCCAATTTAAACTCGAATATTACTTTTTTAATAATAAATTTTAACAATTTTTTTAAAAGGATGTAATATATATCAAATCAAATAAGTACATATACCAATTCTAATTTATAGGAGCAAATTCTGAAGGAAAAATCCGATTCTAATAAACAATTAATTCTTTCAATAAATTTAAATGAAACACGCAAAGAACAAATGTGTATAGAGTTCGAAAGTCGAAAACTCAACAAGGTACGCTATTGAGCGAGCGCATACACAGCTGTTTGACAAATCCTCTACAATTACAAGACTCGAAGCAATCGAAATTGAGAAAGCCGTAGCACAAAGGCCACGCCTAATACCACTAAGTAACAAGCCTAATGGACAACTAAACACTAGAAAACAAAACAAACAAACAAACCCACAAAGCAAGGTACAAACCACGGTTAATATAATGAAAAACTACACTGAAAACTAAAAGGCACCACCCTCAAACGCCTCTTGTGGGGATGCAGCCAGTGAAAGAATACCCAGAAAGCCAAAAGACTTCGAGAGGCACATGGAGAGGTTGAGCAAACGTCGTCAAACTGCAATATCTGACCACCACAAACCATAGCCGCCGTCGGAAACTAAGTACTCCGTCTCCCCAAGAAGCACACCGCCATGTGGAACAATACCCCACGAAAGCATAGCCGCCACCAGCCGACAGGCGCAGAGAAACCTACGACGATACCGAACAGTGATCCACCTTACTGCAAGCAAGATCCGCCCCAACAAAGGCACTACTCCACGCGTTATTACTACCACGAGGAAGTCCACAGCAAGACGAGACCAAGGACCAAGTTTTAGGGTCAGGAGCCTGGCGACGCGCCCGGAGATGGTGCCATAGCTCTAGCCAATACTTCACTCTCAAAAACCTGTTTGCATTCTTAAAGCGAGAGAGAGAGAGAGAAGTTGAAGTAAATTTTAACAAACTTAGACTACTAATTCCATTATTTTTTTATCTCGTAAAAAATCATCTATTTTATATTCTTAAAAACCCTTACTTGAAGGATAGAAAATTTGAGGGCTTTTCAGGCTCTAGTGGGAGAGTGTGGAGGGAAAGACTAATTAGGATAGGTGCCCATAAAACATATAATCTTTTGTAATAGATATATTTATAAATAAATAAAGTGAATTTATTTATTATATTTATGTGTATGCATTTTGAATACTTTAAGAGCTCGTTTGGTTCGAGTATTTGAATAGAGTATTTGAATAAATATTTAAATTTTTGTGAGAGAAAATACTATAGCAAAATGATTTAAACCGTGATTTGAACCATGAAGCAAACGGACCCTAAGAATATCATGAAAATCTCATAATTATTTATGTAACTTTAAATATTGTATATAGCGTTATATACAAGAAAATAATATTTAAAGATGGTAATTAAAATGGTCAGTACCATATAATTAATTATTCGATTAAAGTATGAAATTTTTAATTGCTTGTTACTAGTGCCGGTCATTTTCATTAAGAATGGAATGGTCTTATCTGAACCGTTAATATAATAAGTCATCAAATGAGTGCACTGTATATAATGAGGTTATGTAGTACCGAGACATGATGAGATATGAACAACTAATAATTTTGTTAAATATAGCAAATTCTAATCACATCATCCGATGGTCATTTATAAGATGATCTTAATCCTAAGTTATTAGCAAACTCTTATTTATGGATTTATATCTTTTGACTAACTCAGGTACAGATTTAAAGATCAAATCTTATTCTTTATATCTTGGAGACATTATGAAGTAAGTAGCCAAGAATGTTAATATTACAAGATGGAATCCATTTCTTCTCTAACGAAAAGCAGATAAATAATTCTCTTGAGTATTAATTCACTTGAATAATAAGAATGCTCAACTTAATTTATGATTAAGTAACTTAATTTATGATTAAGTTCATGAATTTATTATTCATTAGGGAATCAATGGCACTCAAGGAAAAAGAAGTAATTAGAGAGGTTAACGGATTTTACCTAGCTGAAATTATGAATTATTTATAGAGGATCGACTTATATGTAATGACTATATCAAATAAATGACGCTAAAAATGAGTAATTGAATATCTGTAATTTTAAGAAAGCAATTCCAAGTATTTAGTGGAGTTATATTAGGATTAATAAAATAGTAATATATTAATTAAAGAGTTTAATTAAGATATTACTTTTATTGGAGCATGAAATTTTAGGTCCATGAGTCTCCCGCCATCTTTGTAAACACTATTTGCATAAATGGAATTATTGGTTTAAATAATTAATTTAAAATTATGGAATTCTAAATTAAAAATCACTCAAAATAAATTAATTATGAATTAATTTATATTTATTAAATAATTACATTATTTAATAAATAAAATAAAAATAATTAATTTTAGAAAATATACAGTGGGTGAGTCCCACTGTATATGGCACACACAGTGGCAGGGTCCCACTGTGTGTGGCGCCCAAGCATAAAAAGAAAAGTCCTTTTGTTCATATTAAAGCTTGTTTACAAAGTTTTCATATTTAGTATTTTCAATTTTGAATAAATGTGATTTAATTCAAATATAGAAAGCTTGATATGGAGACAAATAAGATTGGGTAACAAATAGTTTTTCTCTTCCTTTTCCTCTAAATTGGTGCCACACACAGATATGGTATCTCTGTGTGTGTGTGGCGCCTATAGCAATACAGGAATGGGAAACTTGTGTTTTTTATTTTAATTAAAATATTCGATATTAAAATTAAAATAAAGAGACTTTTCAGAATTGATTAGCTCTATTATTCTATATAAATAGAGACCTCCTCTATTCATTTAGTAGAACACTTATGAGATTTAGAGAGACTGAGAATACTTTGTAAAGAAATATTGATAAACGTATGGAGAGATAAAGAAAAGTTCATTTATTTCTTGAGTGATCATTAGTAATCATATTCCTTTTACGCCCACACGTGCGTCCATCCAAGTGCCAAGGATTAGATGAGGAAGACATTGTTTTCAAAGATAAAGAACGTCCTTTGCAATCCCTATTCCGCTTCAACTTCATCTTTCTGTTGGTAAGTAAAGTATTTATATATTTATTTATATATGAAATTAACATAATCTATATTGTTTTACAAAAGTTTTGAGAAAATTTTTATTATACATTATCAATATCTTTACCACGACTCTGCCATTTTTTGTGAAAAATTTTTTTCCCTGTGGAATATTAATGGGTAATAAAATAGCTTATTTTATCTGTCTTTCCACTTTATACAAAAATAAAATATTATACAATTGTTTACATATTAATAACATTCACGACATATAGGTCAAATTGTTAGTTCACGATCTGAAAATAAAATTGAATATTTTTATATTGTATTGTTATTTATATCTATTTTGCATGAATGTTTATCCTAATTATTGAAGTTTGCATTCTGAAATAAAATTGCTCAATGTATTTATAGTACATTAAACTAGACCGCAATAAAATGATAATTATTTTCTTATTCGGTTAAAAGTGTTAAAATTCTATTAATGATGGACGTGCGTGAATTTATTTTATTTGAACTTCTTCATAGTGATTGACTTTGTTCTGTGATAATCCTCCTTAGTAGCTAAATCAAGTTACTTCTTTGAATAGAACTTTCTATCTTAATTGAAGTTTTTAATTGAGAGGCTCATTTGACATTGTTTTTGAAGATTGCTTTATATTGCTAAAGAATATACAGGATCAGGGTATTTGGTCAACACTGACTTTCACAGCAGAAACTAAAAATATTGTCCATGAACAGAATTTATGAACCTTGTATCTGGTAAAGGAGTTTAAATTTTTAAAACAGTATACTGTATAAATTCTTCATGTGCTATTGTGTAAAGCAAAAACATATTACAATATAACACTTATATACTATAATATTTGAACTTATTTTTTGAGTTCAATTACTCATTTATCAAACACCTTAAGTTTGTCAACAATTGCTTTCTAAAACTTCTGTCGTCATTGTTTAAGTCTTAATAAAAGGATTATTAACACTAATGACCCTTAAACTTTAGGATCTCTTTTAAATTGTTTCTTGAACTTTAAAATTACCACTTTAGTTCTTGAACTTTTAAAACCCCTCACTTTGCCTCCAGAATTTTAACAATTACCACTTTGTCATTGTTTCAAAACTCTTCATTTTATCTCTTATTTTTTAATTTTCCTTTCAAATAGACAAATTAACCCACGTAATCTGTTCGTAGGTCATCTGTAAGGGCAAAAATGAGATTTTATCATTCTCAGATTTTGCTTCACGTTTACACTCCCATCATTAGTAAAAATTGAGGATTACACTGATGGTTTAAAACCGTCGTGTAAAGCATTCACGACGGTCAAAAAACCGTCGTAAAATCGTCCGTTGTAATACCAAAAGGACTTTTCATGACGGTTTTTATCGTCATGGAATGCTGTTAATGGCGGTTATTAAGCATGTTCTATAAGAGGCTACCACAACGGTTTTAAGAAAAAACCGTCATAAAATGTGTAGATTACAAGACGGTTTTCAATGGCGGGTATTAAGCATGTTCTATAAGAGGCTACCACAAAGGTTTTAAGAAAAAACCGTCATAAAATGTGTAATGACCGAGGAAACGTCATCAATAAAACCTAATATTTAATTAGGTTTAATTAATGAATTTATTCTTAAAAATGTGAAATTTTGTAAAAATTATAATTTATGTGAAAATTACAATAAAATATGAATGAGCGGCATTGATTGCAAATTTTATGGCATATGTGATGCAATGGTGGATATTGTAAAATACAAATTTTATGAGTTTGATGACTCAGAGATTTGTGCATAATATCCATAAAATGAATTTCATGTCACAATTAATTGTTAAATTGTAATATAAACGAATGATGATTAGAATGTAAATAGGACATAGAGATTGTCCTAACCTTAACCGGGGGTAGGAAGGAGGCCAAAGCAGTATAAAAATACCGTTAAATGAAAACGCAGATACGAAAAATGTCACGATTAGCCTCCAAAAGTGAACGAAAAGTAAGTTAAATATTTTTATACAGTCTAAGAATAGAAAGTACACTGAATTGACCACGACAATATAGGAAAAATACTGTGTGGTAAAAAATTACACAGTATAAATTTTTAATTCCATAAAGTGGACACTCCTTGGTTTTCTATTGGGCCACATGTCAAGAAAAGTGGCCCAATCACCTTGTGACACCTAGTGGTATACTCATGGGTTACCATGAGTCACCAAATGTGATAAGAATGCATTTATGGCAAGTTTATCACAATTTTTCTTTTCTTTCCCTTCCTTCCAAGCTCCGACAGCCATAACCAAGACCTCTAAAAAATTTCTTAGCCCCCAAACTTTGCAAAAATATCCCCAAACAAGTTTTACAAGCAAGTACAAGGATTTCCCACAAGTTTTAAGGTAAAATCCTAAACTTTTTCATGAGTTTTCAAGGGATTTTTCATGGGTAAAGGGCAAAAATTAACCCATGCTATTTTTGCATGGAAAGGAAGCCTAGGAGGGAGTTCAAAGGAACTTTGAAGGCTAGAAATCCAAAAGTGTTATTTGGGTAAGTTTTAAAGTTCAAAGTTTTGAAATTTGTTTTGATTTTTATTTCTTAAAACCCATGTGAGTTATTGAGCACATATTTGATGGAATTTCATGTATATGTGATAATGGCAAGTTTAAGTTGTGAAACTTTAGTTTATAGTGCAAAATTGTAATTTTTGCAAAAAGTATTATTTTTGTAATTTTGATGTTAGACTTTGCAAAAGTGATATTTGACCATGAGAATCTTTTGATTAAGGCATGGAATGGTTTCTGTAGGGGTAGAATTGCAAGTTTGAAATGGATTTTTGTAAAAATGCCATAGGGACTAAATTGAAAGAAAAAGTTCCTTCTCGGCAGATTTGAAAAATAGTCAAAAATGCCCCTGTACAATGAGATTTTGGGAAAAGTTAAAACACAAAAGTTGTAGATCTCGACGAAACTGTTAGGTCACGTGAACAGTTTGTCTAAAAACTCAATCGTTTGTGATTTTTTGATTTTTCAAGAATATGTTAAAAGTGAAAAAGTGTTAAATAGAAAAAATGTCATTTTTCAAAATGATTTAAGGTGTGGTACCTTAAGTAAAAATGATCCTTGAGAAAAATAGGAAATTTTGATGCAAAGAAGTAAATTTTAGTCCCGGGGGTAAAATCGTCAAAATTTTCAGTTCAGGGACTAAACCGTAAAGTTTTATGAAAATGGGGCATAATTGAGAAATAAAGAGATTTGACCCACTAGAGTGTTATTTTGAAATTAGTATGTGGTTATTTTCATAAGAATAACGAAATCAAGCTCAGGTAGGTTAGTGGACCCACGAATGGCAAAATCGTCATTTTCGTCCAAATAACCCGAACCGCTTTAAAATATTTCCAATGGGATAAGAAAACGACTAGAAAGGTTCCCGCCCTTCGTTAGAAACGATAGGATAAAGTTAGATAGAAATAAAAAAAACAGTGGTTTTTAGAGTTGTACATAGTAATACAACTCAATTTATTAACTAACGGATGTTTCGTATCGAAACATAGTGGAATTTGGCTAATGGCTTTGTAATTGGCCAATAGGATCCTAGGAGTCTAGGAGAAGGGAAATCGAGGTTAAGTTGCCCGACATTCGCATCAAGTAAGTACCCTTCCCACCTGCAGTATGAAATGTAGGTTTAGAAAGAAATGTATGTATATGTATACCTGTGCGTATAATTAAGTGTAAACTTGTATGTTTGTCACGATATGAATACCTAGGGATATAGTCATGTATGAATAATTGTGAACATATTAATGTGTACCAGTGTGTACAAGATGTTATGTACCTATGTGTACAATAATGAAAATGAGCATGTGTACCATGATTTTGTACCTGTGTGTATAATATGTTATGTACCTGTGTGTACAATAATGAAAATGAGCATAGTGTACCATGATTTTGTACCTGTGTGTATAATATGTTACGTACCTGTGTGTACAATAATGAAAATGAGCATGTGTATCATGATTTCGTACCTGTGTGTACAATGACAAATACTTGAGTATGTATAAAGTAGGCATCTGTGTGTATATTTTATGTTAAGTACCTGTGAGTACATTATGCTATATACCTGTACGTATATTAATGTGTACCAGTGTGTATATAAAGTAAGCACTTGTGTGCACTATGCTATGCAAGAGAATTTATGCTTCATGGATAATATGTGATTATCACTTCATGCATGGTATGTCAACCATAATAAATGGACTGGTAAATGTATCACCAGAAATTAAGAAAAATGTCGTACCGACTCCTAACTCAAGGGGAGTTTAAAGGATATGTTACGGTCACGGTGTTACGTAGACCTAAATGAAATTGCGCAATGGTACGAACACTTGAGCCCTAGTAAAGATAAGAAATGATGAGGATAAAGAAAGTTTATAAGAAAGCATAATTGATTCATGCATTCATGTGAATATCCATGTGGGATTTATGGGACTTATTGGGCGTTAGCTCATTAAGTATTTCATGCTGTAGGTATTCTGACGAGAAGGTCAAAATAAGTTCAAATGGTGAGCTGGCGAAGGGGTGAATGGTGTGCAGATTGGGTATGAAGTCCGCTGCTGTAATGTTTTCTGCTGTGTATGTTTAAAGTTATTTTGAAATGAAATGTTTAAAAGAAAGATGTTGTAAATGTAAAAGTATTAATTATGTAAATACAAGTATGTAAAAGTATTTTGGGAATTACCAAAGTTAATATAAGCAAATTATTTATTCCCGTTTAAAAAAAAATTTCCTAAATTTTTGCCCTAAAGTAAGTAAGAAAGAGTTTTATCACAGCCCGAAAAGGCGGGTTGTGACAAAATGTATAGATTACAGGACGTTTTCAATGAAAACTGTCATAAAATCTTGGTTATTTTCTACCTTCTTACGATGGTTTTTGGTAAAAACTATCGTGTAGGGTATAGTTTCTAACCGTCGTGGAAGATCAATCATCAACACAAAAAATTACTAAAATTTCTAATTTCTCACAGGATAGCCAGTCCCATATGTTATCCACCAATACAATGCCCTAATTGCAAAATCATATATTTACATTAAACTATAATTTTTTTTTTCAAAATCATATATCTACCCTACTACATATATTTACACAATTATGCCAAAATAATAATTCATACAAACATATACTAACAATGCTAAAACTAAAACTAAAACCTAAATAATTCGTAAAAATACGTATACGAATACAAATAGATTGTAATTCACACAAACACATATACAAACATTAACTAAATAATAAATGTTAATATAAAGAACACGAAAATAACAAAAACTAAAAACTAACAAAACTAAATTACAAACTAACTAGCAAACTATATGACTAAAAATAATTAATTCACACTAACCAGTGAGTTTTGAGCAATAAAAAATATAAATAAGTGCTATGATGGTCATAGAGGATTTTCATCAAACGTATAATGAGCATCATATATACAAACACATACACAAATACATAGAAAGTAATTAAAACTCAAACTAAATATGAAATTAGAACTAAACAATTAAAACAAATTAGTTCACACAAACCATAAAATAATTAAACTAAAACCATATAACTAAAAATTAAAAAAACTAAGCAATAAAAAAAGAAATGGAAAGTTATCAAACGGCGGTGGAGTCATGGAGGTAATGAGCTCGAAGAGAAGAGCACTTGGAGAGTTCATCAAACATGTAGTGGGCATCACATATACAAACACAAATACAAATGCATAGAAATAATTAAAGCTAAAACTAAAATTAGAACTAAACAACTAAAACTAATTAATTTACACAAACCATAAATAATTAAAACTAAAACTATAGAATTAAAAAAATATTAAAAAAGTAAACAATAAAAAAGAAACAAAATGTTACCAAATGGCGGTCGGACGTGGGCAACAGTGGGGTCATGGAGGCGATGAGCTCAAAAAGAAAACACTTGAAGAGAAGAACCTTCACAAATAAGGGATAGTGTCGAGCTCGTAGGTTGTGGAGACCTCGAGGCTAACAAATAAAAAAAAAAGATGAATATGCTAAATATATCTATTAAAACAGTACAAATTTTACTAAAATATATTCAATATATAGTTATTAAATAGATTAAAACACCAATAGTAAACCATAAGGTTATTTCATTATTTTAGATATATTCAAGATAATAAAATTTAAAATCAAAATTATCTTCTGCTTAGAATTTGTGTAAATAAATTATATGATTGTTTTACAATACCGAATAAAACTAAAATTATAGATATATGCACAAAAACATGTTTAATTTATTAATTATACATCATAACATCAATTTAAACCAGTCATAGACTTCAGTTTACCAAACACTTGATTTCGACTTTTGGTAAGACAACAGTTTTGAAATAATAGGAACTTCTACAATGACGAGAGAAGACTTCCCACACCAATATCAATAATGCAGTTACTTTGCTTTTGATAAGATTATTTATGAATTTGAACATGGAAATTGCAAAATAACACGATATAGTTGTCACCTTTTAATGATATGTGATACTCAATACAACTATTCATGAATTTTAAACATTGGAAATATAAAATGGAACGATAAACTTGTGAACTGACGTCAATACAGTGAATGACTCCTAACACTATAAAATGACTTATTTAACAACATAATTAGAAATATAAAATAGAACGACAAACTTATGAACCGACATTGATATAGTGAATGACTCCTAACACTATAAAGTGACCAATTTAACAACATAACAATATTAAATTGGCCTAAAAATTGTTATATTTTATCGGTAAGAAAACTTTGAAATCGGGCATGAAATAACTACACCACAGTTCGAAATAGTTTTTAAGTGGAAATTTTATCCAATCCTATCACATTATATATTTTTAACTTAATATCTTTAATATGACTCGTCATTCGGAATTGTGTCGATAATATTTCATATATACTTACTGCCTAGTGCTTTATAATTGTGTATCGGCTAATTAAACAATTGTTCAAAGAAAATTTCAGGGAAAAAAAAAAAAAGAATTGCTCCTACCATTTAAGCTGTAGAAACGGAGAAGTCCTGCTTCTATCTCTTCGTGTCTTCACTTTCACACTTTTTTTTTTTTTTTTAATGAAGACTTTCACGCGGTAAAATTCATAAGGGATGGGAAAAAAAAAAATCATATTAATATTATATCCACCAGCTGTGTACAACTCATGCATGATTCAAGAATTATACAAGAAACCTTAAGCCAAAAAAAAAAAAAACACAAGAAATATAATTAGCATGCCGTTTGATACATCATCATCATGCAATAAACATGACACATCCCAAATGCTTTGGCTCTACAAGCTTTTGTGAAATTAAATTAAACAAAAAATTTTATCAACAAAATGACTTTTGATAAATTTTAATTTGCAAAACAATTTTAGAACGACCCTACACAACCTTAAAAAAATCTCAAACAATCTCATATATAATCGTTCAATGCAAAAACAAACAAAATGATTTTACTAATTTCACATTTTAAAGTAATCATTTTAATAAACTCTTCCTGCAAGCCCCATGTTTGGAAGAAATAAGGACTGGGTCCTACATTTGGAGGATCGCAAAGCCCTCTGGCTCTGCTTGCTGAGACATGGCTGTTATTACGCATGCTTTCCAAACAACATTCAATCACAACCGTCGAGGCTGCCACGGTAGTCATATTTAGTATTTCTCTTTCTATATAAATTAAATTACAAGTGTAATTATAGTTGTCACCATGGTGTATCTTTCCAAGTGTCTCAGCTTCACGCATGTTATGTCCAACAGCTGTGTACAACACAATTTATGCATGATTCAAGAAATGCACAATAAACCTTAAAAAAACTTGCGCAAGAAACATATGGGGTGTAACTTTAGAGTTTCAATCTTAAATATTGTAAATCTCTCATATATGATAGTGTAACGCAAAAATATACCATAATTGGAATAAATTTAGAGATGGTCCTTGAATTCTTTTCTCTCTCCAGAATCATTCTTTATAGTCAATTTTGTCTCATAAATAATACCTAAACTCAAAAAATATCTCATGAATAAAGTTGTAAATTTGGGCCAAGCCAAATAGGCCAAGTGACGCTAGGGTAAGCCGAAGATTTAGGGCCAAACTAGAACTGGGTTAGGCCGGGCCAGCCCAATTAGATGATTTTTTTAAAAAAAATTCCCTTGAAAAATTTAGGTGGCCTGCCCTAGCCCTAGGCCTATATAGGTTTTGGGCCAAACTGGGTCTCCCTTTTTATTAACAAGGTCGGGCTAAGCTGGTCTGATTTTTCCTTTTAGCCCTTTGGGTCAGGCCAGGCAGCTCAAATTTACACATCTACTTATGAATGGTCTATTTGTTAAATTTGGAATGCAAAAAGTTAAGTTTATCTTATAAATGGTCCATGAACTATCTTTTCTCTCAATAAATACTCCCTATATATGTTAAAATTTATATTATATTTAGTCCCTAAATTCAAAAAAACATATGCTAAAATTACTTATATTATTAAATAAATATATAGAAAACATTAAATATGTAAAGTTTTACTGGATGTACAGGCCCTAAACTAAAAATAAAAAAATAAATGTCTATTTACACCTATTAGATATATGAATAACCCCAAGTAAAAATTTTATTTTTTATTTCTTATTACAGTGAATAAAACAGTATTAGGAAATAAGGGTGAAAAATATTAAGAAACTTTTATTCCTTAATTTGGTGTTAAAGATTTCAAAACCAATGGTTAAGATTTTATATGAGTGTTTTCTTTTTAATTGAATTTTGAATCTTGTTCGATTTCAATGTTTTGTTTTCTTTATTTTTTTTAAAATTCAATTTGTTTGTAGTTTTGACTTTTTAAATGAATTTGATATTTTTACTGTAAAAATGAAAAAAAAGGTGATAAATTAGTAGGAATATAAATTGGTTAAAACATATATAAAACAAAAGATATTTATAAATTTATAAATTTATGATATGAGATATAAAAATAATTTGAGGATATTTATTAATATAGTGGGTAAAAATAAGCTCGTTTCAAAAAATTATCAAAGTTATGTATTTGAATAAATAGATAAAAAAATGTCAATTATGTGTAGCAAAGAAATTAATTTTGGCATTTTTTTAGTTTACGGACTATAGATTTGGTACAATTTTGTATGTTTTTTGTGTTCTATACATTTATTTAACAATATAACCAATTTTATGATATGCTTTTTTTTTTTTTAGCTAAGGGACTAAATATAATATAAGTTTTAGCATAAGGATTATTTATTGAGAGGAGATAGTTCAATGACCATTTTTAGATAAAGTTAACTTTTTTTTTGGTCCAAAATTTAATAGAGGATCTATTCATGAGATATTAAACTAAAGTAGACAATTTGGAGAAATTGGTATATCCTTCATATACAGGTGTCTTGGTATCATTTATCATTGTCTCAAATAAGTTCGGACAGTGTAAGAAGTATTCTTTCAAATCATTAACCACATCAACCATATTGTTGTAATCATTCATATTATCTTTCACAATAGCTTCCTAGTCTTTACTTACCAAAGTTGGAATGAACTTAGACTTGCCATAAAAATGTCATGTTTGATAACTACTTATAATTCCATTTTGAAATAAATGTCCTCCAACAATTAGAATTGAATGAGATATATGGTTTCCATATTGAACACAATGACATCAAATTTTATTACCATGGGCATGAGTTTTAGCAAAATTCAAGAACTCTTCCACACCATTCACATATTCTCTAGTCAATTGAAAATCTCACATCTATTTCCTATCTATTTCGCAGGTCTTAAATCCAAATATATAATACAATTCAACTAAAAACGATTTCACAAATTAATTAACCTACCATATATAAATCATATCATAAATCCACAAATTTCACAATTATTTATATCCATCAATTTTAATATAGCTAATCATACTTAGCACAAATTACACCTACCTATTATATTCAAGTAATAAATCATATTTATAAAACAAATTAATCATACCATATCCAAATAGCTAATCATATCCACAAAATAATAAACATTGATCAATAATACTAATTGATCTATAAATTAATCATACCCAACATATCTAAAAACTGATCATGATTATAAATTCACAAACCAAAAAGCTAACAACAAAATTAAAACCTATCTATGAATATACCTAATAAAACACTTATAATTAGGAAGGAGATTAAGGAGAATGGAGGCGGAGAGAAACGGCGAATGCAGTTTCATGAGGTTCTGGATGTGTTTTTTTGAGTTGGGTTTGTGATCCGTGTTTGATTGTCGAGATAGAATAAATATTTTAATGCACCTTCCATGGCTGTTTTTATGAAACATCATCGTGGAAAGAGTAATTTTACACGAACGTTTTAATGAAAAACTGTCGTCGAAAGTATAATCTACCACGACGGTTTTTAGAAAAAACCATCGTAAAAGATTGCTCCCTACCACGATAGTTTTCGTCTTCTCAAGCGAACTCCTTTTTTCTCCCTTACTACGATAGTTTTTTCTTTTAAAAATCGTTGAATAAGGGTATTATAATCTCAAATTTCTAGTGGTGTAAGTGTCTAGCTACACATATATATGTCACAATTTGCCATGAATGGTACATCTCTGAATGGTAAATCGGTCAATTTCAAGCATTTAATTTCCCACGATAACTTATTTCATTTCTGTTGGCAAATGACCAAGAAGAGATTTGAATCTGGACAATACTATTAATGAAAAGAGAACCTTGTTTCTACCAAGGCTACTTTGGAGGAATCCAGCTCCTACAAAAGGCCGCTCATAGTTAATTATTTGGCTCATTGGGAAGGGCCTGCACTGCAAAAAGAAGGCAACATCAGAAATCAATTTTGGCTAAGCATAAACGTAATTTATATATATATATATATATATATATATGTATAGGATAAAAGTTTGAGTTTAACCGGCGAAGCTGAAAAAAAGAGTTCAGATATTAAAACATGTGGGAGCTTTACATTATAGTTGTTTTTTATTTTACATTATAACAAATGAGAGTTTTATATTATAGACACTTCGAACTAATTAATTCAAATCGGTGTATCAAACACTTAATTTGGTATTGTCCTTTGGTAATGCATGATCTATGCATAGATTGAAATAAAAAAGGACACATTGGCTTTTTTTTTTTTTTTTGCTTCTTTGTATTTAGTCAAAGTTTCAAACGAGCTTTATATATATATATTATTTAAAAAAACACATGTTTATGGAATCTCCAGAGCTATTCTATTTTTCCAGTTGTGTATGTGTATACCTCAGTCGGCCATCTTGGGTTAATTATTTTCCTTGAGAAAATAAACAGGGAAGCATGGAGGCAGCTTGATAGAGACAAGCGAGTTGGTGATGATATAGAAAACCGGAATTTAAAACTTGAAGTTGGTGGAATTTCCAACTTGGCTGCTATTGTATGGTTCAACTTCAACACATTGACATTCACTCACAAATATTCAAAAGGAGCTAAAAAGATCATTATTAACCCCACTTTTGAATATCTACTAAAATATCTTATGTTGCTTGCCGTGGAAACTCATAAAAACAACTTTGGACTAGTCCATTCCATTAGTCCCGGTGTGAATTGGGGTCTACAAGTTTTGTAGAATAGTAAATTAGTTATACAATCAAACCCTTCATTCAATTCTGAGTTAATCCATTAGTTCTATGGTCCAATACATACGGCAAAGAAGATCAACTCTCTCTTCCTCTCTTATTATTTCCATATAAATAAATTATATCTATCCATCTATATATATACACACTATTTCCCCCTACATATGTACAAGTGATATGATCATTTTCTCTATATAAAGTCGATAGTGACACAACAATTTGAAGTTGGAAGAAGAAAATTAACAAGCAGCATGTCATGCTCCAAGGGGTCGGTAAAGGGCTCAAGGATTGTAATTCTAGTACTAGTAGTTTCCGTTTTCGCGACGGCAGCGCCGGGGGTGAGTGGCGGCAGAGCTATGAAGGAGGAGGACTATAATAAGAGCTTGATGGAAGCCATGCTTCCAAGAGGGCCGGTTCCTCCTTCTGGACCATCTCTATGCCATAACAAATTCAGCCCTTTCCGTCACAAAGAGCTCTCTTTTCCTCAGGACTACTATATAATCTGCCCCTAATAACCATCTCATCATAGTAGAGGAGTTGTTTATTTTGTTTTTGTAGTATATATAATCTTGGACGAATACAACTCATAGTTATTTCTTTCTCTTTCTTTTCTTTTTTTATTCCTTTTTTTTCTTCTCCTTTTGGAGCTTTAGTTTCTGAGAGAATTTATCTAGCCACCAAGAATTTTTATGTGCCTAGAGAGGCAGTCCAATTTGCATATATAAAGCTAGTATTTTCCTTGGAGATAGTTATATATACATATCATGTACAACATTGAGATTAATCTAGACAGAAAACATTGAGCATATATGCATTAATTTGATGTCCTTTTTTTTTTTCTTTTTTTTTTCCTTTTTTTTTAAAGTTTATTTGTGGATTATGTGCCTACATGCAGATACGTTTCTACATGATAAGCGTTACTAGAACATGGCGCATCTTGTAATGGTTAGGCTGAAAATGTTCTTTCACGGCCTTCTTTCTAATGCTAGAAAGTTCTTTTTTTGGTCAAGTGTCAAAAAATTTGCATAGCCTAGTTGAAAATAAAATGGTCTTCTGCAAAAGAGTAAGCATGTATATATCCCAGCATTGTATCTCCATATATATTAACAAATATGCAAAGACCAGATATTAAATAGATTTGTACAGTTTTTGTTTTTTTGTTTTTTTTTCCCTGATAAATTGGGAATGATCAAGAATTATGGTGGAATTATAAATGACAATGTGTATTATTTTACAATGGTTTAACCAAACAATCTTTCTCAAGACAACCTTGATATGTGTGTGTATATATATATATATCTATAGATATAAAACAAAGGCAAATAAATATTTTATGAAGTCTCCTTCGTACAATTTAACACTTGTACTTCGTACATGTCATCATCGTTAATGATACAAGGACACGAATTTTATTATCTTTCTACGGCGACAAAAAGTTTTAAGAGAGGGAAAAAACTGATCGAAACTATACATATAAATATATATATATATATATATATATTTAATTAAAAACTAATAGGGTGTTTGATAGTGGTTTTTAACACTTAGTTTTTATCATAAATTTAGTTATAAATAGTGTAAAGTTCTCACATGTTACACTAACAATAAAAAAAATACTACAGTATAAAACTCTCATATGCTATAGTAAAAATGATTCCTACTATTGGTTCTCTCTTCCTTTCAAACACCATATGAGATGACTTTATTGACAAAACCATTCAGTACAAAATTATTAGAAGCTCCCAGTTCGCACCAACACCAAAACCACTAGACGAACCAGAGGCTAAAGATGAATCACAAGATTCAAAACACGGGCTAAGAGAAGGCCCTTCACAAATTAGCACTCTGAGCTAACCCATCTCCCTATAACCTATATGCGGATCCTTTAGGAAAAAAAAAAACAAAAAACAAATATTTCCGTTTGATAATATATATAGGTCAAATTAAGACATTCTTCAATCCACTCTATTTTTGCAAGATAAATGCCAAATTGACGTTGAAATCGTCCCCAAAAAGATTTCATTCATTCATGTCAATTTGGAGTGTTGAACAGGAGCACGCCAACTCTAGCGTGTTACTGTTCATCTAAGCCAATTTGGCTTTTTTTTTTTTAAGTTTCTTTATTTAGAAAAAGCCCTACAACTTAAATTTATATTTTTTTGACCCCAATTTCATAGTTTTTAACAAAATTAATTACTTTTGCTACCCAAAAAAATTTTTTATGTCCCAAATTTTTTAGAGAAAAAATGTGCTACATGACATAATGACAACTTGCGTTATTATGCATAACATGATAAGTGAGGATGAACGTGATCTTGATGCACCAATTGAAAACGCGAAGATAGCGCCTATTCCAAAAGTTGAAATGATGATAGATGAAAATACAAGATTTCAACAATTTCTTGTTGGACATAGACAAATCAAAGATAAAGATGCTCACACTGCACTTTGTAATGCATCAATTGATCATTTGTGAGAGGAGTATTCAAATTTGTAGGATTAAATGAACACAAATTTATATTTTTCACTTTTGTGTTTATGTTTAATTATAATTTGTAATGTTCGGTTCATATTTTTTAATGTAATTTCATTTTTAATTAACATATTAGTAGTTAATGGGTCATTTTAGTTGTAAAAATTTAATTTATTAGTCTATTAGTTTCTATGACTTCATTAAATAATAAAACATATTATTGGATCAAAACGTTAAAAAAATTGCACTTAGACATAATTGATGAAATAGTTAAATAGTGGGGGGTTTGGTAAAAAGTAATATAAAAGATAAGATGAAACAGAATATTTCGGGGATATTCTTTTTTGTTGTTAAAAATAGTGAAAGGATTGGAGATAAAATTACTGTTTGATGTGACGATTACATCATGTTGGTGTTATAGGTTAGAAATGTCCTAAAGATTTAAACCTAAAATACATTGTAACATTTTAAATCTTATGAAAGAATAAATCGTAGCAGAACTAGCTTGAACTAAAATTTTTTTGTTCGAACTTGTGTCCCAAATAGTTCAAAGTCTACCTTACTAAGCACCAATTATTTTACAATAACAAATAGCTTTATTAGTGACGACTTTTATTAGCAACGAATTGTCGCAAAAACCCAAAAGTCATCGCAAATAAATTCTTGTTGTCGCAAATACGTCGTAGCGAATGGTTGGTCGTAAAAAATTTATTTGTGACGACATCGTGTCGTCCCAAAAACATCGCTGCAATTAAGTTGTCGCTTGTTTGGTTGGGCTAACGTGGCTTCAATTTTTTGCGATGACAGTTTTAAAAACTGTCGTCACAAATGCTTTCTTGGATGCTGGCATAGCATATTTTTTTTGCTTAGTATTTTTCTTTTTGTGATGACTAAATACCTTTCTTTTTTGTTTTTTTAAATATTTATAATATTATAATAAATTTATTTTTAATAATTTTTATTTTGTTATTTTTATCAACAATAAAATTTATTATTTTAATTAATAGATTTTACTACAATATATTTAAATTAATATAATGAAAATTAATTAATATTTAAAAATAGAAATGATAATCGGTTGTTTCATTAATAGAATAAAACCAAACATAATGCGTTAAATATTAAATAAAGTAGACAAATTTAAAAAAGTAATCTAATCCCCTAAATTTGCAGCATCATTGGCATCACCATCGTTGTCATCAGCAGCGTCTGAAGGAGGCAAAATACCTGGAGATACATAAGGTTGATGACATTTCAAGGGTGGGAATTGGACATTAGAGTGCAACTGGGCCATCAACTCCATCATCTTCTTTTGGTTATCATACATTAGCAAGTTTTGCTAGTACGATCTTCACAAATATACTTCCATGTGCGGGTCAACACGCGTTGAGGATGTTCCATCCGACTAGGAGCCAAAGGATGAAAAACCGCCAAAGCAAATCTTCTTTGAGAGTGTGGGGCCTACTCCAGTCTTGTGTCCTTTACATGTATACAAAACCTGCTCCAAAATTCTCTCCTCGTCAACAGCTTGCAAAGATGAACAAGAAGTAGACTATGTCCTCTAGGTTAATCCCTCTCTCTTCTAGGAAGATTTTGACAAAAGGGCCAAAAAAAAATCCTAATTGGATAAATGACCCTTTTTTTTTAACCAAAAAATACTTTTTTTTATGCAGGTAAACTGTCCTAGTTTTTTTCAAAAAAATAAGAAAAATGACTGTAACAGGATAAGGAACCTCAACATGATGAAAAGAAAATAAACTGGAACCGTTTTAATGTCTAAAAAACCTTTTTTTTAATGTCAAAAACTGTCCAAAAAAATTTAGACGATTTGTTCAAAAAAATTTCCCCTGAAGGCCCTTTATAAAAATTTCTCCCCTCTCTATCTGATTCTACACAAATAAAAGTAAACACATGCTATGAATATATAGACTAATTTGAATAAGTGAATGTAATATAAAAAATAAAAATACTTACGAAAGAAAGTCTGCTCTGCTTGGGGGTAACCCACGAGTGATTTTGAGAAGTGGCCTCCGGCCAAAAAAATTTTTGAGAAATAGTCCACTTTTTTTTGGACAGTTTTTGGCATAAAAAAAAAGGTTTTTTGGACATCAAAACGGTTCCAGTTTTTTTTTTTAATCATATTGAGGTTCCTTATTCTGCTACAGTCATTTTTCTTTTTTTGTTGAAAAAAATTAAGACAATTTACCTGCACAAAAATATATGTTTTTTTTATTCCAAAAAAAAAGAGGCCTTTTATCCAATTTGAAATTTTTTTTTGCCCTTTCATCAAAATCTTCCGTAACCCATATGTCCTTGTGACGATGCCTCCGCCTTCCTCATCGCCGACTCTCCTTCCTCCGCTTCCCTCCCACTACGCTATCGGCCTCCTTCAGCCTTCAGTCAGCAGCGGGCAGCCCTCAATCTTTGAAAATGTAAAATTGTTTTCATGTTTTGGGTATTCTTTTGTATTGGTTGGGTTTTTTGAGTTTTGTAAAATAATAGTTAATTGGTGTTCTTTTCTTCTTGTCTTGCTCCAGCCTTCAGGGGGTTTACTTTTTCCTCTCATTGGAGTTGAAAGAAGAGGAACTTCCAAGTCCTAGCCAGCCAGCAACTGATTTTGCTCAAAGGTTTTTTTTTCCTTGTTAAATTGAACTTATATATATATATTTTTTTCAACGTTAGATTGAACTTGTGATAATGACATAATGTGATTGAAGTTTGAAGTTTGAACTGATTGTGATATTTTTTTTTCAAGATTTTGGTTGTGTTCTTTTACATTGATTGTGATTTAAGAAGCTTGAACTCTGTTAGTCTTATTTTATAGTAACTGATTGTCTTTTTTTTTTTTTTTTTTTTTATATACTTGTGATATTGTGATTGAAGTTTAAACTGATTGTGAAGTCGGAGGGAATGAGTTGATTCACCAGTATTTTGAGATATTTCAGTACATCTGTAGAAAGAAAGGAAGAAAAAAAAAAAAGATACTGCCAGAACAGTCTGGGCCAATAGTAGAGGCCAAAACCACTCAAAGCCGCCCATACCCGCTCAAACCTGTCAAAAACCAAACTAAAACTGTCTGCAGTTCTACAGTCGGTCTACGAGTTAGTTAACCGCTAACCGACCTTCCAAAAAAACCGAGCTGAAACCACCCAACTGTTCACCCCTATTTCCCCTCTCCTTAGGTAAACATAATTGGTATACAAATTCTTTATTTTGGAAAGAAGAGTTCATTGACTAACCAATCCAACCGCACGTTTAAAGAGCATCTTAATGCCGATGATCATAGGCCAAAGAGGAGAGGGGACAGTGACCAGGCAGACGAGAACAGACTTCAAGGAAAGCAAACCTGAACTGCTGACTATGTAGAACTACCATGCACGGTCCTTATTTATTTCTTTATATTGCAAAGGAGATTCAAGTTCTTTTCCTCCTTTTTGTCAATGTCACTATCAAGCAAACATATCTTCAACTATTACAACAGATTTATGGTGACAACAGGTTGCTTAGGAGCGTCTATTTCAATAACACCATCATTTAATGACTTGAATATGTGATCTTTAAGTACCCAGCAGTGTTCTCTTGGATGAAAAAGACCCTATTAGGGCCATATAATTAAATAACTTCCTTAAAATATTGTTGGGAGTATCAAATTTCGTGTGTTATGTTCAGTCGATGAATCCCCTAAAAATTGTACATGTGGGATTGGTTTTGGGCTTTTCCTATGCAACTTAGGTGGAAGGTAAAGAAGGTCCCCTTTCGCGAGGACGAGGACCCGATCTATCAGTGACCACTCTAGAAGAACTAAAATTCTAAATTTGAGTTAGGACCCGCGGGCTAAGTGACAGTCTCGTGTAGAAAGAGTAATTAAGTATTGAAGAATCATATCTTAGATTGATATATTTTTTCTTTTTTTATTATTATTGTTTTACATGATAAATTGTAAACAAAAGGATCTTGTACAATGTTGTGTGCAAAAGAACAAATGAGACAGGCCTCTACAAAGGAATTGCTTAAACTCATTGACTTGGATTCTCCCTACCCTGCCAGATAGAGTTTCTTTTCGATTTCTCCTTTGTAGCCCATTACCCGAATTCGTGCAATGTCGCTAACCTGAAAGCCAAGAGTAGGACATACCCAGAATCCCTTGTGCTAGACTGTCCTCTTCCTTTTATAATTATAGAAGAAAAAACTCTAGTCCAAGACAGAAGCAAAAGAAATAGAATATGATAAGATGCCATAGAATGTGATGGTTGGACATCTGAGATTCATTTTCCAATGAATATGTCTGATTTGACTAGATCAACTGAATATTGAGTAGAACAAGCAGTCTAACATAAGCTAACCCATTACAACTTTTGTTTGGCTAGAATAACCCAATTAATAATTGTTATCTAGAAAAAGAGTTCAAAATTTGTCTTGCAAACTACCACTCCTTTGGTAGAGCGTTGATATTGTTTATTATACTCGTCAAGGTTTTGGATTTGATAATCTCATCAGATGCCTTAGAGTGTTGTAAAAAAATGTCTCAAACATGTTGAGCTTGAAAGAGCCAACGAGAGCGGGGAAAAAAGAAGCCTACCTTCTAATCCTAACTTTTTTGTTAACAACAAGAATCAAACTGAGGCATGACTCTTCTTTGCCTCCAAAAATGCTAAGGGCGTGTTTCGCACACCATATTATATTGTATTATATCGTATTGTATTGCATTGTATTGTATACAAAAAAAGCAATACAATATAATACGATGTGCCAAACAAGCTCTAAAGACCCTGCAAAACAAGAGTCTAAACAAACAACATTATAAGGATTAAACAGGATTGTTCTACATTTTTTGTTTTTAGTGATTTCACAAGTCATCTAACGAGAAATACAGAGGGTGTTAGTACATGATCAATGACCATCTATTGACTCCGGCAACTGGTGTTGGCACTGGCCAGTGGTCATAGACTTAGGGGACTGATTTTGGCAAATGGTTTGTGGTCATTCATTTAATGACTGTAGAGTTCAATGTTTGCGACGACATGTGACCATTTGTCGATTTTGGTAATAGATTCCCACAAATAATCAGTGGTCATCTAATGAGTGATTTTGGCGATTCACGCCGATCAGAATATGTGGTCTCCTTTCAATCTTGAAGATTGATTCCGACGGGTGATCTGTAGTCATCCAATGGGTGACTTTGATAGATGGTGTCTGTAAGGACCGGTGGCGGTGGTCACTCGTTGACCTTGGCAGATGACCTATGGTCATCCATGAGAGGCTCTGGCAACCGATCTGGGTGACTCTATGTGCTGATTACATGACAACTTGAATATTAAGGGTTTCATAATTATATATTTTTTAGAAAAAATAAAAAACCTGGTGTTTCAGAATGGACAAAAATCTTTTTGCCCTCACAAGAGGAGCATCATAAAAATATTTATGTCATCCATGAGTAACTTTGGCATCCGGTTTAGGTGTCTGGGTGCTGATGACATGACAGCTTCAACATTAGAGCTTTATAGTAATAAAAAAATATATAATAAGAATTAAATATTTGAAAAAGGATAAAAATTTTCACCCCCTCACAAGAAGATCATATCCTAAGAAAAAAGAAAGAAAGAAATTGTTCTCTAATGTGTTTTCAATTCGCAAAGTACAATGATTCTTGAATTAAAGTCCAAGAATTGGTATACTTATTAGAAAAATTGATTCGGTTGACAAAGCAAAATTTTAAAGTTATAATGTAATCACCCATAATTTAACTCAATTTGTCATAAACTATAAATAAAATTCTAATCATATGCACCTATTAGTGACCATAAGCAGCACTTTTGATTGATTAAAGGAATCTCAACCTTTAGATTTTTAATACTATGTCTCTTCTTGCAAGATGTTTTATGTATAGGCATAACTCAACAGATCTTCGCCATATATGCTCTTCTTCTAACTACTACAGTGCTTGAGAAATTAGGACCACTAAAGATGACTGATCTAAGTTGTACTCTATGAAATTTACAATACAGTAGTGTAAGAATAAATGATGACTCAAAGCTTATATTTATAGAAAAGTTTGAAGGGGTCATAAGTCTCTCAAGAATAGATTATATTTTCTCTGTCCTCCAACCTGTTGAACACACCAACATCATTGGGCTTATCCTAGTGTTACACGCCATTATTTTATAGGGGAATTTAAAAACTATAGCCAATCATAGTGTATAGTTCTATGATAATCTGCATCATCCAAAATAAATCCAATTCAAATAATTTTATTTAAATTAGAATTTTATTATTTAAAATATTTTTTAAATTTAAATAATTATAAATAATTATCATTTATTCAAATTCAAGTACAATTAAGATTTTAAATTAATTATTCAAATATAAATAACTAATTACTCTAAATCCTAATATTAAATCTGAATAACTATTTTCATGAAATTAATTAAATAATCAATTATCTAGAAAAACCTTAGAATTGGCGCCAACAATCCAATTGGATTGTGTGGCACTGTGGGCATGCACACTAACAAGCCCAATTGCCTATTTAGCATATATTTCTTTTACTACCTATGTAAATCACATCTATCTACCTTGTCAAGAAATTAGTGAGCTAGTATTGGAAACAAATGGACATATATTTATCAAGCTCCAATAATAATAGAGGATGTAGGTTAAGATCACATTTCTAATTTTCTCAACTATAATAGCATGAATAATGTGTTCTTTAAGAAAAAGATAAAATGTGTTCTATATTCTTTATATTCAATTGAAAGCAAAAAAAAAGTTGAATTAATTAGTATTAGTTTTCAAATGATATGAACAATTTATTATGCCCATTAATCTTTTATAGGATTACTTACGATCACTCGTGACTGTAATATTATAATGGTTACTAGTAAAATCTTAAAACAAATCCTTTTTTTTTTTTTTTTGTTTGGGAAGTCAGCTCCAACAACTTAAGGATGGAAAGGAAAGCAATAGCCTAATACCTTTTTTTCCCCCCATAGAAATTAGGTTAATTAGATATATTAGAAAAATTAGTTTCTTCTATTAAAGCAACAGCAACAACAAGAACTAGCTTCGTCCTTGTTAGTACTTTTCAGTAATTTTTGTCAGTTTTCCAAACTTTTCTTTTAAAATGTAAGGGTCTAAGTGGATTCTTATTATTATTATTATTATTATTAAAGTGCGCGTGGAACTTTGTAGGGGAATGGATTCCTTTTTTATTGATTCTCCAAACATGTGAGGTTCACGACTGTTCTTTACTAATTTTTCAGTAAACACGTGAATGAAATAGAATGAAAAACACATCCTTTTCTAAGCACTAATCAAGGTACATGCGATGCACGTACCAAGTTGTAATTGAAGTTTTTATAACGTAAATCTTGATTCAAGATAAATTTACGAGGAAGTGAAATCTTTTTAGGATTTACTCCAACATTTAGAAATTGATTAATTGATAAAGATACATGTACTTGATGCCCCGTCTAAGAAAGAGACCCAAGTCCTAATAACCTTTCTAAATGGTGATTCAACATAGATTTTACATCTTAGAACTAAGCCAATTTTGGAGCAGCTTTGTGATAATAGAACCAACTAACAAAAAGCATTAAGGCTGTAACAACCAATACACCAATTGCAGTATATTAAAGTTGTAATTCACTAGTTATTCTAAATGCTTGTCAAATCTTTAAAAATAAAAGAAAAAAACCAGAAGTTATTTGTATTCTTTGGAAACTACCGCCTACATCACCATTTAATATTTCTTAATAAAAAGATTGAATACAAGGAAAATAAAAATTATTTGGAGATTTCAAAAAGCAAAAGAGTTACCCTTCCAAAAAAGGAATTTTTTTAATAAAAGATATATATTTGTTTTATTTTGACTACAAACGTTCACTTTTTTAAGGCGTAACTTCATTTAGTTTTATGAAATATATAATTTTGATCCCTTAGTTAATAAATTTACTATTTTTAGGCGAAATGTAACATGAATAAAGTACAACAGATAAGGGTTTTACAAAGGATAAAATAGTAAAAAAACAAAAAGACCTAAAAATATACTTAAAAGGAAAAAAAAAGATTTATAAGGTGTTTAACAAAATAAGTCTCAACTCATCAGTTTTAACTCAAAAAGTGTAAATCTCTCGCATGTATTTTGAACTGTTACATTTTTGTATCTTCAAAATTTAAATTTATACCCAATCTTTATTTTTTCTTGATTAATGTTCAATTTTGATTTTTCTTAAATCAAGCTTATTCATACTAGCATTTCAACATTAATGACAACATTAGCTGCATTTATTCCCCTTAAAACAAAAAAGCTACTGAACATTTAACCTTTTTTTTTTTGGTGGGTTTTAAACCTTTCTGGTTCAACTTGGATCGGCCGAGGAATTCGACCTTTATAATTTTGTTTTTGTTATTTTTTGTTGTCAATTTCTGATTTCTGGTATTCTTTCTAGTTTTCTTTTCTTTTCTTTTTGTTCTTAATTAAGAATGTTTTGTCTTTTTTATAGTCAAAATCAATCATTAATGAAGAAAATATACGTATCACGTAAAAATTTCAATTCTGAAAATAAAACATATAACATTCTAAAATTTAGAAATGCAATTAATTTAATCTTTGATTCCATTAACCTACATGATAAAAAATGTAGAAAAATCCCTTGCGTTTCAAAAGTAAAACCTTGAATAAAATAAATAGGGAAATAAAATATTGAAGTTGTTGTTGCTTTTTACACAAAAAAATCCTTGATATATACTTCTATCAAAAATCAAAATGAAAAATAAAAGTACTACAATACCAAAAAAAAAAAAAAAAGTTGTAAAAAAGAAGAATGGACATTTAGCGGGGGCATCACGACAATTGAGGAAAACAGATTAAAATTCGACTTAGTTTTACCCCCATCAGAAAATATATAATAGAGCATCTAATGATAAACTGATATGCCAATCTATTATTTGAGTGTAAAATTTTTTTTTTAATGCAATGTTATTTTGAGGTTAAATTTGTTATATGTTAAATTTGATGATAAATTTATCACAAAATTTAACATATAATAAATTTGACATTAACTTTTTATAGGTTGATAAATTAACTTTTTTACTTTAAAAATTATAATTTTTAATTATTTTAATATAAAAAATTTAATTTTACAAGTTTTAAGATTTAATAATTGTTTCGAAATACAACAATAACATTTTAAATAATATTTTATATTGAAGTATATAATAAAATAATACATTAGGTATGTTATTTTTATATTTTATAATAGTAAATATAATATTGACTTTAGATGGTCTGACAACCAATTTCTTTGGGGAGCATACATTATTATAGCATTGTCCTTGACTATGATAGAACGCTGCATCATGGCCCTTCTTATTTGACGTATGGCTGTTTTTATTGGTTACTTTAAAGGCCAACAACCTCTATGCTATGCAAAAAATTTTGATGGAACTACATTAAGCAAAGGTTACTTCAGAGGCAAAAAAGGACTTGCAAACGAAACGATTTATTTGACAATTAATATAATGTAATTAATAAAATTTTAAGATTTTTTATTCTATTTTTTAATTGACATTTATTATTGATAATAATGTACAATTTTATAATTAAATTTGGATATATTTGAATTTATTTAATGGAAATATCTCTATTGGGAGCCACAAAAAAAAAAAAAAACCTATTGGTAGAACTCTCTTTCAAACGTCAGATCTATAACAAAAAGATAATGTGTTATTTACCATTTTATACAATGTATTTTAGATTTATTCAAATATTATACTTTCGGTTTTTGGATCTTATCAAACGTATACCTTTAGATTAAATTTAATGTGTAAGTTTACCCTTTTTTTCGATCAATCTTCAATTTTTGACCTTAAAAATTACCCAGAATACCCTTGAATTAAAAAAAAAGAATACTTTAAAACTTAAAAAATTGTATAGTAAGGTTTTTTACTTAAAAAATACATAAAATATCCTAAAAATGAGTGTTTTCTGTGTTTTTGTTTTTGTATTCTTCTTATTTTTGAATATTTTAATTTTTTTTTACTTAAAGATAATTTGATCATTTTAAAGGTCAAAATTGACTATTGACTGAGGTAAAGTATAGAATTCTGTATTAAATCTAATATGAAGGTATTTATTCGATCATATTAAAAAAATAAAAGATATAGTTTTTAAATTAACTTAAAATAAATTATATAAAAAAATACGTAAAATATGATTTAGACCTAATTCAACGGTGAGAAATGTACCCTACCGGTATGGACCCCCACCAGAAAATACCCTTATTTAAAGAAAAACTTGTCAATCACAATTGAGTTGTTTCATGACTTATTCCAATTTATTGTGTTGAAATTTTTTTATAAAACTCATGTTCTTTCTTGATTTATTTATTAAGAGGCGATTTTGTCAATCGGATTTGAAATTAAATTCAGTTTATTTACACTAACGGTTGACTATCCTTAATCTTGTAGAGTGAAAAATTTGATTTCAGATTTTCTTCACTAGGTCAGTCAGAATATTAGTCGAGTAGAATATATCTGAACAGTTTCTTATAATTAAGCTTTGCTTATTTAAGTGATCACGAATTGTGGTTCACGTTCTTAGACTTTCAATTGAAAGGGAACATTTTGAGCATTTATAATCTGGGGAGCAGGTTTGCAGATTGAAGACAAATCAGTTGGGAGTAGGGTTGCTTCTCCGAGAGCAAGTTGTAAAGACTTGGAGTAGACTCTAAAGGCTAGTCGTAGTAGGAGCATTGAAGCAGGCATCACCCGTCAAAGCTTTGGTGGAGTTTGCAGACAAATTTGTCATTTCATTAGTTGTAACCACAATTCAAAGCTTAATCATTCTATTTGGTGTTGACATGATCACCAATACCCGTAATTTTCTCTTCTTTAGGGTTTTTGGTCATGCTGAATAATAACTATATCGTTGTTTCCTTTTTATTTATTGTCGTGCTTTTATGTGTCAACTTTGCTAGTCATAAGATTTATATCTTGTCTTTCAAGTCTATGTAACACCAATTTTTTTCTTTCTTTTCTTTCTTTTTCTTCTCCTCGAGAACTACCCCTAGAGACACCACCATATTCTCATTGAATTTTTCTGATTTTTCTCACCTGCTCCCCAACTCTTATTATCCTTATTATCCTTTTCTTCTTTTTCTTCTTTCTTTTCGTCTTTCTTTTCTCCTTCCTTTCCTCCACTCACATGTAAATACAATATGTAGGCCAAATATTATTTCCTCTCCATTTCTTTTATATAAGCCCAACTTCTCATTCCTTCCTTACGGTACAGAACCCAACAGAGAAAAAGAGAGATGGAGAAAAGAGAACGAGAGGGAAAGAGATAGAGAGAGAAAGAAAAGAGAAGCAATAGAGAGAATTCTATCTAACCTCTTGGAACCTTACTTTACCTTCAACCGTTGGACTATACCTTATGTCCAATTTATTGCACCTGTTATATATAGTATTAACTAGACCGCGGCCAACCTAAATACAAAACTTCTTATTTGATTATTTATTTTGAAATATTTTAAATTTTAATTTTATTTATTTTATTTTAAAATCAATTTTAAAACACTTTAGACTGAAGTATAGTTCAATTTTAATTTTTGTTATAATTAAATTATCTATTAATATTTGTATGCATAAGCATATTAATTATAAGGCACATTAATAAAATAAATTGACCTAATTATGGAGTTAATATTCAAGTAAAATTTGTAATCTTATACATCTAAAGGTTAAGGAAGTGATTGGAGCTTACATGGTGAGTTGATGTTGTGAGTTAGAAGTTATCTGTAAATTATTCACCAATGAGGTAGGGATTCTATTGCTCAACTTTTGTGAGGTTGTGTTTGATTTGGTTCTCTATTTTGCAAGATAAATTTATATATTATTTTGTTAATATTATTATATGAATATAACCTAAGACATAATATTGTGGACTCGTCCTGTAGTATAGCGAGGCCAAGTATTTGACATGTTTTAATATAATTTTGAGAAGCATGGTTAGATAATATGGACTCTATACATATTGGTAAGGATATGAGAGGTTGGTGAGACGTAAACAGAGTAACGGTTGTATCCTTGGGCACGTATACCCTAAAAGGTAAATAGGGAGAGATATCAGTGTTCTCTTAAATCGAAAGTTTTAAAGCGCACTGTACAGAAAACGTCTTGGTGAGGATTCGGTACTTGATGTTCTCTCACCTACAACTTATGATTTGGTGTTTTGCGTTGTTAAGTGCGCCCTTTGGGGATTACGATGAGTAGAGAGAGGAAATTCTAAGTTTCATTGTGGATGTCGACAATTATTATTTAAACATAAATAATATTATATAAAAAATGATAAAGTTTATCTGTAAAGCATCTACCACTTATGAACATAATGGAATTGTTTAAAAGTAAATAATATTATGTTGGAAATAAACTAACTATACAGGTGTTAACTCGATAAATAATAAAACCTAAAGGTGAGTAATGGTTTTCCTACTGGACTTGTCGATGTTCACTCCTTGTTATTTTTACCTCTCAGGTAAAGTTCAGTATAATCTATCCGACGAGAAGTAGATGATAACGCTGCCTATGACGTATTGGAGTTTCTTTTAGCTTTATATATATATATATTTCGTTTGATCATGTAATATTCTTAAACTGTAGCATTGTTGTGTTAAATTATCTAATGACTAGGAACTGTATAATGATGAAAATGATTGTACTTATAATATTTGGTGTTATACTAAATTGTGGATTGAAATTTTAAATATATTCTCGTTCTGTTTTCATAATTTGAAATGATATTGTAAAATTTATTTATATCTATTAAATACTACTAACCCCTACTTAGACACGTTACAGTCCAACATAGAAAATACTTTGTAATGAAAGCGCATATATAAAGCTTATGGGCATATATATATATATATATATATATATATTGATCTAGATATGATTCTAAAATTTTTGTTTGTTTATTATTTCTGTTTTCTTTTTCATTTGAGCTTCATTCGGAGAAAGGCAAAGGACAAAACACACTCATTTATATTGCCGTGCCTACATAGTTTGAGACCAATAATTACCATTCAATATCACACTAGCAGCTAGCTTAGTTATCTGAATCTAAAAGAGACTCCAAAACTACACGGATTTAATTATAAGGTTCATACTCCAAAATTTTCTCTTCATCAACGGGATTTAAGAACTTAATTAGCTTGTTATTTGGTTGTGGTATTGAGACAAGTAGTTCATATGATTTAGCTCAAAGATTTTGGGTTTGAAGAACTCGGTTGCCAATAGCGCCTCTACACAGTACACACACCATGCATTCATTTTGCACACTATCAAGCATAAACCCCTTACCCCATTAGAGAATTCTTAGTAAATTTACTTGCATAATTTGTATGATCGGTCTTGATTTCAGAAAAGATATTCAGATACACCATATTCTGCTTTCAAGAATTTTTTTTTTTTGGTTTTAGGGTTTTTACATGTGATAGGACTTCATATCGATAGTATATATTTTTGACTATTGGATTTTTTCAAAATTACATAAAAAATATGAACAAACAGTATTTGATAGAGATCTAATGGCTAAAAAATATCTCTAGCTAACTAGTGGTAATTAAATCTTACCGTAGAAATCTCTTTGCATTGTTTTGTTCTGTTTTTTGGTTTTTTTTTTTTTTTTTTGAAATTTTTTTGTTTTTGTTTTGGTTGCTAATATAGACCCAACAAACACACAGAAGGTGGAAGTGGTAGTAGGTGAGATGACTGGGGCTGAACTTGCGGGGTTTGGTGCACATTACCAACTGAACACCCAACTGCTTTTATTTAATTATCAATTATAAGAAACCAACCATGGACTGTGACCATTATAAATACATAAATAAATAAATAAGGCCCCACAACTAGAAATTTATGACTCTGAAACTTGTGGAGCTCAGCTTCACATATGCAGCGTTTCCTGGACCAGGATATTTAATAAATTTATTGGTCCTGCTGCTTATATACAATAGCTTTTGGCCACTTTATTACATTTTTACGTCGTACATTTGGGACTTTATGGATCGTATAAAATATGCATAACGAGTCCATGGTTTTTGAATGTCAAATAAGAGGCTTCATAGTTTATTATGTTAAAAAATTTGATATGTAATGAACTTCATTAAATTTTAATGGAACTTAAAAATTAATAAATATCATGTATAGATTCTTAGGAAATATGCCGGATGCATTATGTTTATAAATAAGAGACAAGTTCTCACAGAAACCGCATGTGTTACAACTGTACTTCACGTATTACAATGAAAAGTTGTTGTTCTTTTACCACTTAAAGAAATAAGCAGATAGATGGATACACACACACACAAATACATGTGGAGAGTTTTCCAGAATATGTTGTAACCTTATGGATATGAAATTATGAAGATAGGCTGCCATCCCTCCCTGGGGACGTCCCACGCTGATATGGGCATGCAAGTTGGTGCAAAGTTTGGGCTCTTGGTAAGTGTGCAATATTGCCAGTGGAACCCCTATTATTGGAAGCTAATCATCATTCGTTGTACAGCTAACTGGTTGGTGCCAGTTACATTTGCCTTTGACCTAGTTAATTTGTTAATACGAGATTGAAAGATGGGTGTTTTCGTAATTAACTTAATTCTCTCTTCTTTTTTTTTTTTTTTTTAATTTTGGACAAAAGAAAAGGACAGTAGTTGATATAAAGGACGAAACAAGCAGGAAAAAAATCGCAACTTAGATTTTGAAACAGAGTAATTCTAACAATAATTTCTATGAATAAATACATATAGAAAAGCTTAGTTTTGAAGTGAATTAATAATACAAAATGATTTACCCCAAAAAATGTAAATATTAACTAATTCATCGAAATACAGTAGGAATTCTTTCTTTTTATTCCACCTATTCATTTTGTTGGCACTTAAGCAAAACAATGTAAGAGGAAAAATATTATAAAGTTTCCAATAAAATTATTTTTACAAAAATAACTTTGGGACATCTACTATGTAATTGGTGTAAATATATATATATATATATATATATATATTTTGAAAATAAGATGATAGTTTTTCAAATTATGAAACTACAAACACTGATTCTGACTCAAATGGCCATAATCTACAAGAAAATGAAGATTCCGATGAACAACCATATCCTTCCTTCAAAAAAATAAAAATAAAAAGCTTTAACCATTGGTAAATTTGAATGAAACACTTAAAAAGGGAGGGAGCATGTTTTTTGATTTAACTAGGTATAACATTGTAAAAAAGGCGTAATTTAGTCCTTAGCTATTTAATTTTAGACGAAAAAAATTCTTTGACATTGTTTTTAATTAAATTTACTAAAATACCCTTTACAATACTTAAAAATATTAATAAAAATTAAAATAAAATTTATTTAACAGCCCCTTATAGAAAAAAAACTTAAAAAAATAAACACACAAAAGCGATCACGCTGTCGCTGGCGGTCTCGAATCACCATCGTCTTGGCCTACCCATCGCGACCCGCCCAGGCGTCCTTGTCTCTCTCTCGCAACCCACCCAGGCGTCCTCGTCTCTCTGTCACGACCCACACAACATCGAAGGGGGCGACTCTGACAGAAGGGGTTGAGACACCCCCACTCCTTGTCGCCTTTTAGGACTCCACCGCCGACCTTGCAACTTCACCGGCGTCTTTCTCAACCTCGGTGTTCCCCGCGTCAACTCCCCTGGTCTCACCGGTCGGATCGACCCTACCATCGAGAGGCTCTCTATGCTCGTCGCGTCTATGGCCCTCTTCCCAAGTTGGCGCAATTGAAGAGGGGGATGCCTGAGAGAAGGGGGTGTTGCCGGTGGAAGACAAGGGGTGGGTGTCGTTGGATCGGATGAGTTTTTGAATCTGATTTTTTTTAAAGATTTTTTTAGCTTTATTTTTTTATATTAAAAAGATCTGATTTTGTTTTTTGAGTAGAGATTTGATTTTTTCTTTTTAAGATTAAAAGGATCAAATTTGATTTTTTTAGTAAAAAGATCTGATTTTTTAAGATTAAAAAGAACTGATTTTTTTAAATAAAAGATTCGATTCTAATAATATATATTATTTTTTTTGTGTTTTAATTTTTTTTCTTTAAAATATATTATATATTTTACTAAAATTTTCTTATTAAAATAATCAAAACATTTCTCAGTTGGAGATCAAATTGTATTTTTTTAAAAAATTAAACCTAATTAATAAAAAAAAATTAAGAACAAAATTTTAACTTTTTAAAAAGATTAAAGACTGGGAGAGTTATTTTCTGAAAAAAACTAGATACCACAACAGAAGATCGTTTTCATTAGCAATTATTATCACAATTAACCGGTTGTTGGGCACATCATTTAAAATGAAAAAAAGTAATCTATCTCAATACCCTCTCATCATTATACACCATTAAATCCTACTCCTAGTGGATCAAATTAAAACGAAGGACAGTTCCTCGTTTTGACATGGAGGGACGGAAGAAAGTCCCTAAAACGATGTCTCTTTTACTATTTACAAGTGTTTGGTGATAAATTCCATGGAAACCACTAATCAAATTAGTTATCAATGCTGATTTTCTATTCTTGAAAAGGGCTGTTAAATATTTGCTCTCGATCTGCGTAGTAAACGGAGTTGAACAATACAAAAAAATAATTATGAATTAATAAATAAAATCTGAAAGATTTTTTTGGAGATAATTACAAAAATAGAGTTTAATTTGTTTTCAAAGTGAGGAAATGGAGGATAAGGTAAGATAGAAGTGGAGTCATGTGCGCTTTGGCTTGGGCATGGGCAAGAATGGATGCATAACCAATAAATAAATTGATTCTATCAGCATTTCAGAATCACATGTGGACAGCTAACCTCACTCATGTCTAATTTTGGCTTCATCCTAGTCAAACTTACTTTTGAGTCTTACTAAAAAGTGTATTTGCTATTTTTGCTTCAACCAAAATTTTTAATATTCAGATATATTTGTTACAGTAAAATTAAATTTTTTCTTATATTTAAAAAAAAATTATAACTTTTTTATTTGATATACAAGTGAAATGATTTTTTTTTTGTGTTCCTAATGAAGAGAGAAATAAATTAAGATCGATATTGCATATTTTTTAAGACTATTAACATTAAGATTTTATTAGATTTGTTAATAAATCAAAGGATATTTTCACTAACTCTCTCAACACAAGTTTCAATTTTATTCCATACTTAGATTAAAACTTAAATGCGTTTCCAAATGTCAATTCAGATAACAATGCAAATCACTAACTTAAATCCTAATTCAAATCATATAACTCAAATCAAATCACTAATTCGAATCCATTTACCAAACGGACTCTTAGTTGTTACAGTATAAAACTCTCATATGTCACATAGATAGAAAAATGAGCTACGGTGTAAAACTCTCACATGCTAGAGTATTCTTAACCAAAATTGGTTCAAACCATATTTTTCAAACATTTTATAACCTTTGATACTCATGAATTATCATTAAAAAATTGTATTAATTAAAATATTTTAGTTGACATGACATGATATTATTTTTTTAAGAGATACAAACCTTATTATCTAGGGCTATGAAAAAAAAAAGCCACATGATAAGTCCAATTTAACAGTTTTTGGACAATTGGGTCCGGACCATTCTAGGACCATTAAAAAAAGATTCCGAACTAGAACAGACCATCTAAAAAACGATTTGGCCTGTTTTGAAAATTTTTATGGCGATCTGGACTGGACCGAACCATTTACATATATGTATGTGATAAACAAATTATTAAATATATATATATATATATATATATATATATCTTTGCTTTATCTTTTATATTGTGTTTGATTTTTGTGGGTTGTTATTTTCTATTTTTTTAGAATATTGTTTTTACAGTTTAGATATTTAGAGCTTTAGAAGTACAAAATCTAGTACAAAAAATCACAAAAATCTCTAAAAAAAAAGGTCTCAAACTGCGGTTAAACCATTCTGTTTCAGTCCTAATAACTAAAATGGTCCAGATCGGTCCCATATTTGCCTAAATTGACAAAATAGTTCGGTCCTAAAACCCTGACGATTTGGGACTGGACTGTACCAAACCCTATCTTCATTTCAGCTGCTTCCTCTTGCTCATACAAATAACCTTGGTATCTATCTATCACATCGCATAAAGACAAACAAAATATAAGAACAAAAATTGTGACCACAATAGCCAGAAAACACCGTTAATATATTAATACTGATTAGTAATACGAAAAAAATGAGAATTCTAAAAAAAAAAAAAAACTACCGATGAAAGGGATCTTATTCTTTTTAATTAATTGTCAGGTCTTGTAACGTTTTTTTTTTTTTGGATATGATTTGAATCATATCGAAAGTTCTTGAATATATGATAAGATCCATGAGAAAAATAGAAACATAAATCAATAAATTTTGAACAAGTTGTATTCAATTATTATACACAGCAATGTGATAGCTATGTACATCAAAGAAAAATGAAAAAAATGAAATTAAAAAAATTGAATAGGGTGGTAGTTAAAGCATATAGTTAAAGTGAGGGAGTGAGTGTGCGTGTGTATGTATACGCGTGTGTGTTTGAGTGCATGTATGTATATTATTTACCAAAAAAAAACTAATTCCTTTACTTAAGGCACAAATCATTAACCCTAGTGATATCACCTGCGGGTCAAACGCACTCACGTGCCAAAAGTAGCAGATGAAACAATAGAATCTTTTACTAACCCCCATACTTCACCCTCCTCAATGTTTTCTTTCTTTTCTCTTTCCCCTTCTCCATGTAAATGGTTTTTCCCATTAATTTTCTTTTTCTTTTTCTTTTTCATTTTTTTTACCCTCTGGTAGTCTCTATATAACCTGGTAAATTGACGGCTTCAGAAGTGCTTCACACACTCAACTCTCAAAATATCCAAGAGGGACTTTAGAGGTACTTTCCTCCTGTCATATATGCTCCTTTTCCAATCCCCTATTGTTGATTAGTTTAGTTATATATTCTTCATCTCATATAGTTGATTCTTTTGTTTTTTTTTTCAGATGGGTTTTAAATTAGAGACGCGTGGCTGATCAAGATATAATAATTGAAAGGTTTGGAGATCATATTGGATGGTGGTATAATGGTCCGGGTGAGTGGATTCCATGCCATGGTTTGTCAAGTGACCAGTCCTTTGATCTGCTCATTATCTCTTAGTTTCGTTGTCTGTTCGACCTTGAACCAAGCTACCCGATCTAAGTCGCAAAAACCATAATTATTAACTATAATATAGATGCATATTACACTTCTACCAAAACAAACTTACACGATCTTTTTCCTTTTTTTTTTTTTTTGGAAAACAGACATTAATTATTTAGTGTTATATATGGTGTGAGTGTGTGTGTGTTTATGTATATGTATATATATATGTATGTACTTATGTATTTGTATGTGTTTGTATATATGTCAATATATAAGAACCGATAATACCAAGGATAACGTTTACATGGAATTCACTTTTGATATAGATTTTAGGATAAATAATTGAAGAATATCATGTCCCCTAATTTTCAGCATTCAAAGCTTCATTATTTCCATTACATTTAGATTACAATATTGTTTTTCTATGGTAAACTTCAGAATCCTTTTATTAATTTCAAATGACTGATTTCCACTTCATTAGTTTCTTCCCCTTAACTATAGGAATTTCTTCATTAGCTTATATTAAAGACGGTCTATGTATATATAAAACTTCCAAACGATCCATATACTAGTTTTTTTTTTTATTATTATTTGTATACAATATGGCATGAAAAAAAAATCTTCATCAATAAATTTCCCATATACATTATTGTCAGATCTGAATCACGCTAGGTTATTCTTTCATATTCTTATAATTTTAATACGATTTTGACCGGATCCCATGTTTTAAAACATGCATTATCAATAAGTACTTCTACCCTAAAAAATAATTTTCTTCTTTTTTTGTTTTTTCTAAAAAAAGTGTTTCAAAGAGTTTAAAGAACCAATATAGCTTTAGTATATTTGTGTGTATATGT
Organism: Artocarpus heterophyllus; assembly: GCA_025403435.1. Lineage (NCBI taxonomy): Eukaryota > Viridiplantae > Streptophyta > Magnoliopsida > Rosales > Moraceae > Artocarpus > Artocarpus heterophyllus. The sequence continues at coordinate 10,928,924 of CM046340.1, read as the reverse complement.
AAAAAAGGAAAATCCTTGTTTGGTGGCCTGTAAATTGACATAGCATCCGTACGGATAGAAGCGCTCCAAAAGGTGGAGTTGGATAAGAATCATATGGTTACTGAAAAAAGTGAGATATTATTGTTCTTTTTTTTTTTTTTTGAAGGTAGATATTATTGTTCTTGTTTACTTGATTTTTACGGTTTTTTTCTTCTTGATCTGTCAAAATAAAACTTCATGATCTGGAAATAACCATTTTATCCTTTTTGTCCCATCCAGAGGGCGATAAATAAACCTTGTAATATTTACACAAATGACCTACCCTTAATAGCAAACTTAATTGCTGTGCGTAATTAATACTCTCAATTATATATCACAAAAAAATTAGTGTCAAAATTTAATCAAATTGCAAAAAAAAAAAAATTATAGAATTTTACTTCAAAATTTAAAAACTTTTAAAGTGTTTTAGGAACCCATACTTTTGCCTTGGAATATAAATGAATCAAGAACGAGACGAGAACAATATTAATTAACGTGAAATGCAACGTTAGTTGCATCAACAGTCCCAAAATTTCATCTTCTTTTAGTGCTAAAAGAAAGTGTACTAGAACACTAGTTGTGAATTTTCTAATTTCTGGTTGATGAAAATGTGAATCCTCTATAGTTCTCTCTCTCTCAAAATTCAATCAAATAACGCTCTGATCATTTTAGTGTCAGCTTAATCAGTGAATAGAAAAGATCTGAGAAGAAATATTAGTAAAACTAGATGACGTTGATTTTCAAAATCGATATTGCTCATACACCTTTTACAAACAGGCGTTGAAGAATCTCTATGATATATTACGCAGTACTTGGAACTTCAGAAAAAAAAAAATAGTTTTATTTATTTATTTCTTATTCTTTATTTTTTATCGTTGGGTTTTGACTAAAGAATTTAAATATGTTATCTATAATACATTTTTTTAAAGAAAGAATTTCAACTTAATCCCTTAGGGGTTTTGTTTTCCTTTTTGTGTGGTTATATTTTTTCAAACTATTCTCTTTTTTTTTTTGTAATTTTTCTCTATTTTAATATATTTTTGAGCAGGAAATTTAATAGAAAACTTGCTTGTTGATAGATGCCCACTTAGTTTTTTTTTTGGCTACTAGATGCCCACTTGGTTTGATAACCGTCATTCTCTCAGTAAAGAAACATGGTAACATTCGGTACCGTACACAGCTATGAATATACCCAACCAAATTTTTACGTAATTATAATGTCTTTATATTTGTTCCTGACAAATATTGCTCAGCTGTCGTGTCTTTAATGCTAGACTCGATGGGCTGGCATAATTGATCCATGGCATGCTATAATTGGATTGATGTCAGAATTACTTGGAAACATTTTTATATTTTTGTCTAAAATGTTCTTCTTTAGTTGGATCGTTTGAAATCTTTCATTTTATATGCCTGTGGTTATGGCAAATTAGCTAGCATAGTTAAAGAGGCACAAAGAAATACAGATACGCGTGCGTGTCTTGCACACTTTCATTTTGACCTATGATATTTAAAACATTTTAAAATTGTGCATGATCTTTTTTTTTTTTTGAAATGGTGCATGAGCTATTTTGTTGTCACAAAGTTGGTCACTTCGTTACATTTGTGTTAAATTATGGTCATATACTGGCCATGTATTATTTAAGTCATGAGGGTAAAATGGACCTTTACATTTTAAGTGGGATTAATTAACAGATTGAAAAAGGATTTTGGTGTAATGTTTTCATATTTATAATATCTCATTTGGTGAGTGATAGGACGTTTAAGACTTTAATTGCCCACCACACGCAACTCATGTATTGTTTTCATCTAGGTAGATCTTGGTCAATTTGGAGAAATTCTAAACGTTAGGAGCTAAAATCAAAGTTTACAGGAAAGTTTTGGAATCATTTTTAAAATGAACCCGAAAATAAATTATCCACTTAAATCAAAGCTTAGGATAATTTTAAGGTCGAATCCGCAACGAATCTGAGGTTTAAGCGAAGGGACTGATTATTTGACAAGACTTTGCATGGGATTTGACACCCAAAAACTCTAAGGAACGAAATTCATGATAATTCAGCAGCTACATATGTACAAATTAACGCACCACTAGTCCAGGTGAGTTTCAGTTCCCCTTCTCTATCTCTCTCTGCCCTATTTCCAAATATTTTCTGAGCTATAATTGTTTTTTTTTATTTTTTATTGAAAGTGAAATAAAATTGTTTAATTCTGAAGAGAGCTACGTTCCTCTGTGTGCTGTATACATTTTACGTCAAAAGTAACATATTTTATCAAAGAAAACGCAGTGTGTGTGCATGTATATATATGTTTATGGTAGAAATCCGTAATTGGCAATCGTGTTTTTCTAGAGGGGACGTGCGTGTTAATTTAAAAAAAAAAAAGAACTTTGCATGTTTGTTTTTGTCAAAATTTCATATGAACTTGTTAAGTGTAATTAACAACGTTGAATATAAAGAATTATTATTTTTTTCTGAATGCTTCTCATTATAAAAATATATGAACAAATATGTACTGATTATGAGTTGAGTTGGCCAAGCACAGAGATGCAAACTTGAATAAATATAACAAATCTATAATTGTTTTTCAATTTAAAAAATAATAATGTCATAAAGTTTAAAATAATGTTGCCAACTTATAATTACGTTATATATAATATACAAATTTATATTATATATAATGATATATAGTTGTATTAAAAAAAAAAGGTTGAAGAAACAAATGCATCTATTTTCTTGTATCATATCAAAATCGTAAACCTTTTGCGCCAGTTTTAATTGGAGGGAAAAATATGGCAAAAATTTGTTCCTCGTTGCTGATATTTTGTCATTTGGCAATGTATTAATGGACGTGTTGCCACTCAATTGTATTTGCAAAAATGGGCTTTCATTTGCATTTGCTTCCCGTTTCCGCTTATGTAATGAAGAGAATCTAGACCATTTCTTGTCACGTTTGCTGCTGCTATTTGCAGCAAATCGTTTCAGTTTTCAGTCGAAGACTAGATCTAGTTTGGTCTTCTGGCTTTTATCAATATATAATTGAGCTGAAGTTCAGCTCTCAAATTTGGAGTTTATGGCTTTCAGCTTCTTTTCTAGCATGTTGGTGTACATGGAAAACCCGTAATTCTCTATTATTATTATTATTCTATTATCTTAACTAAGAAGAGTGCATATTTGATGCACTATTCTGTTAAGTAAAAAAAGCAAATAGTTTAAGATGCAACACTACAATTAACTCTTTAGTAAAAACTCAAAAATATATTTATACATATGAGATTGATTAAAAGAGAGAGAGAGAGAGAGAGAGAGAATTTTTGCTAAAGGAATAAGGTCTTTGTTTGATATCTAAAGATAGGCTTTTAATGGTTTTCAAAGCATATAACATATGAAAAAAATATGAGTACTTCCATGTGATATATCAAAGAAATGTTGCATTTGATTGCATAAATACAGCACTTATTAATTAGCAGAAGATTGATTTTAACTTCTATGTATGGTAATACCTAACAATTAGGTTATTATTAATATTCTCAAATCTCATCCTAAAAATCTATTGCAGCTTTCTATTCTCTTAAATTTTTTGCTAGCTATATTTCTTAGTTTTTAAAAATTTAATTAAAAATAAGAATTGAAGTGATTTTAGTATTTTAAAAAAGAAAAACATAATTGGAGAATTGTTTTAAAATGGGGCCTTAAGCAACCCTGAGTGCCTCAGGTGTTGAGCCAGAATTGCTACGTCCCGCCAAAAAAAAAAAAAAAAAAGAATGGAGGAAGCTTTATACTTCTTGCACAGTTGAATGCTTCCAAAGAGCATGTCAAACATATTCAAGGGGAGCCCACACAACAACGACGACATCTATCAACACAACAAATCCTTTTCAACTGAATTATTAAAGCAAGGAAGGATCAAGGATATGTGGTAGACACGGTTCCATTATAAAAAAATAATTTGAAAATTTAATCAAGTACGCCCCTTCTACTCTAAAGTTCATTCCGAAAGATCCTCACATGAAGGTATTGTTATCATTTAATTATCTTATAATTATTATATAGATATACTAATGGCTCGATCCGATCCAGACTGCCGGTCTGGACAGTCCGGGTTAGGAGCATTTCTTAACAGTCCAATCCCAACGATCTAAAAACCACCGGATTGATCCAATGGCAGTTTTAACGGTTTTTCAGCATAGCCCTAACTACGAGTATGAATCTATATGTAAATTATTTTATTTTTTTATTTTATTTTTTTAATCTCTTGTGGTGGCAAGAGACCATAATAACCCTCCATCTGTGAACTATCTCTCGTATGTTGATTCTAGATTATGGCCACCAAAAGCATTGCAAATATAACGATCAATGTTTTGCAAATCAAGTATTCACTGATGACGAACACAGCTTCTACAAAGTGCCAAAAAATAACTTGAGTGCTAAGAAAACAAAAATTTAGGTTTGACCAGAGAATCAAATAGAAAGACAATACTGGTTACAAAGTGAGCAAATAGGGAGTAACCTCAACCCAATCCGTCTTTGCTTGCCTCCCTAATATACTTTCGAAGCCATTGCAACGGGTCAACATGTAGTTGCATACATAAATGAAGAAAATTATATATGGAAGCCTAAAAATAAAATGAAATTAATAGTGATAACAACATAACTAGAACTATTTAATAATATTAATATAAAAAGGAAAAAAACTTACAACCTTTGCCTTAGTCCAAAATGTGACCAAGGTTGTTGTTCCAAAAACACTAATGCCAATCAAAGTGATCGGGTGAAAGTCCATGAGGGTCAAGATGGAAGTTAGAGCGTGCAAGTGAGGAGGGTAAGGGAAAGGGCAGTAGAGTTTACGAAAAGGTGATAATAACGAAGGGATAGGCCGCGCCACAACGAAAGGTAGACATGGGTTATGGTTGTACAGTGTGAAGGTGAAGATGGTAAGGGTCACAATGGAGATGTGGAATGTAGGGGAATGTGAGTGGTATTGACAAGGGCTATGTCAGATGTGGCGACGAAAACCACTAGAGTCTCTAAGCTGAAAATAGAAAATTAAGTATTCTATAAACAAAGAAAGATACTCAACAAAGTTATCATCCCTAAAATCAGATGCACAACTTCTTTAATACATACAAAAAAAAAAGTTTGTTCACGTAATTAATTTTAACTATATAGCATCAGGGTGAATTTCGTGTTATTGTAGAAAATACATTATTAATTTTTGTTTTATTAGAAAGACAAATGCATCTTTGAAAACAAAATTCATTTCATGAATTTAGGTTAAATGTATGCAAGCTATTGAATGGTTTAAATGAAAAACAAAGCTACAACAAGGAATATAATAGGTCTTAATTGTTGTAGTCGTTTTATGAGGTAAACTGTAAAGCTTGTCCCTCACATTTGTTTTGTTTTCCATAGTAGTAGTTGCACATGAACTTGACCTAACTTGCAAATGATAACTACTTTTTCTTTTAATGTATTATGTAACTATGGCAACAAATATTTATCTTATTTTTTACGATAAGTTTTAATCATTCAATGTTAATTGCTAAAAAAATATTAATCATGTTGACTTGATAAAAGATAATCCATTGATTTGACATGACAAAGGCCAGTATATTGTTATGGATATAAACATAAATATTCAATAGTTAATATTTATGTAGTATCATTTTTAGTGTATATCTGATTATTAGTTGTTAGAATTATGGGCCACAAATTAATTAAAGGCCTATAAAATTTATCAGATTTATCATTTCTTTATTTAGTTTAATAATTATTTAAATGCTAAAATCCTATTGGCTATGAGAGGTTACAACTCTTATTAAAGAATGTGTTTACATCTGATAGGATGTGTCTACGTATAAAAGGATGTGTGCTTTGATAGAAAGGCACCTATTAAGGGTCTATAAATAATAGTCTAGTCCTCTCTTCACCCAATCAATTGTATTTCTTCTCTCCATCAGAAAAATACATTAAAAGTAATAACTGTGGATTTAGAGAGAGAAACTGGGTTCTTTTTTTCTAACAAACTTTTTGTTCAAAGGGTCTCTACAAATTAAAGATATGAATTAAAGTACGCTCTAAATCTTCTTTTGTAAAAATTATTGAGTTATAAGATTTTTAAGAATTACAGATATTAGAGTTCTTACATGTGGCATCAAAGCAATTAGGCTTTCGAAACTCATGATTTTCCTTTTTAAAGTTGTATTCCATATCATGTATGAACCCTAGATTCTTTTGAAGGCAAATTAACATGAATCTCCGCTGCAATAAGGATATTCTGAATTATGACTATTAGATTTTGGTTTTGTTATTTTTGCTATATGTGATCATTATTGTAATTCCCTCTTATATACGTTTATTTGTCGACCTGCATAATATATTCAATTTTGCATGCACTATGATCAAGGAAAGATCGTTAATATGAATTTTTGGTTATACGAAAAGGATGCTTCTCATATACCCCCATATTTATGTATTGTCATGAGGCGATCAATAAAAGCTTAACTTTATTTAAAAAAAATAAATCATGATCTGCAATCTCCAATCATAAAAGAGTACATTGCATATGGTTAATTAATGTGGTAAATGGTATATATCTTGTATCCGTGTAAGATGATCACGAAAAGCATTAATTCATACATGCACTGTATATAATATGTATGTAATGCTCTTACGATTACAAGTTTTGACCCATTTAATTAATTAATGATGGCAGCATATAATGTTAAGCGATGCACATATGATCCTATTAAGTACTGATATTATTTCCAAATTGAAATTACATGATTGTAGTTTGTTAGTCACCAAAGTGGCCAAACTTTAAAGCTTAGTAATTTTTAAATTGAAAAACAAAAGTTCAATAACTTATGAAGTTTGATGCTTATAATTGAGATGACATTTATAGATCATGGGTCATTAAATTTCATCTATTATAAAGAACTTAGGAATTGCCCAAAGGTTGATTAGTTTTCTTTATAATTGATGAATATGATAGTTGGTAATTAATATGTCCTATTATTTTTGTTTGCTAATCCAAAGATAGCAAGCATTTTTATTGGACATATTTATGATTACCAAATTAAATTTTTACTTTTAAATTAGCATCATTTATAGTTTGTATGTCTTAGTATCACCCAAAGGAGAACTAAGATATACAATTATTATCTTAGTTTGAATCTAATTATGTGATCATCGTAAAGCATTAATTTATGAATGTTTCTTGCATATTTGCAGTATCTGTTCCTATTTCTTTACATTCACATGCTTCATCTGCTCCCTTATTTAATGGATTAACTTTCTTTGATTGGTGTGAACAAGTCCAATTTCACTTAGGTGTCTTAGATCTTGATTTAGCACTTCAAGATAAGGAATCCACTACTATTACTGATGCTAGTAGTAAGGAGGAAATTTTTTTTCATAAATTATGGGAAAAGTCAAATAGATTAAGCTAAATATTCATGCGAATGACAATAGCGAACAATATTAAAAGTACTCTTTCTAAGACTGAAAGTGCTAAGAAATTTATGAAACTTGTGGAAGCGTGCTCTCAAGCTATTGATAAGTCTCTTGCTAGTATATTAATGGCTAAATTAACCAACGTGAAGTTTGATGATTCTTGTACTATGCATGAGCATGTCCTTGAAATGACAAATATAGCAGCAAAATTAAAGTCTTTGGGGATGTCTGTGGATGAGTTCTTTCTAGTACAGTTCATTCTCAACTCGCATCCTCCTGAACAATATGATCCATTCTAGATGAGCTATAACACAATTAAAGATAAATGGAATATTAATGAATTGATTAGTATGCTTGTTCAAGAGGAGACGAGATTGAAGAATTAGAAACCTCATTCCATTTATCTTGTGAATCAAGAGGTTGAAAAGAGCACTAATAAGAAGCCTAAAAAGAACAAGAAGAAAGGGTTCAAAAAGGAGTTGTAACCTAAATGAGTCAACTCAAATCCATAAAAAGGAACATAATTTTAAGTGTTGTTTTTGTAATAAATTTAGGCACTTAAAGAAAGACTATCAGAAACGTAAGGCTTGGTTCGAAAAGAAAGGTAAACCTTGTGCTTTAGTTTGTTTCAAATCAAATTTAACTGAAGTTTCTTATAATACTTGGTGGATTGATTTAGGTTCAACTACTTATATTTCTAATACGATGTAGGGATTTCTTATTATCTAACCCATAAGAGCAAATGAAAGTTTTACTTACATGAGGAATCGAGATAAAGCTCCAATGGAAAAAATTGACACTTATCACTTAATATTAGATACTTGACATTATCTTGATTTATAACAATATTGCCCATTATATAAATCTCCGATGATTGAAATATAACTATAATTAGAATGCTTACATTGGGCAGATTATGTCATATGTATTAGCCACAGGTGCGGCTTCAGGATTTGGTGTTACCAAAGATATGGAGGAGTTGTTCAATAAGTTAGGAATTGAGTTGGGAGAGAAATTCTATGCCATGTCGTATGCTTCAGCCAGCCTCCTTTTGCTTGCATTCGTCTGCACAGCCGTATTATCCGTGCTTTCTTCTTATGCACTAATTCCCAAGACAGTTTAAGTTCCAGAGATGAAAACAAAAGATACTTATTCGGTAGGTACTGAAAAATAATCTACCAATAGGTGTCATATAGAAAAACATAATTTTAACAAGGTCTAATGGTTTGAAAACATTCATGCACTACTGGTGGGTAATCCTACAAGAAAAGGATCGCAAAACCAAAACAAATATTCGACACTATACTGCTAGTTCTTCCAAGGGTTTGCTGTGAATTTTTATTTTATTTTATTTCATTTTATTGGAAAGAGAAGAGAATTGAAATTCTTTCTTTGTTTATTTAAAGCTTGTGTGCATGCTTGCTTTCAATTTCTCTCTTTGGTCTTTTTATTTGGTTTCGAGTGGTTAACTCTGACTTGACACGTGGATTTCTCTTCTTGGCTATGAAATTGTTAGTTCACTGTTCATTGTCTATCACGATTTGTGAAAAATAGGGCCCGTTTGGTTCGAGTATTTGAATAGAGTATTTAAATGAAGATTTAAATTTTTGTGAGAGAAAATACTGTAGCAAAATGATTCAAACCGTGATTCAAGTATCGAAACAAATGGGCTCATAATGTATTACATATATGGACTGCAATTCTATATGATGTTGGAATATTTTGTTGACTTGTATAATCATAATAATTTACTCTAATATGAACTGAAACATATTATAGACAATTTTTGTCAACGCATGTATGTTAAATATTAAGTCACAATGAAATGGACACTGGTTTTATTGATTACTTCAAAGCTCATGAACTCCTTCTCTTGTAAGTACTTTGTTCAACCTATTAGACAAAAGAATCTTTTTTGGCATAGTTTATAAAGTCAATAAACCCACAAAATATGAGCCCATGAGATTTAGGATGAAACATATTATATACGTGTGTGCATGCGCCATATGAAGATCATGTAAAGGTTGTGTCTGTGCATAATTTGTGGAGAGAGGCTATGTGTAGAGGAGGGTTCTTCACCCTTGAACTTTCTCTGTTTGTGAGTTTCAATAGATAGATGAAGACACCACCATTTTTGGCTAATTACCCTTGAACCTTTTACTCTGATATGTCATAGGCACTAATAGGAGTGATTAATTTTCAACATATGGGTCCATGATATATGATTATATTTTGATTAAAAAAACAATCTCATTAGATCAAAATTAAAATGCAAAATAGGAACTTATTTATAATTTTACTTGTTAAAATTCTTGATTTTAGATATTTATAGTTCTATAGAACCCTAGTATAACAATATCATATTCTATGATTATATCATATCAAATTATCAAAAAACTAAATTAAAGAATAAATGCCTATATTTATGGCAACAGCTATTGGTTCTCTTATGGAATTATTATGATGATGGATGAATAAGTTATTGTCTTTCTCAATTAAATCACTTTAGTTCTTCAAGGGGTTATTTCTCTTCTTGATGGGGAGAGGAGGAAATTGTAGAATTATTTAATATCTTGAGGACCATAACCTATAATGTCTTTATATACTTTTCTATTAAGATCCTATTAAACCCAGTTGGGTAAGTTTTGAGTATCCACTCATCAAACTCATACACGGTTAGTAACATATAGCTTTCCATAAATAAATCACTTTAAAATAGCCCATAATAATTAAAGAGCCATAATATAATTATTATATTTAATATGTTGCCCGCAAAATAAGGGAAACAAAATTTCCCAATAATCTTCCACTTAGGCTATATATAATTTCCTGAAACAATTGTATTATATGCTCAAAAGAAGCTCAACTTTATGCTATTTATCTGTAGACTTTATTTTAGTTTCAATCTAGTCCATCTCCTATATTAATATTAGATCAGAGTGGCTTTCGTCATAAATAATTGTAACTAAACCTTCAATGGTCACCATACCAACATATTCAATGACATAGATCAAGTATGAATAAGTAGCATGGAAATTACATATAATGTGATCTCAAACATGTCTATTTCCAATTGGTCCTATTTTAGTTATTAGTTAGATCAATTCGAAATCTTTAAACGCAATGTAAAAATTGCATATAGAAAATAAACAAATTTAGAGATAAACCATAAACCATCAACTGTATTCTATAGAAAATCAAAACATATAAATGCTTAAGTAAATATAGAATATCCAAAGTTAACTCCCACTAAACCAAAGTATCATTAAAAAAATCAACACCTATATAAGTAGTGTGTTCATGAAAGACCTTGGGTGGTAAACCCTTGATTAGTGGATCCGTAAACATAGACTTTGTCCTTATATATTTTATGGAAACTTGACCACTCTGAACTCTCTCCTTAACAACTAGAAACTTGATGTTAATATACTTTGACTCTATAGGGCTTTTGTTGTTGTTGAAATATAGAACTGTCAATTTATTGTTATAGTATATCTTTAATGGTCTTTAAATGCCACCTACTACACGCAGCTTAGTAACAAAGTTCCGCAACCATATCTCATGATTTGATGCCTTATAACATAGGCTATGAACTTTGCAGCCATGGTTGAAGAAGCTATGAGTGTCTACTTAGCAATGTTCTAAGAAATAGCTCCTCTAGCCAGAATATAAGCATAGTTCGAGATAGGACGCTTATTGTCTTGGCATCCAGCATAATTGGAATTAGAATCCTCGATGATCTTCAATAGGTGAGTACGAAGTCTTTTGTTCTATGCAAGTAATGCATAACCCATTTGACTACTTTCTGATATTCTGTTCTTGGCTTACGCAAATATCTGCCCCATACTCCCATTATGAAAGCTATATCTGCAAAACCCATGGTTTTAGTTGAAAAAGAATTTAAAAATTTTGGGCAAATTTAAAATTTTTAATAACTTAGGGGTAGAAGAATTTATTTTTTAAAAAGAATCCTTCTTAGTTCAAAAAAAAAAAAAAGAACAAGATCTGATTAAATCAGATTTACCCATGACTCCCCCAAGGCTCCCATATCAGGCACTCCCCCTAACTTTTCTATTTTCTTTTTCTTTTTTCATTTTCTTTCCTTCTTCTGGCACGTGGAAGAATTTGAAAAAAGGGGCAAAAAAAATTCTTAATTAAGAAAATGACCTCTTTTTTTTTTTTACATAAAAAAATACGTTTTTTTAGACAGGTAAACTGTCCTCAATTTTTTTTTTAGAAAAAAGATGAAAATAACTGTAACGAGGAGAGGAACCTCAACAGAGTGAAAAGAAAAAAAAACTGGAGCAGTTTTCATGCCCAAAAAACATGTTTCTTTTATGTCAAAAAGCTGCAAAAAAAAAAAAAAAAGGCCATTTGCCTAAAATGACTTTTTCTTAAAGTCATTTTTCAAAATGCCTCCTCCCACGTGAATACCCCTGACTCTCTTTCTTTTCTTTTTTCTTTTTTCTATTCCTTTCTTTTTTCTTTTCCTTTTCTCTTCTTTCTTCACCGTGTGCCACTACCCTCCTCCACCCATCCACCCCAGGCCGCTGCTGCCTACACGCTCCATCCCACTGTGAGCGCCGCCACTTGGAGACCCATCTGCCAGCCCGCTGCCCCGCCACTCGCCGCCGGCCGTTCAAACTTCTCCATGTGATTTCGGCACCATCCGGCCTTGTTTTGTCGGCCTGTTTGCACCGTTATGTTCCTCTCATCGAGGAGAATAAGACCCGTCCCTTTTCCGTCGGATCGTCATCAAAAAAATCCGAACCCCGCTGCCCTTCCTTAACGGATTTGTGTTGTTTTCTGGTGAACCAAGTCTCGTTTTGGAAAACCAACTTTGGAATGATGATCCTCTTGTGGAGAGCTTCATTTTGGTACCACTCTCTGCCGCTGGCTTGCTAGTCATCCTTGGTCGATGCCGGACAACTCTCAATCAATGGTTGACCCCGACCACCAAATTAAAGAAGATGTCATTCTGGCCTATTTCCAATATTTTGGACGCGTTCATGGTGTCGGATTTGTGAGACGAAATTCCAAAGGCCAAGTTCGACGATTCAAAGTTTCAACGGTGACTGCGTCTCAAATCTTTTCGTCGTCAAATGTCGTCGACTAAGCCGGTAGGAACTTTATTACTCATCTCTCATGATACTTCATTTAATTAGCAAAAAAATTAGGAATGTAAATGATATAGATCTTAATATATATATAGTTTATTGGACTATAAGTTATCATTGTCGCTGTCGTTGTTATTGTTGTTGTTTTTTTTAGCGTCAATGTTGCTGATTTTGTTAATGATATGTTGATGATATCATCATCATCATTACTGTTGTTATCATCGTCATCATTATTATTAAGGTTATTAATGTTATTGTTGTTATCATTATTATTGTCTTTGATATTATTATACATTATTACTCTTGTTGTTGTTATTATTACTATTATAATCCAAAATTTGTTTTTGAATTGGTTTTAAATACACTTTGATCTAGATCTTAGCTTTTATATGTGTGCTAAATACCTATATGTTTATTACTAATTGGAATTAAGAACAATTAAATTATGTTGAGCTTGGCCTTGAAATTAGAGCTTTTATGATATGATTGATATGGATGAAATGGCGAATGATGTTGGGTGTAATCTTGTTATATGATATAATAAAAAATTACTTTGGATGGTGCGTCATGAAGTTATGGCGCACCACAACATAAATGTGAATTTTTTTCTTGCAGGTTTAAAATTTTGATTTTAAGAAAAATAAGCCATTATGTTGTTGAAATTTTGTCAAAACTGACAAACGCGGATAGAATGATTTAAGATGGGATTTTAGTAGTAGATGGGCTATAACCAAATCCAATGTATCTTGTGACCATACGCAGTGCCGTCCGATAATTCTTATAGCCATTTAATGTGTTTCTCCAAGCGATATCCCACGAGGTGCTCATTTGTTGGGCACCATGGATATACATATTTTGATACTATCGATGCTTGTCGCCTATCTTATGGGGTGCTCTTTGGGGTATAACGGACACGGAATGTTCATTTGGGGCATCGACGGAACTTATTATAATCTTTCTTTCTTTCCTTTATTTCACTAACAAACCGGGATGTTTGTGGGAGAATTTGGAGTGACGGTTATAAATTTTTGAGTTATCGATTGGTCTGAGGAACTGTAAACTTAAGAAATTTTTCTTATATTGATTTGAGAATTTGTTTTAATAACTTTATTAGGATTTTATTGTTAATATACTAATAGAAAGAAAAACTGAAAGGCGAGTAATAGATTTCCTACTGGACACTATGTGGTCACCCCCCCTTGTTTTTCCCTTTCAGGCTAGTCGAATTTATTCCTGACCTTCGAGAAGGTTGCTGACACTCCTTGTTTTACAACTAGTATTCTCCCTTTAATTTTCTTGGTGCATGGATGATACATGAAATAAGCACTCACAGTACATAAATGGTTATTTATAAGCCTTGTTTAAATTGTTATTTAAATTTATTTTTTTATTTTTATTTATTTTGACGAAAGCTGCACAGCTGTATTTTTCACTTATTTGATAACATTTACTTAAATTTTGTATATTTTCGTTTTAAATTTTCTATTTGCATTTTATTTCTTTTAATTTAATATTAAAGTCTTTGGAGCATAACTGAATGAATTTTATAAATTTTACGGGCTCTGCTACAGTTTCCAAGTATTTTGACATTCCAAATCCTTAAAAAATATTTCTTTCAATTAAATCACTATCCCTACTTTTGGATCGTGACAATATCTGGACATCAAAAATATCATGTCTGTTGAAATATTTTAATCGACGTAGGTATAGTGTAGAACATATTTCTTCATATGTGTCAGTTAAAAAGAAAAAATAATCCTATATTAAACCCCTAGAGATTATTGAAAAAAATATATATACAGTCTCAAAAGAAGAGGGGATTAGAATAAAAGAAAAAGAGTGCACTATCTATGTAAAGAAAACTACATTATAAAGAGAACGAGAACCACTAGAAGTCAGCGACCAAATTGCCATATCCGTAATAGTTACATGTGATTTGCGTTTTATAACATAATTTTTTCATAAATCTTTTTTGATAAATGATTTTGTCTTTATGATGCTACGTGAGTTACAAAAGTGCAGATACACATATTTGCTTTTGAATTCTAAAAAATGCAGATACATGGCTGCGACGATCGTTTGCTGCATTTATACACGATCTTTCAGCTTGCATTCTTAATCTACAAGGTCATAAGCAGCTCAGAGGTAAACCTTCTATTTGATTTTTATGGTGAAAGGGCATACACAAATACTTGACGGATTTACCCATGACATTTATATATTTATATATCTATATATTTATATATATATACACACTCCTTATTCGCAAGTTGTTGTTTTTTTCCTTTTAAATGGATGGTAATGAAAAGAATAATGTCTCACTAAGTTGGCACTTTCTAGCTAGAATAAGTCATACTAGTGCTCTTTCTGAATTTTGCGATCGTTCCCACTTCTCAGTACCATACTATTTCAAACTTTGACTTCCTATACTTTTTGGCCCTTCTGTTTCATTTCCTGTCAAAAGCAAATAGAAAAAACATGTGCGCTCATGTGACAACTTCTATGAGGATAAAACAATAATTGACTTTCTTAATAGGTGTTTGAAAGAGTAGTTTAAGTTAATTTTGAATTGTTAATTCTATAAAGTTTTTACATGCTATAATAAAATGCTGCAGTGTAAAGTTCTTATATGTTATTATTTTTAGATCCAAAACTACTCTTCCGAACACCCTATAAATTACTTCTCCACATCCTCTTCTGTGCTAAGAATCTCTAGATTCTAAACTCCAAAAAAAAAAAAAAAATCTTATTATTTCGTCCAAATTTACCTGTTGCAATCACTCGATTTTCGGCCTCTTGTAGGCCAACATCCTAAACAAACAATTTCCCATCTGAATCCAACACGAGCTTCTCCTTTAATAACTAACCAACAAGAACACAAACATGCAAATGAAGGCGCCATAATCATAAGTCTACACTTTTATTTTATTTTGACAGAAATACCTTAGTCAAGAAGTAGATAACAAAACTAGTCAAATTTCAAAACACTGAACAGGTTACGTCATACATGCTCGCAAGTGGTGCTGCTGCAGGGTTTGCTGTGACAGTAGATTTCAGAACATATTTGACTCATTAAAAATTTTCAGTCGATTTTATACCATGGCGTATGTGGCTACTAGCATTCTTCTTCTTGCATTTCTGCGTACCGTCTCATTATCTGTGCTCTCTTCATCTGCACTCACCAAGAAAGAATGTCAAACTAACCGTTGATCAAAAGGTTTTTTTTTTTTTTTTTTTTTGAATTTTATGAAGGGTGTGTTATATTTGTATGATTTTCGAGTTTAATTTCCTCTCTTTTCTTCTGATAATTGATGTATCTGAGACTTTGATGTGATTCTCGTAATATCCATGTTGTATCGTTTACATGTCAATGTATCACTACAAGAAAACTTATAGCAACAAACCATTTTTGTAACAAAATGAAAAATTTTGTGGCTAAAATATTTAGCTACAAAATTTTGGTTTGTAGTTAGGTTGTAGCCACGTCATCGTCGCTAAAAGTATTTAGCTACGAGCTTTCTGCTTTTGCATCTAAATGTAATACTTTTAGCTACAAAAGTACAAAAGTACTTTTATAGCTAAAAATAATACTTTTAGCGACAAATCATTATTTTGTCGCTAAATACTTTTAATGTTGTAGCTATTTCGACAAGTTTATAGTTAAAAATGTTTTAATTACAAAATCAACATTTTATCACTAACTAATTATTTTAGTTACCAAATGATAATTTTGTAGCTAAATAGCATTTTTCTTTAAAAAAAAAAAAAAAAAGAATTACATACAGCAATTCAAATATTCAAATGAAGCATTGTTATAGCAAATCCCACTATATACCATTGCAATTACATAAATGGCTTCTTACAAGTTGCAAATTAAAATCTACACAATCAATTGAAAACTAATCAATCCACTCAATCAATAATGTCATAGCAAACCATTATTCACATTCAGTCCAATACTAATTTTTTTAACATCTGAACATGTGTATGAATTGGTTAAAAGTGAATCTGTTTTGTCCATCTGTGATGTACTGCAAACAGACAAGTCAAACATCTCAAATTGATGTGCATAAAGCTGAGCAGTTAGTCTTCAATCTAATACTAACAAAGAAATTTCATGGTTGAGAGAAAAATTGTTCTTTAGAATCAACTTGAAACTAATACTACTAAAAACATAACTAAAGCAATATTTACTGACTTCTCAATTCCTACATGCTAAAAAACTTTTTTACATAAGCACGTATCCAAATATCCGAATAAGATGGGTTTTAACAAGACATTAATTAACAAAGATAAAAAGTTTCCGATATATAAACTTAGACTTTGAAACAGCCAATGAAATTCTTATCATAAGAATCTTCCCCAAACACTCCAATAACAGCCTTTTTGATAGGAATGATGACTTTCTGATATAAGTGATGACTGGTTCCCTAAAGCATGTAATTATACCATTTAAGAATAGTTTTCAAACTTTGACATTAATGTCTGCTATCAAGTCAACCCCAAAAGTCCTCCTTAATCCACAATTTCTATACCCATCACCATTCGGTAGAATTGTCATCCTAAAACTTCCCCATTTAGACCAAAATCTATAATGTTTCTTTCTAAATTCATCCTCTCACATAATCAACATATGTGACTTTCCATGGTTCCACGGGGAGATTTCATCTTACACTCAGGACCATTAATTTCTCACTATATATCTTCCCCCAAAGATGACACATATGCTTATGCACAACCTTTATGAATGCAAACACCTTGAAAAAGACATTAATTTATATACGAGTAATACCGGATGGTTGCGATTGAGAATTACAACTTACACAATTAGTGAGATTAAGAACATACTGCCTGTTAGAATTGACTTGAAACCAAGTTACACATGCATAGATATTGAAAAGAAAGGGATTAACACTTATGGTAACACTTCATACTCTCTGGAAAAGTCCAAGTACTTGTTACATCTTGCTCAATGTAGTTCCTCTAAAGTCATAAACATACATATAATAAAATTAAAAAAGAGTAATGTTTAATTTAGTAGAAAAATAAAGGCAAATCATATTATTGGTTTTTAGTAAAAAGAGAGTTATGTATTAAATAAATACCAAAAGTATCTGTGAAGGAATAGACTCCCCTTGCACGTCTCGTCGCATGGCAACAAGCTCAAATTGTAGCTCAATTTTCATGCGTGCCATGAAAGATGTCTCAAGCGAGGCTTGTTTGTTCTCTAGCACATGAATTCTCTCCAACAGCTCGTCGTTTTTCTTCTCAGCGGCTTCTGCTCTCCACTCAGCTTCTTCAGTTGCTCATTGAGTTTCTTTGACTTGTATGTGCTACGCTTTGAACCAGCTCCTAAGCCACATACACATCCCGATTTTGGAGGTAAAACACAATCAAAATTTTCATCTAATGTCATGAGAGCCAATCAATTCTTCTTTTTCCTCTTCTTCTTCTTCTTCTTCTTCTTCTTCTTCTTCTTTTTTAATTAAGAATCAATCAGCTTTGACCATATAAAAGTCTTACGTATACACAGCAGAAATATTAACCAGCAAAAACAACAGCTATTTATTACTGAACATAACTTTAACATTCCATAAATTATTTTTACTTACATTAACGCCTTTTGACTTCTCATCAACCCTTTTCTTCAAATTGCTATAATGAGTTTCATATCAAAGCTCGAGGCAACCTGTTCCTTCTCTTTATCTCCATTGCTCTATAATTTAGCAATTAAAACATAATAGGATTATATTATTCGCATTAATATGGCATATTGCAACAAATTTAAACAAATGTTACAGCTCATATCTAATCCGAGAGAACGATTTAGTTCTTGAACAATGATTTGTCCTCTATTGTTATTGTTTATCTCACTCCTTTTCCAAGATGTTTAAAGAGCAAAATGAAAAGTAATGTGCTTATGAATCATAATGTATCGATCAACAATATTAAATACCAGAATAAGAAATAAAAAAGGAACAAACAAAGACAAAAAAGAAGTTGAAATTAGAAACAAACCTTAAATTTGGGTGAAGTAAACAATTCAGGGAGGTGGTTCCATTCATCCTCTTTTACGTCATGAGGTCGACATGCAATTGCTTCTTCCAAGGATGCACATTGAAGAAAGCATTTGTGAAACCTGTATTGGTAACTCCTATAAAAGTCGCTTCATTTTTGAGCTAACAACTTCATTGATTTGTTCTTCACAAACTTTCTTGTCTGTAGGTCACTTTGACTTCTAAAACAATTGAATCCAATAATTATAATTTTCACGTGGCTCTTTCTTAGTGTTATTACAACATCTAAAATTTCATATTCTATTGATGAGATATTTAAAATATAAGTCAAATCATATTAAGGAGTTGTAAATAATCTACTTTTAGCTGAGCAACCATGCTCTCCTTCTCTTGTTCACTTATATCAGACCATTTTTCCACATTAAGAGGTGCATTTTGTTGGACAACAACTTCCATCTCAGTCGTAAAATGGTGTGAATGTTTGCCTACAACTCGCATTATATGTTTTGGAATGTGAACCTCCAATTCTTCCTTTTGATATTTTCTCTTCGTCAATTCAAGATTTCTGGTCTTTCCATACCCCTTCTTAGACATGATAGGTCCTCCAATAAAAGAATGACAGCCAGCATTAGTTAGTGCATTTTTAGACTTGACTTGTGAAAGGTAATAAGACATGCTGTTGTTCAATAACAAACATTAGACCTTTTTTATCCTTTATTAGGTACATTCTCCTAAACTTGAAGGGTGATGTTAATCGGGATAAGTTTCATCTCCTTGAGCTTCACAAGCTGCAATAAGAAAGAAATACTTATCTCTTGCACCAGCTATAAGATTTTTTAAGGATTTATTAAGCTCATTCTATAAGGAATAATTATGTTTCTTCATGGTAGGTTTAACTTTTTAACCAATTAATGATATTTTTATGTGATTTGTAAAATATTTGCAGACCTTGCTCTAGATTTGGTGGTCGAAGTTGGCTGAGACAAACTGAGTTTTCTTTGGTGTGACTCTTGGGAACATGCAACAAAAACAAACTATGTTTTAGATATACACAAATCAGTTATCTTGAACCCGAAAACAAAATGTAGATTGGAATTTAATGTTTTGTCATGAAATGGAAGTTACTACCTAAAGAGTAATATTTTTTCTGGTGATAATATTGGTCTTTGAGTTATAGATATTGTGATGGATGTGAGTCTGGTGATAATATTGGTCTTTGAGTTGCTGCCTGACAAATACTTTCCCTCCTTGTCCTGCAACTAGTACTCGTCCTCAGTTTACAATAGGCATCGGCATCTAATATCCTTGACGTTAATCTTGATTTGTAGTGTGTTTTTAGTTTCTGTTGGAGCAATGCCATCACATGCCACGACACAGGCAAAACCAAGTTATATTTAGAAGTTAATTTAGAAAAGAAGAAATGGGGAATTACTTCATTAAAAAAAAACCAGTGATTCTTGGAAAAACAAACTATGCAACCTAGCAAAATGATGGGACTGACTTTTCAAAACTTAACAAAACCCAATCAATGAAAGAAAACAAATATAACTAAACTTGGATGTTCATATATAATCAAGTTGAAGTTACAATATCGTGTCTGGTGTATCTATTGGTTTGATATATAAAAAACACAGCAGTTCAAAAGGAAATAAATAAATAAATAAATAAAAGAATGAGTTCTAAAGATATCTAGGTGTGTGTCAGGGCATGCATTGCATATGCACAGTGGCTATCTGCTAGAAGAATGATCAGAAAACAAATTACCATCTGGCAAAATGGCACCAACTTCTTTGCAAATGGAAGGACGTCATTGACGTGTTCAGTAAGAATGGAGACCAAATTCAATATCTGTACCTGAAAATTAATAAAACAACAAGAATTCATAACTGAGGTTAAATTAGGATAGTAAGTTGTTACAAGAAGGGGGATTGTATGTTAAACAAGCTATTTGCAAAATCCAAAGCTATTACAAAAAAAAAAAAAGGTTGAGCTTTAGATTTCAAGCGATTCTAAACACTGATAACAAAGTTATCATTGGTCACTGATTCTATTTGAGGGCCTAAAAATTGCCCATTTATCAATATTCCCTGGCATTTAAGTTAAAATCACACAAATTCAAGAAACCTTTATTCCATTAAACATAAACCATAAACAAAGGAAAACAAAAAACTGAAAACATAAACAGAAAATTCAGAAACTTAAACAAAGTAGCTGAACTCACCACTGATATTACAAGCTTAAAATTCAACAAAGAAGATATCTAACTCCAAAGAGAACAACTCTTCTCACCGTGCTCTTCCAACTAAAAAAACTGCAATATTTTAGGAAAAAGAAGCAAAAATTTAGACAAATCTTACAGCTAGTAATGATGATCAAAAGAAGTTTAATTCATTGGAGCATGTCAACTTTTAAATTTCAGGGCTAGTTAGCATTAAAACAAAATGCAGAGTTAGAGATATTATCAACATCAGAAAAACACTGATTAAGGCTTAATTCAAGAAAACTCAAAACAAAAGTCAATCCAAACAATTAGAGAAGCAACAATCAAATCCAGACTATGCCGAGAATCAATTCCAATTTCAATACCTAAGTGTAAAATTTAACTCCGAGAAGAAATTTTCATATACTAACGAAGAATCCGATAACTGAAACTTATTGATTGATCACCAAAAAGTCAAAGATTACCTGAAAACTGATGACGGACTAGTCAGTGAGGACAAGAATGCAAGAGAAAAACAGAAAAAGTGATAATTGGAAGTTCGAATTCATCAATCAGATAAAGAAAGTGGATTTTACCGATATGGAGTAGGTCGGTGACGGAGATGGAGGAAGTGATCGGTGACAGAGACGGAGGAAGTGACTGGAGACGCAGCAATGACCAAGTAGGTCAGCACTGGAGATGAAGGAAGTAACTGGCGACGGAGTCGATCGAAGTAGATGGAGAAAGTGACCAGCGACGTAGACCGAGGGAGTGACGGAGTTGGTCGGCGCCAGAGATGGAGGAAGTAATCGGTGAGGGAAAAAATTGAAGGAGATTGATGCTAATATGGAGGAGAGAGAGAGATTGACACTACAGAAAAAGAAAAAAAAAAGAGAGAAAAACAAAAAAAAGAAACTTTTACATACTAAGGGGGTGTTTGGCAGTGATGGGAACCACTCAGTTTCCACCATAATTTTAGTTATAAACAGTGTAAAGCTCTCAAATGCTACAGTAAAAATAAAAAAAATATGCTACAATGTAAAACTCTCACATGCTACAATAAAAGTGGTTCCCACTACCTTTCCAAACACCCTATAAGCTTTTATACGTTATGTTAATAATAAAATAATTATTACAATATAAAACTCTTATATGTGATAGTAAAAATAATTTTAATTAACAGTTTTAATTATTTTATTAAATACTTAATAACTTTTATAGCTTTATTTTATAATGTTATTTTAAAATTTTAATTTTTAGTGATTTAGTTACAAAGTTTTTGTTACCAATTATAATTTGTAACTAATAATAAGTATTTAGTTACAAATTTTATTTTGTGACAAAGGATTATTTTTTAGCTATAAAATTACATTTGTAGATAAAAAATTTGAAACTAAACCTACAGTTTGTTTTAGTGCCGAAATCTAGCTTCTGAATTCTCACTGCTATGTTTACAAATATAAGGTTTTAAATTCTTTTTTTATATTTAAAATGAGAAAGACAAGGAGAAGAATCTATGCATGGATTTATTCTTTCAAATAACATTCTAAGAGTGGCAAAAACAAAATCCAGGATGAGTAAAATATCACCCCTCAATCCAACGCTGAGTAATTCGTACATATGTTTGCTTTCAAATTTCAGAAGAAAAAAAAATCATTTAAATACCTTTTCTTTTTAGGGAAAATATCCTATCGTTTAAAAACAGCCACTTTGTACTCTGTGTTTTTGTATAACAATAATATGGTATCCTACAAGTTACTTGAGAGTATGATTTTAGTTTAAAAAAAAATTATAATACATAACTAAATTATTGTAAAATTAATACTTAATACAATATTCAAAATATCTTAAACTATCCTTAAAGACATAATAACTGTTTTAATGACATCATACTTTGCAATATATAATTATATACTAATTATAATATTAATATCATTTTGGGTCATATTTTAATTTTATAAACATAATTAGATCATTTATTTCATTAACCATAACCAATTTTTTGGACATGAAATGACTTTCATACTTTTTTCTTATTTTTTATTTAATTGGTCTACAGTTAAAAAAATAAACAAAATTATTTATTGATATTGGGACAAATGATAACATTTTTGTACATATTTGTTTTTTTCCCTAATTTGGGACCGTTAAAATGAAGAAAAAAATAATAAAGTGGTTGCAAATATATACTTTCAGAATAACGGTTTTAGGATTCTGTGATTACAATTTTTAAAACATCACAGCAGTATTTTTTATTTTCTTTTTTAACTGATTATTTAACTGCACAATAAAAACCATAAACTTAATTATAAATAATAATAAAAAATATATTATAATAAAAATAAAAATAATTTTAACCTGTTATGATTTTGTAAACATCAAACGAGGTTCGCACGTATCTAAAGAAAACACAAACCCGGACACCCACAATTGAGCCTTGGACCAGGGTGGGTCCCGCTATGGCCAGCTGGCGGAAGATTGAGACTACCAGCACGTGTCACTTCATAATCACTAGTAGTCCATCAAACGATCAGCATCACCGTCAATCAAACTAACACAAGGGCCCCACAATCACATCCCCTTCTTTGTATAATAAAAATCTACGATCATTAACGACATTGAAAAGCAAAAAAAAATAAAAAAAAATAAAAAAAAATATTCCGGAGAAAGAGAAGAAAATATCTATTGGCGAGAAAGGTATCTAGCTTCCGAAAGTCCCAGGTCTGACGACTGAGATCATTCCGGAGCATTCCGGAGGATTAGTAATCATCAGAATCCATGGAAAATATTTTTGCTCTGCTTTTCTTCTTCTCGCAACCACCATAGCCATTTTCCCTCCACTATAAATTCGTCCTCCCCTTTCCTTCCATCTCCATGTTCGTCCGCGTCCAAAGAACCCAAACAAACAAACGCCTCTCGATTGCAAGCACACGCAAGCCTGAAGAAAAGGTGTTTGATGTGTTGAAATCGGTGTTTTCTGTTTGAGAATTGAAAGCAAAGATCAATGGAGGGTGGTGGTCGTGATCACGGATCGCCGTCGTATTACGGCGTTCTCGGAGTTGGTTCCGATTCTTCTGTCGAAGAAATTAGGCGCGCTTATCGCAAGCTGGCTATGGTAGGTATTAATCGATCTTTCATCTCTGTGAATTCAATGAGCAATCGTTTCGAAGATTTTTTATGTTTGATGAGTAGAATTGTAGGAACTAAATAGACTATTGGAGATTGATTTATGTCTTTGATTATCTTGGTGTAGCAATGGCATCCAGATAAGTGGACGAGGTGTCCTTCTCTGTTAGGTGAAGCCAAGAGAAAGTTTCAGCAAATTCAAGAAGCTTATTCAGGTTGGTATTCTTTTCCTTGAATATAGTTTAGTTACTTGGTTGTTCTGGGCAAAAAGAAAACAATATGTGTTTATTATGTATTAACTGTTGTATTTTTTTTTTTTTATATATATATGGGGAATAGTTTTGTCGGATCAGAGAAAGAGGATGATGTACGACGTGGGATTGTATGACCCTCACGATGATGAGGATGACGAGGTGAGTTGTGATATTCAAATAATTGGTGTCCCTTTAGAAGAAGATATTTTTAGAAAAATTTGCTCCTGGATCTTTTTGATCACTTGCATTTTTAAATTGTTCATTTGGGTGCTTTCTGTTGGTTCTAACACTCTAAGTTAATCATCTTTTGTCTCAGGGATTGTCTGATTTCATGCAAGAAATGGTGTCTCTCATGGATCAGACCAGCAGAGAGGTATGAACCTTGTGTTGCTAATTAACAGCCCTAATTCTACTGACAACGAAAATGTGCAAATAAAAGATAAATAAAGACATACGGAATTTATAGTGGTCCACCTATGATATCAGAGCTACGTTCATTTTCAGCTGTTGCATAATAATTCATTATAACGAGGAAGAAGTTACAAGAGAAAAATTGTATACTTTATTTTAAAAATTTTTCCTAACCTCTCAACTACTTAATTTTTCTTTAGTTTCATTTTACAAAAAAATAACATAACTTATTTATTTATAAGTTTACAAAAGAATAGGTAACAAACCTCAAAAAATTGCAAAATTTATAGGTTTACAAAAAAATAGGTAACAAATCTCAAAAAATCACAAAACATAAACTCCAACGTGTTGGCACGCACGGCCGCATGAGATGTGCCTTGCACTACGATTTTTGTAGTGCTTTGTGAGTGGCCGTGCGTAGCTTTTGTCTTTTCTTGTGGCAATACGAAATCTTCTAACACGGGGGCGAGCATCTAGAATCAAAAAAGCCTTTTTTTTCTTGTGTTTTTCTTTCTTTTTTTCACCTTTGTGGTAAAATTTTGATCCAGGGGCAGAGGAGGGGGGCTTTCCTCTCCCTTCAAACCCTATGGCGACCTTACCAGAATGGTTGATCTTTAAAATCCTCTACATGAGGTGATATTTTGAAATGCGTTGAATCGGATGCCACATTTAACACCTTGTACATTCTCCCTTTTTGTGTGTGTGAAATTAGTACATATGTGAAATAAAATTGTGAATTACTGTTCATGTAGGTTGGAATTTGGTGATGAGGAAGGTTGGAATGAATAAATAAGTTCAGAATTAGAATCAGAACAGGTTTTGGAAGTGAATGTATAATTTTATTAGATTTGTCAACGCCATCCAATTTGACAGGTGTTTTACCTGCCTAGAGCCGCCTGTTCATCTATGAATCGTTCAAAATCTTGTATGGTGCAAAAACTTGAGAGTGCATTACAATTACTTGGAATCTATCTCGTTACAAATTGACGTATCAATGTTGAGACTCCCAAATTACAAATTGTACGATAGGACACATAGTTAAACATGATAATGTTTTCTGGTTGAAAGATTAGTGGTGATGAAGAGTTGCAATTTGTGTTCGGGTTGACATGATTAGTATAAACATGATCACAATACAACTAATAAATGTATTAGAAATCCAAACAAGAACACGAAACATTTATCACAAGGATAGCACAACACGATACATGAGCTTGTTTGATAAATGGGTCTTGGTGAGTTGATGTGAAGAGAAGGGAAAAAAAAAAAAAAAAAGGTTTATGACCCAATTAACAAGAATGGTGAGGGTACGACATGAGATATTTGGATTTTGGCATTTTTCCCTTTATGCACGTGCAGGTTCTATTTTTAGAATATGGTGCTTAATTAATCGAATTCTGTGCTTGTACAGGGGAAGGGATACAGCATTGAGGAACTGCAGGCAATGCTAGTAGAGATGGCTCAGGGATTCGAGTCTTCCTCTGTGTTTTATGCGCCGTCATCAGTTTTTGAAGATTCTGGTTGTTCAAAGAGGATGCGTTTGGAAACAAATCCAACGGTGGCTAGGGGATCAGGTCTACACATGTCAAACTCAGGCTTCTATAGTGTAAGTGGTTATTGCAACTCATAAGTAAAGCTTTAGCTTTTTCACTATCAATTTTGATCGAGAAGGCTTTGAGAGAAAATTCTGTAACGCCCCTATACGGGGGTTAACAGTTTTTAATGAGATAAAATAAAAATAAATAATAAAAGTAAAACCTTAAAAATAAAATTTGCCCGGGACTTAAATGAAAACTCTCAACTCAAAAATAAAAATATAAACGACAAATAAACCACAGTTTTAATGTAGCACCTTAAATTTAATAATATAAACTGTTGTCATCATCATTTTAACCCTCAACACATTGTAATACAGTCGCAGAAAGTAACAATTGATGCTTACATTATCATGAAGAACATTCTCAACGATTGAAGCAGTCCCAATGTAATATAGTTACATCACTTCCTCAACTATATTTCTCGTAGCCACCTCACACTTAGTGAGTCCTGAAAAGATATAAACATAAGGGTATGAGCAACACTATGCTCAGTAGAGAAAGCCATTACTCACCTTTAGGTTTTTATCATTACCACATTAAAACCTGCATGGTTAGTAAGTCACATCATATTCCAGATTATAGGTTTATTATGATCACATCTTATGGATACCGTAGTTAATACAATTATAATATTACCAATCATCATTGTTCCTAGGTATCCATGTTAAATTGAGTATCACTCAACTCATCGAAACCCAAATGGGCGCACTTGATCACCCTATAAACATTCCAAGGGTGTTCCGGTGAGGGGACATCAAGCCCCGAGTCCTCACCAAATCGATTCCTGTACAGTGTGTTCTGGGACTTTCAACCCAAGGAAGCGTCATCGTCTTCCCCCTATTTTACCTTTTAGGGTATTCATGCCCAAGGACGTAACTGTCGCCCTCTTCATGTCTCACAATTTCTCTATATTGAATCATTATCAATAGAGTTAGTTTTCCTAACCATGCTTCTCAATTTATAACATGTGTCAATTCATTATGTTCCTCGCCGTACAATACAAGACGAGTCCATGTCATAGTTTCATATGTGATACTCATATAATATCAGTTCAACATAGATATATATATATTACGGCAAAACAATCAATTTTAATTCTATAAAAACCTCACAAAAATGAGTAATAGAATCCCTACCTTTCAAGCTTATCAACAGTCTCTTAATCCTGGAATCAATTAACGTTAGCTCCATACTCCCTTGATCTTGAACTCCAAGCAAAACAGATCCAGTTGTATCTCGCTGTATCTACGAAGCATCCTCTGTAGTGCTCCTCGAGCGACTATGAATGGCTAGGAATGCTTCCTGGAGATCATACATTCTTGAAAACGTCATTCTGGACTCCGATACTGCTGTTTGAATCGCCTCGATTCGCGTACAGTCGGTACCGGATGATTTTCATCGGAGTAGAATTTGCTCGAACGGAGGTCACCATTGCATCCAGAGCATCGAAACGAGTCAGGAGGCGGTCTCGGATCTTCGATCGGAGGTCCGGATCACAAAATTCCAATTTAGCCTTTGACTGGCCGTTGACCGACGTTGACCACCGTTGACCGGCGTTGACTGACTTTGACCGGCGTCAATCGGGGTCCGTTGGCAGCTGGGCTCGGGCCTACCCCCCCTAAATCGACCCTTCTGAGTCCAATGGCTGGGTCAATTTCACCCAATTCTGCCTCTAACATAGCGGGTCGTGAAGTACAACGTCGGTAGAAATGGATGAGCTCCGATCTTGATTCTCCGACGATGGAAACCTGAAATTGGCTGAGGGCTTTTGCTACCCATCCTCCTATGAGCATTTCCCCTCATCCAATTTGAAGAAACGTGGCTGGGAAGAGCCAAAACGGAGGCTCCCGCGGCGGTTGACGGCGGCGTTGGCCGTTCTCCGGCGAAACCGGCTCCTTCCGTGCAATTGATCGAGGGGTTTTACTCCCCTTGATCCTCTGAACTCATTGGGAGGGGTGGTGTCAGTCACCTCCTCCGGCAAGGCGGAGTTCCACCATGGGGGCGGCGGTGCACGGCGGCAATAGGCGGACGGAGCAATCCGGCGGTTGTTGAGCTGCCACCAAGGGTGGGTTTTGTTCCTCTCATCACGGTGGTCGTGTAGGAACAAGAATCACGTCGATCGGACGTCGGACGGCAAAGATATCTCGTCGGAAAGAAATGGGTTTTGCCGCTACTTTGGGCGGCGCGTGTGGTCTCCTCCGGCGGCGTTTTGGGCGGCGCGGCACCTCGTTGGACTCAGCTCGTCGAGAGCTTTCCATTGGTGCAGGAGGTGTCGAAAACGGATGCCGAAATCTCAAACGATCTTTGAGGAGAGAGAGAGAATTTTTTAGAGAGAGAAAGTAGAGAGAGAGAGAGTTTCGAATTATGAGAGATTTTCTGATTTTTTTATATATATACTAGGTAATTAATCTAATTACCTTAATACCCTTAGGAGAATAACGAGTGTCACAGCTCTACCCCCCTTAAAGAAATTTCGTCCTCGAAATTTCAATTCTAGTAATACTAGTAAAAATTATGATTCCAATTCTGAGTCTAAACCGTTAATGTTGTTTGTCCTCCAAATTTAAGTTATCGTATCTCCACTTATTTACTTGCATAATAAATCTTACTCTAAATTCTAAATCCCTCAATGAGAGTATTTCTGACAAGTTTCAACTTGTAACACCGTATAATAGTCTAAGAATCTGATCAGGCATACATATTGACCATACCATGATTCCAGTCCTTCATTGTCCATGGACTGTGATTTACAATCACATTTAAGGAGATTGCCAGAGAAATTTTATATACTTCATCTTTAGGTTCCTTTTCCTTTTTGAGTAAGGAAAAGTCAAATATATTTGATTTCATACTTCAACTAATAAACTAAAACATAATCATAAAACATATATCACAAACACTTTTATTCAAAACTATACATTAAACTTACTCATAGAGATATTAAACGGAATCTCAGAGTTGCAAACATACCCGACATATTTTTCATTAAACAGCTATCCTCATGAGACAAACATTCAACCCAAATAATATACTCATATTTCATATGGAATATCCCCATAACTGACTCTGGTACTTTCACATAATATTAACAGAATATTACACATTACAAACATGATACGGATACGTTTCGAGAGTACAAGGCACTCCGTATACCAGCTATCCATATCATGCATGCTTAGAAGATACAAAAACATCGATAAATAAAAGATCGGACCTTAAGAAGGATGCGTTTCGAGAGCATCAAGTACTCCGTATCCAGCCATCCCGGCATTAGGCTCAATGAATCTAAAAGATTGAACAACGACGTACCACAAGAAACACAGAATACAGGGCAAACGGTTATTCGTAACACACGAAATACGGACACACATGCCTACATGCCAAAGATAAAACAAAAAGATTACAGATGGAGATTCAAATCAATTGGCCGCTCCCGGCTTTCCCTTTCCCATTCAAGCTTGGATGTTGCAGTGTCGGATTCTGGATGTATGATTTGCATTTTATCTATCAATTCCTCAGCTGTTGAAGCAGTAACAAAGATTTGTCTCTCCGATTCTGTAGTGATGTTTTCTTCCACAGCGTAATCTAGAAATTTCAAAAGACCGTCATAAAAACCATTTACATTCAGCAGTCCCAAAGGTTTGGAATAAAAGCCCAACAATTGCCCACAAGCAACTACGAATATTTCCTCAAGAGTACCTAGACCACCAGGTAATGCTATAAAAGCATCAGAATTATAGATTATGTCTTTAAAATTTTTAGGGATACTCCTGACTCCTTCTCCCTTACCTATGGCTTCCTTATAAAGGTTTCCTTCAACTGGAATATGAGGCCAAATTCTTACATCAGTAGCGTCGCTAGACCTAGCTGCTAGTGCCATATTTTCCATCATTTTTATACTACCACCCCCATAGATTATATTAATCTTCTTGCATGCTAGGACTTGCCCTAAGTGATTTGTAGCTTCTAAATAAGCTTTATCTTTTCCAAGGCTGGAACCACAAAAGACACAGACATTCTTTATTTTCTTCGTGGACTGGGAGGTAGACATATTTGGTTTATAGAAGTGGTTGCTTAATGTCTGCTCCACTTAGACTTCGGGTTCTATATGAGATTTTAAAGATGAGAAATATACAAAAAGGGCTAAAGAGATAGACGAGTAGGTAATGAAAAGGTAATCCAAAGATTTAAACAAAATCTTGTGCGGATAAGAAAGTATGATAAGGTGATTGATAGTTTACAGAAAATCTGATTCACTTTTTGAAAAAGATTAGACTCTAATTGTATAACTTTTGACAATTGAGAACAATTCGACAGAAGACCCTCTTGACACAACTGTAGACTTTTTGACAAATATACACCAAGTCTAGAAATTTAATATAAACGACAAATACTGTAGAACTTTTGAAATTTGAGACACAATCTTGAAATATCTGGATAAGCTTTTCAAAATTCAAACATATTACTGTACCGTATGTGACGTGTCTGATAAGATAATATATTTTATTATATATATATTTAAGAAAATCATAAATTAAATAAGATATTAACACTTACTGTATCAATCTAATAATCACAATTATTTCAAACACAAAAGCAAATATTCTGAGTAAAAGAAAAACACAAACTGTTGAACATTAGCTAAAACTGCTTCAAATAAGTAAAGACTAAATAACCTTTATAGAGCGATGACTTATTCCCCATCTAGTTTTCTTATGGCTTGGCAAACAGGATCTAGAAATACCATATTCTTGAGGCGTTGTCTTTCTATATAAAATTTAGGCCAGAGTTTAAAAATAGCTCCTTGAACATATCCACTAGGGTGACCGTGGAGAGGAGGATGGATGCTATCCAAGTTCTCCTTTGAAAGTCCATCCATACAAAACCTTATTTTATCCTCTCTATTCGTAGACATATAACCAGGTGAAGTACATTTACCGTTACAATTTTGTCTTCCACATTTGTTACAAGTGACCACGATGGCACGAGCTCTTCTTTTCATTGCACTTCGACTGGTACCTGTTCCTGGTAAACCGACATCTTGATTAAAGTCACTCGGACGGATTTTCCCCTCTATTAACATTCTCACATCACAAGGGATACCAAAACGCATAAGAATCCACAACCGAGTAATTCTAGCCTTGTATTTCTTTCTGAGAATCTTTTGGGAGAGTGATGGGAAATACTTTCTCAGGTGTTGGTACTTTGGGTCCATGATGAGATGAAAGAAGAGTAAATAGAAAGGAAAAATTAAGATAGTAAATTGCAGAATCCTAGAATTCCTTCTTCTTTTAGAGAAAAAGAAGAATTTTTAATGAAAAAGAAGAGGATTTGCGATTTAGAGAGAAAATAACAAATTAAGAGAGAAAAAGTGAACTCGGAGAAATAAGCTCTTATGCACAGTAAACGTATTTGTAAACAATAATTAAACCACTGTATATGACACGTATAGAGACCACGTGGGAGAGACAGTGTGAATCAAACTGATTTAAGATTTGAACTAGGCCCAAATGTTCTTAGTTGAAAATGGTCAGGTTGTTTCGGGCCTTAACACATTTAGAACGAGTTAAATAACAAACATAAAATTGAAAACCAATTTGTATAAATCTTAAACCCAATTCAAAGTCCACTATAGATAAGTTAACTATGAACAACAAATCTAATTTAACGACAATCAAGGATCTTCCTGAATGATCCAACAACTCAAATAATTTTGTTTTAATCAAAACCTTATTGAACAATGCATACACCCATATGTTATTGATAATACTCAACATCTATCAATGGATTCATCATCATTACTACCAAGGGTTTAGAATGTGACTAACCTTGAAATCAATACGATTTACGTCTTTCAACGTAGACCATATCAATGAACAAAGACACTAGATGTTACTACTTAAGAACATCTACAATCCCCACAATTCTACTTATACAATATATAATTTCCTCATATAACAAAACCTTAGGTAACCAAAAGATTCACATCTAAACATCTAAAACTTAAACATTTTATCGTAATTATCCAAAATTATTATAAGTGCCTTAAGTATTATGATTTACTTAAGGAAACTCCTATTGATCATTTTTCTATTGCATCTATATATAAAGATTCACTGATACACTTAAATACAATGTACGTAACAAAATATTCCAATTTTGAGATTCATGCATTCTAGACTTTACACAGTCTCAACAGACCAAAAGTCTAACATTTATCTCTCTCAAGATTCAATACCATGATTCCCAACTTATATCATATTCCTCAAATAAATAGAATTTTAAGAAAAGATATTGACACTTATGTGCTCCATCGAATCCACACATAATCATTACTTAGGTTTGAATCAATTACGAAAAATTTGGCATATCTATGTCAAACTTTAAAATCAATAAATCAAGCCTTATATTTCTTATTGTTTTTCACGAGACAAAAGGCTCTTAAATCCTCGTATCTATACGAATTTCTCATCGTTTATACGAATTAAATATGCTTATAGATCCAAATATTATACGAATCTCTCATAAGCATTCTACTTATAAACTCATTCCATATAATTATCATTCCCTTATAACTATTAATACTTTCCTTCTATATAATTATTGTACTCATATAACTATTAATATTTTCATTCTATGGCCTTTCCATGTTACATCCTTCTAGACTGTATAAATCAATGTGAAGGTTCATTTTGATGATGACAATGAAAATTCAGCTTCAAAACCATCTTAAAAATATATTTTTTAAAGTGGTGCTACACTCCCTAGGTTAACCGAACCTAGGTGACACCCGTTATTCTCCTAAGGGTATTAAGGTAATTAGATTAATTACCTAGTATATATATAAAAAAAATCAAAAAATCTCTCATAATTCGAAACTCTCTCTCTCTACTTTCTCTCTCTAAAAAATTCTCTCTCTCTCCTCAAAGATCGTTTGAGATTTCGGCATCCGTTTTCGACACCTCCCGCACCAATGGAAAGCTCTCGACGAGCTGAGTCCAACGAGGTGCCGCGCCGCCCAAAACGCCGCCGGAGGAGACCACACGCGCCGCCCAAAGTGGCGGCAAAACCCATTTCTTTCCGACGAGATATCTTCGCCGTCCGACGTCCGATCGACGTGATTCTTGTTCCTACACGACCACCGTGATGAGAGGAACAAAACCCACCCTTGGTGGCAGCTCAACAACCGCCGGATTGCTCTGCCCGCCTATTGCCGTCGTGCACCGCCGCCCCCATGGTGGAACTCCGCCTTGCCGGAGGAGGTGACTGACACCACCCCTCCCAATGAGTTCAGAGGATCAAGGGGAGTAAAACCCCTCGATCAATTGCACGGAAGGAGCCGGTTTCACCGGAGAACGGCCAACGCCGCCGTCAACCGCCGCGGGAGCCTCCGTTTTGGCTCTTCCCAGCCACGTTTCTTCAAATTGGATGAGGAGAAATGCTCATAGGAGGATGGGTAGCAAAAGCCCTCAGCCAATTTCAGGTTTCCATCGTCGGAGAATCAAGATCGGAGCTCATCCATTTCTACCGACGTTGTACTTCACGACCCGCTATGTTAGAGGCAGAATTGGGTGAAATTGACCCCGTCATTGGACTCAGAAGGGTCGATTTAGGGGGGGTAGGCCCGAGCCCAGCTGCCAACGACGGTCAACGCCGGTCAAAGTCGGTCAACGCCGGTCAACGGTGGTCAACGTCGGTCAACGGCCAGTCAAAGGCTAAATTGGAATTTTATGATCCGGACCTCCGATCGAAGATCCGAGACCGCCTCCTGACTCGTTTCGATGCTCTGGATGCAATGGTGACCTCCATTTGAGCAAATTCCACTCCGATGAAAATCATCTGGTACCGACTGTACGCGAATCGAGGCGATTCAAACAGCAGTATCGGAGTCCAGAATGACGTTTTCAAGAATGTATGATCTCCAGGAAGCATTCCTAGCCATTCATAGTCGCTCGAGGAGCACTACAGAGGATGCTTCGTAGATACAACGAGATACAACTGGATCTGTTTTGCTTGGAGTTCAAGATCAAGGGAGTATGGAGCTAACGTTAATTGATTCCAAGATTAAGAGACTGTTGATAAGCTTGAAAGGTAGGGATTCTATTACTCATTTTTGTGAGGTTTTTATAGAATTAAAATTGATTGTTTTGCCGCAATATATATATATCTATGTTGAACTGATATTATATGAGTATCACATATGAAACTATGACATGGACTCGTCTTGTATTGTACGGCGAGGAACATAATGAATTGACACATGTTATAAATTGAGAAGCATGGTTAGGAAAACTAACTCTATTAATAATGATTCAATATAGAGAAATTGTGAGACATGAAGAGGGCGACGGTTACGTCCTTGAGCATGAATACCCTAAAAGGTAAAATAGGGGGAAGGCGATGACGGTTCCTTGGGTTGAAAGTCCCAGAACACACTGTACAGGAATCGATTTGGTGAGGACTCGAGGCTTGATGTCCCCTCACCGGAACACCCTTGGAATGTTTATAGGGTGATCAAGTGCGCCCATTTGGGTTTCGATGAGTTGAGTGATACTCAATTTAACATGGATACCTAGGAACAATGATGATTGGTAATATTTGTATAAATGTGTAATTATGACACTTGGTAATGATTAACTACGGTATCCATAAGATGTGATCATAATAAACCTCATAATCTGGAATATGATGTAACCTATTAACCATGCAGATTTTAATGTGGTAATGATAAAAACCTAAAGGTGAGTAATGGCTTTCTCTACTGAGCATAGTGTCGCTCATTCCCTTATATTTTTATCTTTTCAGGACTCACTAAGTGTGAGGTGGCTACGAGAAATATAGTTGAGGAAGTGATGTAACTATATTACATTGGGACTGCTTCAATCGTTGAGAATGTTCTTCATGATAATGTAAGCATCAATTGTTACTTTCTGTGACTATTACAATGTGTTGAGGGTTAAAATGATGATAACAACAGTTTATATTATTAAATTTAAGGTGCTACATTAAAACTGTGGTTTATTTGTCGTTTATATTTTTATTTTTGAGTTGAGAGTTTTCATTTAAGTCCTGGGCAAATTTTATTTTTAAGGTTTTACTTTTATTATTTATTTTTATTTTATCTCATTAAAAACTGTTAACCCCCATAACAGAAGACCCTCAATTGTCAAAAGTTATACAATTAGAGTCTAATCTTTTTGTTTTATCTTTGGCATGTAGGCATGTGTGTCCGTATTTCGTGTGTTACGAATAACCGTTTGCCTTGTATTCTGTGTTTCTTGTGGTACGTCGTTGTTAAATCTTTTAGATTCATTGAGCCTAATGCCGGGATGGCTGGATACGGAGTACTTGATGCTCTCGAAACGCATCCTTCTTAAGGTCCGATCTTTTGTTTATCGATGTTTTTGTATCCTCTAAGCATGCATGATATGGATAGCTGGTATACGGAGTGCCTTGTACTCTCGAAACGTATCCGTATTATGTTTGTAATGTGTAATATTCTGTTAATATTATGTGGAAGTACCAGAGTCAGTTATGGGGATATTCCATATGAAATATGAGTATATTATTTGGATTGAATGTTTGTGTCATGAGGATAGCTGTTTAATGAAAAATATATTATCTTATCAGACACGTCACATACGGTACAGTAATATGTTTGAATTTTGAAAAGCTTATCCAGTTGTATCTCGCTGTATCTACGAAGCATCCTTTGTAGTGCTCCTCGAGCGACTATGAATGGCTAGGAATGCTTCCTGGAGATCATACATTCTTGAAAACGTCATTCTGGACTCCGATACTGCTGTTTGAATCGCCTCGATTCGCGTGCAGTCGGTACCGGATGATTTTCATCGGAGTGGAATTTGCTCAAACGGAGGTCACCATTGCATCCAGAGCATCGAAACGAGTCAGGAGGCGGTCTCGGATCTTCGATCGGAGGTCCGGATCACAAAATTCCAATTTAGCCTTTGACTGGCCGTTGACCGACGTTGACCACCGTTGACCGGCGTTGACCGGCGTCAATCGGGGTCCGTTGGCAGCTGGGCTCGGGCCTACCCCCCCTAAATCGACCCTTCTGAGTCCAATGGCGGGGTCAATTTCACCCAATTCTGCCTCTAACATAGCGGGTCGTGAAGTACAACGTCGGTAGAAATGGATGAGCTCCGATCTTGATTCTCCGACGATGGAAACCTGAAATTGGCTGAGGGCTTTTGCTACCCATCCTCCTATGAGCATTTCCCCTCATCCAATTTGAAGAAACGTGGCTGGGAAGAGCCAAAACGGAGGCTCCCGCGGCGGTTGACGGCGGCGTTGGCCGTTCTCCGGCGAAACCGGCTCCTTCCGTGCAATTGATCGAGGGGTTTTACTCCCCTTGATCCTCTGAACTCATTGGGAGGGGTGGTGTCAGTCACCTCCTCCGGCAAGGCGGAGTTCCACCATGGGGGCGGCGGTGCACGGCGGCAATAGGCGGGCGGAGCAATCCGGCGGTTGTTGAGCTGCCACCAAGGGTGGGTTTTGTTCCTCTCATCACGGTGGTCGTGTAGGAACAAGAATCACGTCGATCGGACGTCGGACGGCGAAGATATCTCGTCGGAAAGAAATGGGTTTTGCCGCCACTTTGGGCGGCGCGTGTGGTCTCCTTCGGCGGCGTTTTGGGCGGCGCGGCACCTCGTTGGACTTAGCTCGTCGAGAGCTTTCCATTGGTGCGGGAGGTGTCGAAAACGGATGCCGAAATCTCAAACGATCTTTGAGGAGAGAGAGAATTTTTTAGAGAGAGAAAGTAGAGAGAGAGTTTCGAATTATGAGAGATTTTTTGATTTTTTTTATATATATACTAGGTAATTAATCTAATTACCTTAATACCCTTAGGAGAATAACAGGTGTCACAGCTCTACCCCCCTTAAAGAAATTTCGTCCTCGAAATTTCAATTCTAGTAATACTAGTAAAAATTATGATTCCAATTCTGAGTCTAAACCGTTAATGTTGTTTGTCCTCCAAATTTAAGTTATCGTAATTATCCAAAATTATTATAAGTGCCTTAAGTATTATGATTTACTTAAGGAAACTCCTATTGATCATTTTTCTATTGCATCTATATATAAAGATTCACTGATACACTTAAATACAATGTATGTAACAAAATATTCCAATTTTTGAGATTCATGCATTCTAGACTTTACACAGTCTCAACAGACCAAAAGTCTAACATTTATCTCTCTCAAGATTCAATACCATGATTCCCAACTTATATCATATTCCTCAAATAAATAGAACTTTTAAGAAAAGATATTGATACTTATGTGCTCCATCGAATCCACACATAATCATTACTTAGGTTTGAATCAATTACGAAAAATTTGGCATATCTATGTCAAACTTTAAAATCAATAAATCAAGCCTTATATTTCTTATTGTTTTTCACGAGACAAAAGGCTCTTAAATCCTCGTATCTATACGAATTTCTCATCGTTTATACGAATTAAATATGCTTATAGATCCAAATATTATACGAATCTCTCATAAGCATTCTACTTATAAACTCATTCCATATAATTATCATTCCCTTATAACTATTAATACTTTCCTTCTATATAATTATTGTACCCATATAACTATTAATATTTTCATTCTATGGCCTTTCCATGTTACATCCTTTTAGACTGTATAAATCAATGTGAAGGTTCATTTTGATGATGACAATGAAAATTCAGCTTCAAAACCATCTCAAAAATATATTTTTTAAAGTGGTGCTACACTCCCTAGGTTAACCGAACCTAGGCTCTGATACCAAAAATTCTGTAACGCCCCTATATGGGGGTTAACAGTTTTTAATGAGATAAAATAAAAATAAATAATAAAAGTAAAACCTTAAAAATAAAATTTGCCCGGGACTTAAATAAAAACTCTCAACTCAAAAATAAAAATATAAACGACAAATAAACCACAGTTTTAATGTAGCACCTTAAATTTAATAATATAAACTGTTGTCATCATCATTTTAACCCTCAACATATTGTAATACAGTCGCAGAAAGTAACAATTGATGCTTACATTATCATGAAGAACATTCTCAACGATTGAAGAAGTCCCAATGTAATATAGTTACATCACTTTCTCAACTATATTTCTCGTAGCCACCTCACACTTAGTGAGTCCTGAAAAAATATAAACATAAGGGAATGAGCGACACTATGCTCAGTAGAGAAAGCCATTACTCACCTTTAGGTTTTTATCATTACCACATTAAAACCTGCATGGTTAGTAAGTCACATCATATTCCAGATTATGAGGTTTATTATGATCACATCTTATGGATACCGTAGTTAATCATTACCAAGTGTCATAATTACACATTTATACAAATATTACCAATCATCATTGTTCCTAGGTATCCATGTTAAATTGAGTATCACTCAACTCATCGAAACCCAAATGGGCGCACTTGATCACCCTATAAACATTCCAACGGTGTTCCGGTGAGGGGACATCAAGCCTCGAGTCTCCCCTCACCAAATCGATTCCTGTACAGTGTGTTCTGGGACTTTCAACCCAAGGAAGCGTCATCGCCTTCCCCCTATTTTACCTTTTAGGGTATTCATGCCCAAGGACGTAACCGTCGCTCTCTTCATGTCTCACAATTTCTCTATATTGAATCATTATTAATAGAGTTAGTTTTCCTAACCATGCTTCTCAATTTATAACATGTGTCAATTCATTATGTTCATCGTCGTACAATACAAGACGAGTCCATGTCATAGTTTCATATGTGATACTCATATAATATCAGTTCAACATAGATATATATATATTGCGGCAAAACAATCAATTTTAATTCTATAAAAACCTCACAAAAATGAGTAATAGAATCCCTACCTTTCAAGCTTATCAACAGTCTCTTAATCCTGGAATCAATTAACGTTAGCTCCATACTCCCTTGATCTTGAACTCCAAGCAAAACAGATCCAGTTGTATCTCGCTGTATCTACGAAGCATCCTCTGTAGTGCTCCTCGAGCGACTATGAATGGCTAGGAATGCTTCCTGGAGATCATACATTCTTGAAAACGTCATTCTGGACTCCGATACTGCTGTTTGAATCGCCTCGATTCGCGTGCAGTCGGTACCGGATGATTTTCATCGGAGTGGAATTTGCTCAAACGGAGGTCACCATTGCATCCAGAGCATCGAAGCGAGTCAGGAGGCGGTCTCAGATCTTCGATCGGAGGTCCGGATCATAAAATTCCAATTTAGCCTTTGACTGGCCGTTGACCGACGTTGACCACCGTTGACCGGCGTTGACCGACTTTGACCGTAGTTGACCGGCGTCAATCGGGGTCCGTTGGCAGCTGGGCTCGGGCCTACCCCCCCTAAATCGACCCTTCTGAGTCCAATGGCGGGTCAATTTCACCCAATTCTGTCTCTAACATAGCGGGTCGTGAAGTACAACGTCGGTAGAAATGGATGAGCTCCGATCTTGATTCTCCGACGATGGAAACCTGAAATTGGCTGAGGGCTTTTGCTACCCATCCTCCTATGAGCATTTCCCCTCATCCAATTTGAAGAAACGTGGCTGGGAAGAGCCAAAACGGAGGCTCCCGCGGCGGTTGACGGCGGCGTTGGCCGTTCTCCGGCGAAACCGGCTCCTTCCGTGCAATTGATCGAGGGGTTTTACTCCCCTTGATCCTCTGAACTCATTGGGAGGGGTGGTGTCAGTCACCTCCTCCGGCAAGGCGGAGTTCCACCATGGGGGCGGCGGTGCACGGCGGCAATAGGCGGGCGGAGCAATCCGGCGGTTGTTGAGCTGCCACCAAGGGTGGGTTTTGTTCCTCTCATCACGGTGGTCGTGTAGGAACAAGAATCACGTCGATCGGACGTCGGACGGCGAAGATATCTCGTCGGAAAGAAATGGGTTTTGCCGCCACTTTGGGCGGCGCGTGTGGTCTCCTCCGGCGGCGTTTTGGGCGACGCGGCACCTCGTTGGACTCAGCTCGTCGAGAGCTTTCCATTGGTGCGGGAGGTGTCGAAAACGGATGCCGAAATCTCAAACGATCTTTGAGGAGAGAGAGAGAATTTTTTAGAGAGAGAAAGTAGAGAGAGAGAGAGTTTCGAATTATGAGAGATTTTCTGATTTTTTTTATATATATACTAGGTAATTAATCTAATTACCTTAATACCCTTAGGAGAATAACGGGTGTCACAGCTCTACCCCCCTTAAAGAAATTTCGTCCTCGAAATTTCAATTCTAGTAATACTGGTAAAAATTATGATTCCAATTCTGAGTCTAAACCGTTAATGTTGTTTGTCCTTCAAATTTCAGTTATCGTATCTCCACTTATTTACTTGCATAATAAATCTTACTCTAAATTCTAAATCCCTCAATGAGAGTATTTCTGACAAGTTTCAACTTGTAACACCGTATAATAGTCTAAGAATCTGATCAGGCATACATATTGACCATACCATGATTCCAGTCCTTCATTGTCCATGGATTGTGATTTACAATCACATTTAAGGAGATTGCCAGAGAAATTTTATACACTTCATCTTTAGGTTCCTTTTCCTTTTTGAGTAAGGAAAAGTCAAATATATTTGATTTCTAGACTTGGTGTATATTTGTCAAAAAGTCTACAGTTGTGTCAAGGGGGTGCACAATTGCCTCGTCATGTTTGAAAAGAAGGGAAGAATTTCTATGGATGGAGTTTCCAATGCAGCCCGAGTATAGAGTCTTACCGTGAAAAACTGTTTGGATAAAGATGTTGGAGTGGAATTGGCATAGAAGCTAATTGTGACAAGACTTGTACCGAACGACGATGAAAATAGTCTTGACGACTATTAGAGTTGTTTCTGAGTTGGGCATAGCTTTGTTGTTTTGCATGATCATGTGGGCTTGGCTGCCTTAGTTTGATTGGTCTCTAGAATTCACTACTGTAATGTAATAAAAGGGAATGCAGTTGTAAGTTTTGGCTCTAATTTTAGTGGAATGTGGTTGTATTTGCGGGTTCCACTATGGATAATACAATTCAAAGTGAGTGACCTTCATTTTTTTTTATCTATTTATAATAATGCCTTAGTGATATGATTGGGTTGGGGATATTTGATTGTTGAGATGAGATATTTTACTTGATATGACGTTGCAAATTGGACTCTCTGAGGAAATTAATTGGATAAACATATTCTGGATTCTTCTTTTGACTAGATATATATCTTTCGTGAAAAGGGCCAGTCTAATTAGTCTGGAAATACAAACCGCCTTACAGAACCATCTAGTTGATGTTAGCATTATGACTACTGAAAATTAATACAAAATGGGCTGTTTTATTGATTTATGCATACATATCATTTGCATGTTTGAACTTAGCACTTGCTGATATTTGTCCCATTTCATTTGTGAAGAGATAGTTAACTGATATAATTTTCGAAATAGGACTCCTTGAATCAAAGAGAGCGATAAATATGACTCGAGATATGCATGTGTACAGTTTGGGATTTGTAGTTTCCCGTTGGAGTGGGGGGTTGGTGCTTTTTGATTGGCTTTTTCTTTTATGTGTTCCTTCGCCTAACATCTTGCTTTTCCACTTTGTTCATGTTTGTCTTGAATATTCTCTTGAACAGACGTTACTTGTAAAAATTGGTGTGTAATGGTGAGTGTCTGGAAGTGACTTCGTTCTGTGACAGGGCAAAAGATGACTGGTTCAAACTGGATGGATTTTATGGCATGCCCACATTAAGTTCACGTGATTTAGTCAAATACAAACTGCATTTTAAAATGTTGTTACACAACTATCAACTATCCACTTGTTTAAATAAAAAGGGTCTACCTTTGAGGCCTACGTCCGGTCAATTGATTTAGCTTCTAATTGTTAGAGTAGAACTGAGCGAGAGAGCATACATTTTTTTTTTTTTCATAAAGTTGACTTAGGTTCTTTCTGTCTTATCAGTAGGTGTAGAAGTTTGCTACACATCAATAATCATTTTTTATCTAAATAAAATATACAGATTCTATAAAAATCAATCATTGGGCCTACTTGTTTGTCATAGAGGCCGCCAAGTTTGTCACGGCCTTCAACCCAGCCCAATTTGGTGTCTTTCACACATCTCTTAACACGCACGTGAAAGTCAATTTTAGAAACATCACTTCAGTGGTCAACCATTTTTATAAGAAAATATGAAATATATCACTTTTAACAAAAATAAAGACATCATTTTCTCAAGTATTTTGTGTTTAGTCTTAGGCAAACATATGTAATAAAATAGAGGAAAAAGGTAGAACATGTGTAATAAGGGTCTTTTGGTCTTTTTAATTAGGAAAAATTATATGGATCAAATGGAGAAAAAGTGGTAAAACACAATAGTGGTGGTAAGAAAGTGTTGTACAACCTAATTTACTCTAGGGCTATTGTGGAGCATGTTTGTGGATTCATTTACCTAATAAGCATACACAACAGGTTCCAATATTTTATTAAAAGCAGATTCCAAGACGAAAACTCATGAATTTGGCACCATTAAATTTTTTGGCTGAAATTGAATTTTTTTATAAAAAGGAATCTTTATAAATGCCATATTTTAAAACTTACTTTTATAAATGCTACAAATATTTTAGTGTGGCATACTTTAAACAAATAATGTGAGTAATAATGTGGCATAACTTTTTAAAATGTGGCAAGAATAAAAATTATGTTTAAAAGTATGGCATGAATAAAAATTATGTTTAAAAATATGGCACAACATGTAATAATTATTGAACAAGCTGACTTCAAAGAAGGGCCTGGGGAAGGTTGCTTTAAGGAAGTGGGACGGTGAGTCTCTTCTATTTTACTCAACCACGCCTTTGGATTCCCTATTCCTAGCTTTTTGTCCCCTCTCTTCTTTTACATTTCTTTAGAATTAAGCTCTATTCTATAATGTCCCATTATGTATTGCATATTGGCAAACCCTTAGTCTAATCACTATTCAAATATTTGTTTAAGATGAAAGTATTCTACAATTTTATGGTCTATGCAGACTATTCTTAATCATATACTATGTATGTTTTTTGCAATTTTAGTAGATTATTGATTTGTGTTTTTTCCATTGACCTACTCTACCTTTTTTAGTTAATGTTTATTTTTGGTTTACCCTTTTTTTTTATAATTGTTTTTTAAACATCTAGTAATTAAATGTGGAAAAGAAAAGATGATCCATGGGGGGTGGGAGAACAAAAGCTGAATTTAGGTCTATAAAAAAAAATCCTTTTCTAAAGATTAAGGTGAAGAGGGGTTTGAGTTTAGGAGGATGCAGTATCTATCATGCATTATAAAGTACGGTAGATGAATTAAGGAATCCCTTGAAAGAAGGCTAAAAATGCCGTTTACATGACAGGATAAGTATTTATTAAATGCAATGGAATCTCTATTTTCTTTTTTTTTTTCCCCTCAAATATTTGGCTCCTTGATGAAAGGGCTTTAGTCTCTTTTCTAGTCGAGTCTCCTCATCAATTTACTTGATTATTATTTTTTTGAAAATAATTATTATTTATTTTCCCCACCTTATGTCTCCAGTTGAAAGTCTATATATATATATATATATATATATATATATATATATGTATGTATATATATATGTATATATATTTCTTTGCATACTGACAGCTTACGTTATCATCCAAAAAATACAAATAGAAGGGTTGAACATGAACCTACATATTGTTATCATGCACAAAACGATTGGATAAAAAATAAAACAGAATATCTTATACTCTTCTTATGATGGGCAATCGTAACTGGCATACATCAAATAATGTCGGCAAATTTACTCAAGGACGAGTGTA
This sequence comes from Artocarpus heterophyllus, assembly GCA_025403435.1. Classification (NCBI taxonomy): domain Eukaryota; kingdom Viridiplantae; phylum Streptophyta; class Magnoliopsida; order Rosales; family Moraceae; genus Artocarpus; species Artocarpus heterophyllus. The sequence continues at coordinate 10,884,927 of CM046340.1, read as the reverse complement.
TCATGTGCATGCATAACAAAAGCTTTTTTTTTTTTTTTTTGGAGGCGACCCTGAATTTTCTTCCATTGATAGGCTGTCCAGAAACCCAAGTTCTCACAAAGGTATAGCTTCAAACTATGTGCAAGGAATACCATTCCCAATACGTAGCTTTAATATTCTCTCTCCACAATACCCATTTCTGTTGTTTGCAATTCATTTTACATACATAACTCTCTATTAAGATGTCAAGAAAATTATTTTAAAAATTCTTAATTCACAGAAAATGTATAAAAGAATTGGAAAAGAAAGTTGCCAAGGAAAAACTGAATTTCATTCGTCAACAAAAATAAATAATATTTATATATTATAAGACTAACAATTTTTTAATTACCATCTCTGAAACCTGAACTTAGGACTCAACACACAGAAAACAACTCACACATCTACTAAACACTAATTTAACATATTTATTGACCAAATAGTCTTAAACAAAGAGATAAATACAGCGGATAAATTAAAAGAATTTCAAAAAGAAATTATAACTAAAAGAAATAAAAATGAAAGGGAAACTAACTTATAACCCAAAACCAACTTAGTTTTAATTATAGCATTCCTAAATCAAATCATTAAAATAGAAAAAATTTTAAGATGGGATATTACTAATTTAATTTATTCAAGTTATTTTATGAACGTATTTTGGGCGTCCATCAGGCTGCACAAATCATCAAAAGTGATCTCTTTCGTTAATACAAACAACACAACATTTAAGATACTACGATAGTACACTGATTAATGCACAATACAAATATTTGTAATGTATTGTGGGGCCCACATTTTGGACCATCCACATGCAATGCGATTCCCTTCGTTTGGAAAATCTACAAGCCCCTATTAGTACTCATAGAAAGCCCATAAGAACACGTCTCTCTCTCTCTCTCTCTCTCTCTCTACCATGCTTCAATTATGCCGTCTAAAAAGCACCTAAAAACACACAACATCCAAAGCCAGAAACCCCATTTAGTCTTTTTACATTTCCCATGCACCTAAATAACGTAGCAAAACCGCACTCTAACAAATTTCACACTTTAAGCCTAGGCCCTTTCCACTGCACCTTCTCCAAAATTTCTTATCATCAATATTCAAGTCTCAGTCTCACACCCCACAAATAATTAAAAAAAAAAACCCCCCACTAGCTATAACTACTTAAATGAAGTCCTTATCGTCAAAATTACATAGCGATAATCTCAAACCAAAAATCATGAAACGTTTCAAGGCTGCAATGCTTGTAAATCTCTTCTTGATCATGATTGCAATCTTCTCAGCACTTAATCCGGTCAACGGATCAGATTCAATTAGAAAGCTTGATGAAGCCCAAGGGGGTAATGAGAAGTGCATGACATGCGTTCAAAACCCCCCTCCGCCACCGCCACCATCACCGTGTCCTCCGCCTCCATCACCACCACCACCGCCTCCGAAGCCGCCGTCCCCGCCATCTCCAACGAGCGGCCAGTACTGCCCTCCGCCACCCGCACCGTTCATATACATAGCCGGTCCACCGGGGGACCTGTACCCCCTGGACCAGGACTACAATTACAATGCTGCCGCGCCTAAGAGTGGTCCTATCAATCTTCCCATATTTTTGGTTGCTTGTGGATTGTTGGGTGTTTTAGCGTTTTGATGAATTTGCAATAAATGGTAAGGTTTTACATTTTTTTTTTTAATTTTTGAATGGGCACAGAATTTTTATGGGTGTTATCATAAGATCAAGGATATTAAAGAAAAGGAAGAAAAATTTTGTACCCACCAAAGGGATTAATAACGTTTCAGTAGGGCTTCATCATTTGTGATCGATCGAGGACTAAATATTGTTCTAGCTAAACTGTAATCGTGAATTATAACTTTTCAACCACAATCTTTTTTTTCTATTAGATTCGACTTGTTAATGATCAATCCCATCGGAAATCGTATTAAACTTTTTTTTCCCTTTTTTTTCTTTTGTCAATAAGAGGTGGATCCGACTTTTTTACTTTTTGTTGTTAATTTATCATGATTTTGTTGTTCTATGTTGGAGCAGGACCGCGATAGAAGTCATTCGAATTTGATTCGTGGGTCTATATCTTCATTTCGAAGGATGAAATTTCTGGAAAAAAAATTTTTTCCCACCAAAGTCTTAATTAATTGATAAGTTTTCTTCATTTGGCCCTATCTTTTAGGTGTTTTGTAGGATGGTTAGAACTGTTTTTACTTTAACATGTAAAAACTTTACATTGTAACGATTTTTTTAATTGTTATTATAGCACGTGATAATTTTATACTGTTTATAACTTAAAAAATAGTTTAGACTACAAACTAGGGGACACCCATTTAGTCAAACACCCATTTAATGATGGTGACGTGAACAAGAAACGACCTCATTTGTACACGTTGCCAAATTTTTGAGTCAATTTGTTTGAAGTCTTTTAGCCTATGTAACAGGGAATTATCCCTGCTCATTTCTTTCCACACAAGCGCCAAGCGATCAAAAGATAAAATTAACGCTTAAGATATGTGTATATACTTTTTTTTTTTGGTGGCGCTGAAAAAAAAAGTCAACCTTGTCTTACATATTTTTCATCTAATATAATTTGCTAAAAAGAAGACATCATTGTCCAGTGACATGTATAAATAGTTAAATACTTGCCTGCGAGCTTCAGAATATGCTTAATCATTTTGAGAAACATTTTGCACTACCTAGAAAAGAAAATGAAATTACCTTATCAACCTTATGATTATGAATTTATGATAGGATGACGACTTTTTCTATTGTAATAAGAAATTAGTCGCATGGTTAACTTAAGAATTTTATGATAGAGGGCACGGACCTTGTCTATAAAATCATAATTTTAAATATATCTAAATCAGACAGTGTTTATGACGCAGGTATAACAGTAATGCTATTCAAAGAATCCTTGTTCATAATACTCAACCCTATATTAAATTTATATGGGCCGTTTGATTTAATGCTCCAATTATACATGATTAATAGTCCTATAAATTATGTATATTAGGTTTTCTCATCACAGAAATTCTCCTCATAAAATGGTGACACTATAAATATTCATGATCAGTCTTATTCTGTTCGCCTAGAGATGTCAGATGAGAGGTTTATTAGTTAAGTTCATGATATCCAAGTAAAAATATGTTCTACATATTGAAGATGCTCCAAAAGGTTCATTTGGGGTCCCATATTGATGTGACGCGTTTTAGACGTTACTCAAGCTACTAGAGAGGCCTGCTCACATGGCTTGTGAGAGAGTACATTGTAGCTAAAAGTACTGAAGATCCTCCAATTACCTGATCTTGATTTCAGAGCTAATTTCATTCTGATGAGTGTCAGATGTCAGTGCCTAAGATGATCATCTTCGGTTTCACCAAATCAAGTGGTCCCCACAATTAACTCTTTTTTTTTTTTTTAACTCATTATGTTCATATTTTATGTGTATCATATATAAGTGTAGATAATTATATATATTGCAATTAGTGGGTCATAGGGGAAGTTGGGTCCTCGGCAGCTTCCTCAATGTACTTGGCCATTACCCAACCTAACTAGTTGCTTGGTCTTTTTTTTCATATTTAATAAATTTTATAAAAATTTAATCATAATAAACTTAAAGATAGAACTTAAACACTGTTATATGTGAAAGTTTTATATTCTAACATACTTTAGTTTTATATTATAACATGTGAGCGATTTAGTATTCATTTGACATTTTAGTTTCAACTTATTAATTCTAAATATGAACACTCTCGTAGCTACAATAAAAGCAAAAATTTATTATAGTATAAAGCTCTCACATATTATAATTCTACAACTTAAAACTTTAATTACAACTGAAGTGCCAAATGACCCATTACATTATAGCAGTTGAAACTTTAATGTTAGAACTTGCACTCAAACGCTCTCAATTCTTTTCTCATCAATGGCCGCATATGTAGGTGGTTATTATTACTACTCAGACGTCTGAATTATTGAGCACGCTAGCTACCTAAACAAATGGTCCACTATAGAAAAATAGATCATTTTTAGTTCATGAATGTATTGAATAATTAAACCATTGATTTGGAGAAAAGAAAGGTAAAGGGATATAACAATGGAGATGATTAATTAAAATGCAGAATTAGCCACGTCTACTACCAAAAATCAAACTAATCACCAAATAAAGTGATGACATGAGCTAAAAACTATTTGTTTGAAATTCAGTCATTACATGATTGAATATCCCCTGATCACTACCAAATGTGTGTTTTTGTTTGTGTGTGTGTGCGTGTGTTTTTTTTTTTTTTTTTTCTAGTACTTGTAAAATTCCCAAATTAAACGATTGAAGTTATTAACTAATTGTGATGTGATCTATTAAACCCCTTTTTCTTTCCCACACGTGGCAGGTTTCTATTATAGTGAAGGTTTCTCAATAATTGAGTTCTTTTTTATTCTTTTTCCTAAGGACATATAACAAAAGCTGTTGTGGATTAGCATGCAAGCAACAAAACTTCAGTTTTATGGTCTTTAACTGAATAATTCATTTTCAATCTTCTCCTTAATGCTATCTATACATGGGTAATAATTATCTTGTGTTAGTGTTAAATCAGATTGGTCATCTATTTTTCTCTTATTTATAACCAAAAAAAAAAAAAAATTGTAGCACTTTTTTTGTGAGAAATTTCCAGTGCTTTTCACGCACAAAAACCTTCAACAATGAAATAAGATTATATTGACTAAAGTATATTGTGATAGAACCTTGTAACATGGGACATCATCTTGTCCTTCTATGATAGTGAAATTAAAACAAAATAATATTTAATAGAATGTAAATATTAGTCCCCCTTTTTTGCTCTCTTTCTTTATTCTTTTCTTTATCATTGTTATTCCTGTGATTTTAAATATTGGTAGGAAATTTTGGCCTAGCTTGTGAACAGACCTTTCACAGCTTGAGTTCAATGCGCAGAAAGTGACACAAAAGAAAAGTGACACATTGTTATGTGCATGTCTTACAGTCTGTTTGGTTGACAATTCCCCGGCACACCAGCCTGTATTGTTGGCTGAAGAAGAAAGGCAATTATAAAGGCGAAAGAGAAGTCATGAACTGGCCCTAAATTATATAGGGCAGGCACCCAAATAATTACTTAATTTAGCTAATTATCATAATGAACTTAAAAGTATTATATTTATTTGGATTAAACAAGGGCAATTTCTTTAGGGGGAACTGAAAAAAGATGCCCACTGATGGAGTATCTGTATTTTAACCATTATATAGGGCAGACACCCAAATACTTAATTAATTTAACTAATTATCATAATGAAATTAAAAGTATTATATTTATTTGGATTAAACAAGGGCAATTTCTTTAGTGGGAACGGAAAAAAGATACCCACTAGTGAGGTATCTGTATTTTAACTGTTAGATTTGTCCAAGGTAATTTGAACTAGATATAACAGTTTTAAAACGTTTGCTGTTGGTAGAGATTCTTGGAAAAATTCTTTCAAATGAGACCCAAAAAGTTTCAAGATTCTTCTATAAAAGTTCTATATATATTTCGTAGAAAGACCATCAATTTTTTTTATCGTGCTACGCACTTTCTGTAATACAGTCTGTATATAGATTATTATATGATGAGAGGTATATTTTTCTTCAATATATCCTTCCACTTTTCTTCATATAAAGGAAACTAAAAGATTAGAATCTGTCTATTTCTCGACTGAAAAAGAAAAAGAGAAAAGATCGACCGAGAAAGGGAATTATATATCTTAAAGCTTTGTTCTTTTGGGATGTATATAAATAATTGGGCCTTCTTTTTGGTTAACAAAAGAACAAATTAATATTACCAAAAGAAAAGCCAAGATGGGATTAGTTAGCTCAAGATATTCCATTAGAAGTTTGATTAGATTTGCGTGTTGTCTTGGTGTTTGGACCAGGGATAATATCGAAATTTAGAAATAGAATTACCTAATTTCACCAAAAGTAGTTACCGAGCTTAAAACCAAGGAAAAAGAAAAAAAAGAAAAAAAAAAAAGGAAGTCATGTATCATCATATATTATATTTACATGTTTAACGCATTAAGGAATCATTGGTAGATATATGTAACTACTACTACACCTCAAAATGTGTAATTATTTACAATTAGAATCTGATTAGATGACTCTTCCACCGACACAATGAGGCTGCTGAAATTTTTCCCACCGAATTTGACCTTTCTCACATCACAATATTAAAATAACATAATGAAAAATTATGAGATGAAGATTTTTTTTTTTTTTTAAATAATGAGATAAATATTGAACTGTAAGGCATGTGTAGAAATGACACATAAATAAGATAAGTCTAACGTAAGGTTTTTTTTTTTTTTTTTTTTAATTTCTTAATTGAAAAGTCTACGTAGGCTTACTGCTTGCCTTAAATTTTTGTCCCCTTTGAAACTCTTTTGTGCCTTAAATTAATTGGTACAACTTTAACATTACAGTTTGAAAATTTGGAATTATTATCGTTCTTTAATTCAAGCGAATAAAGTGTGGCTATGTAGTGAGTTTAGGGTGGGCTTTGGGCTACACGCCAAAGTCGCTCAACCTCTTTTGTTTTTTCCTGCTATAAATTTCTTTTCTTTTCTTTTCTTTTCTTTTTTTTTATTTTTTCCATCTTGCTTGAATAATAGGTTTTGAGGAGAAAATACCAGTCATCCATTCAAAGTTGAGAAAAATAAAGTCACAATATTTGACGCTTTGAAATTCAAGTGCTATTCCCATTCGTTCCACTTGTTACAACTTCCATGATTAGATTCTCAAGAAATGATAAAGAACATGGTTAGGTGTAGAATTTAGTTTGTAACTTGACTATGGTAGCAAGATCCACATGGGCATCCAAAGCTAACAAAGATATAAAATAGTGTGGAAAAAGTATAATAAGAAACTTAACTTGCTTTAATATTTTGTTTATCAATTTGTACACACACACACACATATTTATATATAGAGACAATACTATAGACGGCCCAAGACTTTTAAGATACCTGTAACCAGAGGTACCGACATCGTTCATAAAATAGTTCAATTCTTTATGTCACTACTCACATAACTTTCAAGGATTTGTTGAAATTTCCTTCAATTAAATTTATGTTTTTTTTTTCAAATTTTGATTTCCTTTTATGTTTGGTTAAGTATTTTTTTTTGTTTATATTTTATGGATAAACTTTAGCTATAATTTTTAAAATATTTATGTTATATGCATATTTATTATATACGTGTTTGAAAATCGTTATGTATTTTTTCTACATTGGATATGAATAGATTTTTTAAAGAAGAGAATGTAAATTTATAAATAAAAGTTGAAATTATTTTTTGAGAATAACATGTTTTGGCTAATTTTTTTTTTTATTTTTAAGGCTTTTAACGACGGTTTTGGCAAAAAATATGTCATTAAAATGGCAAATTAGATGACGTTTTTAGTAAAATCATCGTTTAATGTGCCCTACTAGTATTTCACATGTATATTAGACCGACGGTTTTAGACAAAAAAACCATCGTCTAATGTATACTACATGTTATGACTATGGATTAGATGACGGTAATCTTTAGACGACGGTTTAACCTTCCATCTGTACTTGTGGTTCCTACCTACACAGATTTTTTATTTTTTATTTTATTTTTTCATGGTTCTAAGTTCTTGTTCCCAGACCATCCAATCTTGCATTCAGATTTTATTCTTAATTTTGATTCACAATTTGCTATTTGTTTATCCAATTACCGGTTTGGATCCCAATTAAAAAAATACCTTTATATTCAGATTTTACAGTTAAAAAAAAAAAAAAAAGATTCTAATCGTCTGAATTCTACCCTGCTAACCAATGAAACCTCAAATTTACTCGAAGAATGGCTCACTTTCACCCCTTTAGACTACAAGTTCCACTCCGTATAGTCCATTGATCAAGCAGTACTAGTGACCTCAATATATATTCTTTAGTGTTCAAATCTTAAGAATGCTCAAATATTTGAACCCAAACAAAAAAGAATAAAAAAGGTCCCTATAATTTCGTGATATTGAAGAATATGTACTTTCAGAAATATACATCTTGTAGTGCTATAATATTGATGGCATTTAGGCCCGCATAGCGTAGTGAATAATCACAAGTGGTAACACTTAATTACTTTTTCAGTGCTTTCAAAGCGGAGTATGTTTCTACTACTAGAAAGCAGTGTAGTTGGCAAGATCGAGGGCACAGAAAATACCGATTACAGCTTGTTTGATATTAGTTAGTTCTAACTAACTTTTCAGTTAAAAACAGTATAAAACTCTGCATGCTATAGTAAAAACAAAAAAGTTGTTACAGTATAAAGCTTTGACATGCTACAGTATTTACAGTTACAAACGTGCTAAACACATATATTAAAATATGTATGTTTTTTGTGCTTCACGAAAAGAATTTATCAAAAAGAAAAGGTTAACAAATCAACAAGAATTGACATATAATACCAACCAATTAGCTAGTCAATGTTATGCCAATAGAGTAATATATATACGTAATAAATTAAAATAAAATACAAATGAAATTATCATGAATTACGTATATTGGATCGTACGTTCCTTGAGATTCAAATTGTTCCTCGGAGAGCAGACCGAAATCACCTGGGAAAACGAAAGGAGAATCAAGCAAACCATAATTTCAAAGGTTTAATCAGCCACAGCTTGACAGCTACGCTTAATTTCCCTCTAAAACTCCAAATTGCCAAATGAATTGTCAACTATTTGTTACAAAATAGACGCCTAATTTTACCAAGAAAAAAAAAAGCGAGAAGAAAATAAATAAAAAGGACACACAAATTTTTTAATAGTTCACTTTTAATATGAAAACTATCTCTATTTTTAATAATTATAGAAAATTCACTGTGATAAAAAATAAGTTTACAAAAGAAAATCACACGCCACTCGTAACTTTGTGTTTTTCTTTAACCTTTCTTATAAGCCTAAATTGGCATCCCTTCTTTATATATAGAAAAATTAGGACAATTGAATTTTACAAGTGTGAAATTCTCATACTACTGGGCCTAATGAAAATTTGGTCTAAAGGCTCTACGCCCACACTCTCAAAAAAGGGGCTTTCCAACCTTTTTTTTTTTTTTTTTAATTTCTTATCTTTACATAAGGCAATAATTCGTCGAGATATTAAATTAGGCTCTACCATTTAACATTATTATTTTTCCTTTTTCTATTGTAAATATTCAATTATAAATTTGCCATCAAATCAGCCAAATAATATATATCATTTGTTGCTATATGGTTAGGCCAAGTTGTTATGAAAATATATTAATGTAGATACATCATGTCAATTGTGCACTATACATCTTGTACATGACACTATGTATATTAATTAAAAATGCTCTATTTTACATAATGTATGTTTAAAGAAAATATGTATATTTGAAAGATATAGCCCCATTAGGTTAGCTTAATTAGTAATTAGTAATACAAATTAAAAGCGGTGTGTGATCAAGCCCCAAGTCCATTTTTTGCTTCCAATTTGAAAAATAAGTTGTTGGTCATAAGGTCCTGCTTTTCATATTTTGATTAATTTCTTAAATTGGACATGTATGGTACAATCATTGCAATTATCTGCTCTTTACAGCTTTTCTATAATATATTACTTTGGAGAAGTTTAAAATATATGGCGAGCCTACACAATTATAATATATATTTATCTCTCTACCATTAATTTAACTCATGAGTAATTTTTTCCCCCTAAGAGATCAATTTTTTCATATTGTACCAAGAGAACAGGAACCATGTCACAAAACGCATGGTGTACAAGTGTGCATCTTTCTATCATATCATCACAAATGAGATATTTAATAGTAGCTTAAACTTTCTTTTCAATCCTTTTGTTTCAATTTACTTAAAAGAAAAAAAATCCTTTGTCTCTTTTCTCTTCTTCCTTTCTTTCTCTCTCAAAGTCATGACACAAAAAAAAAAAAAAAAAAAAAAAAAAAAAAAAAAAAACCTCTAAGGAGTCTTCTAATAGGTAGTCCATTCCCTCACAACCACTCTCCCACTAATTTCTTTCCCTCCTTTGCTCTCTTCATTCCCATTCCCTCTGTGTTTTCTCCAAACACAACCATGGCCAAATCCTCAAACAAACTTCTCATTTCCACCCTCTTCTTGGCCTCCATAATTGTCATGATTTTCCCTAGGGCAACGCTCTCCGACCAGCCGTGCCAGTACCCGTGCTATCCGCCGCCAACGGGCACCGGCGGCACCACGCCCACCACTCCATCAACAACAACGCCAACGCCAACGCCGCCATCGGTGGTCTCGTACCCGCCTCCTACCGGAGTCTACCCTACACCGCAGAGTGGCTACTATCCGTACAATAACCCTCCACCTAACGATGGATACTACGGTGCTCATCCGCCACCAGATCCTATCCTTCCCTACTTCCCCTTCTACTACAAGGAGCCTCTTCATAGATCGTCGGATGATCAGTCATATTCCTCTTCATTAAGGTCTCTTGGAAGATCAGCTTTGTTGATCATATTGTTGTTTTTCTGCTTTCATTTTTATCTTTTTCCGTAGCTTAATTAGTGACATATATATTTATTGTTAATTATAAGCTAGCAGCTTGTGTATGTTGAAATGTTTTCAAGGGAATTATATTAGAATTTTGTGTAATATATTTTTATAATATAAATATATATGTGTGTTCGAAATTTTGCTCATCTTGCTTAAGTGAGTGAGAAGTAAAGAGGTTAGTCTTTAAAAAAGGGAGAGGAAAAGGAAAGAGCTTTTTGAGAAAGAAGATATGGTCCAAAAAATACTCGACTTTTTTTTTTTTTAGTTGTTGTGTGATATATACATTGAATGCTACGTGCGTTTTGGTAATTGGTCATTACATCACCATTTTTTGGATATATGCACACTGAGCACTGATAGGTTTAAATGTTAATTAATGGCTCAATGAACCATCATTTTTCCAATATTAATATTTTATTTTCTTAGTTATTTATTTTTCATTATTTAAAGTGCTTGTATTTGAATGTATAACAGAAGAGCTCAGGCGTGATGCCTACTTTTGTTTCCATGTGGAATTCTAAGGCTCCAAGCTGATCTCTCATGCTTATAAGAGATTGATCTGTTTAAAAGAGATTGTGCAACTTCTCTTAATAAATTAGCAACAACTTAATGCATATTCGTGCAAAATGTTTTCAGCCCCTAAAAGGTTTTTATATCGCAAAATTTTCAATTGAATGAGCCATCTCGATAAAATTTTAATTGAGACGAGTGAATTTGTTTGGTCTAGGCGGGGGGGCGGTCCCCCTGTTTTACGCTACTCTGCACAAGATTATTCATGGTACAAGTCAGAGTGAATAAATTCCATATTATTGGCATTGGTCTTTTTAGGGTTGTTCGCATTAGTTTTTTAATTAAGTTGAACCAAAAAAGTCATTCAGATATATATATATATATATAAATATTACTTTTTTTTAAATTAAAAATCCAGTGTGTTATGTTTCATTTGGTGCACGTGTTTAGAACGTTTTAAGTGGTTTTAAATCTATGGGCTCACAAAAATAGGCATTCGGTATGCACAAGTGTCAAATTGTTCAAAACAGTAAAGATTGTTTAAAACAGTTTAGACAATCAGTTTTGAGAATTTGACTCCCTTAACTTGGGCTCTTTCTATATATGCCGCAAATAGGGACTTTAAATTAAAATTTGCTACGAGGAAAAAACTATTTGAAAAAATTTCAGTCTACCACATCAGTTTATTTAGTATACTTTCCAAATTGTCCCTTCCCCTAAGGCAAATTATGTAAATCAAGATAAATAGTTAATTGGTAAATTACAAATTTACAAATTACAGATAGTTATGTGATAAATTAATATAGTCAAATTTTATTGTAAATTTAAATATTGATAGTCAATCGGCAAATTACAAATTTATTATGTAAATTCTGAATTTACAAGTTGCACATAGTGTATATGTCTTAGTTAAAATAAATGTAGTAATTACAAATTTACCATGTAAATTTTGAATTAAATTCATAATTTACAAGTTGTACATAGTTATAATAAGTGTGATAAATTATGAATTTACCATGTAAATTTTGAATTTATAAGTTGTATATAATGGACTTGTCTTAGTTAAATGTCAAATGTAGTACAAAAAGAAGACATATGTTTAGTAAATGATAAATATATACAGCCCACATAGCATGAATATGAACTTGAGATGACGAGTGAGAACACAAGGAAATTAAAAGTACCAAGACTAATTTAGGTATTTTAGTCCATACAATTACTTTTTTTTTTTTTTATATCAACATGGCAGAAATTGTAAGAGATTTTTAACTTGTGGCTTCAATCCATGCTAAAAATTAGTGGCATCCGTCCTAATTATCTCCCTTATAGCATGTTTGGCACACCGTATTATATTGTGTTGTATTTTATTGCATTGCATTGTATTGTATTGTATTATATATAAAAAATACAATGTAATACAATACAATATAATACGATGTGCCAAACAAGCCTTTAAGTTCTAACCCTTTGAACCATTTTTTTTTACTGTAAAAACCATTCACAATCTTATTTTCTTTCATAAATTATAGTTTTCTAAACACCAGTTCTTGTTTTAAAGCTGTTGTGATGTTTTATCCTTGTTTTAAACCTTTACATTCCAAACGACAGTTTGGGAAAACGACATTAATGGAAAACAACCACAATTGAAAAACACGAGTGGAAGATCAAAAATTACATCACAAAAAGGACTTGCACGAGAAAACTACAATAAACTCATAAACAAGATCAAGTTTCAAACGACAACAACTCAAAAACCGAAAAGAGCAGACGGCATCACTAGAAAAAGACAACAACTCAAAAGACATGAATTGGAAAACTAACACAAAACCGCAAAAATTACAACACAACTTTAGATAATGATGCACAGAAAACGACAGCACATTCCAGAAAAAAAAAAAAAAGACAGCCAAAAAAAGAACACCGAACTAAAAAGATAACATAAAATTTAACAGAAACAATGATATCATAAACGACAAATACAAGACCTCTATGACAAAACGACAGGCAGAAAAAAGCTCCAGATAAAAACGACAACAAACTCAGGAACGAAATTTAAAAGGGTGAAGGTATAACAACCTCAAAAAACGACATCAATACAAGAGACTGATAGAAATAAGAAACCGTTTAAATGGACTTCATTTAAAAGGACGCTGTATTTTACCCCGGAGTTCGTAGAGCCAGTAATCAAAAATAAATATTTCGCCTAAAAACAGCTTCCCATTCCACTGTTTTTGTTTTTTGTTTTAAGAAGGAAAAAAAAAAGTTCATCCATTTCAAAGGTGACCTGGAAACAACACGAGTCGCTTTCCTAACCAATCAAAAAGCCTTGGTTTGATACCCACAAGTAAAACCATAATTAGAGTCAATATTGGTTTAAGATATAGTTGTTGAAAGCTTTATGTTGTAGTTGCTCTCAACCATGAGTACCAAACAAAGTCTAATAGAGTGTTTAGAAAAGTAGTTTAAGTCATCAGTTTAAATTATAAATAGTATAAAGCGTTCATATGTTACAATTCTCAAACCTAATTAATGGTTTAAATTATTCTTCCAAACACCTTATAAATTCACAAGCAACCAACCGATAGAGTAACTTTGTGCATTTTATTACATAATGAGAAAAACGAATTCGGGACATCGATGTTCCCATGTACAAAAGGTAAAAAAATAATTTCCCATTTCAAAAATCTCCCCCAAACTGCTCATTATTATCTATAAAACTAAAATGTTTCATAACATGCTTTAAACAATTAATTAATTCATAGGTATAAAAAATATTCACGCAAGCCACAAAAACCAACTGTGATTATTTTGGAAGAAGTACAACGATTTAGGCACGTTACATGGGACTTGACCTACTAAAAACTTAATTAGAACACATGATGGGAGAAAAAAAGAATGTATAGTTTCAGTTTCTGTTCAGGAGGCAACATGAACTGCAAGATGATGATTCATTCCGACGCCTTTCATGCTCTTCCTCGCCACCACCCCGTTGACGTTTCTTTTGGCTCCAGTTTTCGCCTTCCTGTCGAGTACTCTCTGCCCTCTTGAAACCTTGCCAGTCTCCAATATTCGACAGGTTGATCTTGTTAGCATCTCGGTCCCTTTCTTTCTTCTCACTCGCGAAGTCTTTTTTTGTCGTTTCAGGGTTTTTTTGGGACAATGGTGTTGGAGATGTTGCAGTGTCTTCAGTTTGTTCGGTTGCTTGAGCTTGGTCAAGTCCTGCCTTTGAATCTGATGGAAATTCCAAAGAAGCTCCACTTCTTGAACTTGTTGACTTACTTCTTTCTTTGCTGATTTTGCTCCTATCAGATCCACCCTGAAAAAAAAGTGTTTAGTCTAGTTCATTGCCAGTTTACCTTCAAAGGATTAACTAAGTTTATACCACATTAGCATCCAACATGAACAGAATTAAGTTCTGATAGGTTGTTGGATGAATTTCTATCCAGCACATATTCAAACAACGACTAAAAGGAGTTCTATTTCAAGCGGAATTTGTATTTGAATTCATCACTTGATAAGGGATAAACACTACGATCAGAAAATCAAGTCCTACCACAACGATAATTTCTCGTATTTATCATTATAATATACTATTGGGGTCTTTATTTTGTATTCAACATTCTTGACAGTTCTCTATTTCATTCGATTGTATCACTTTTTCTCCCTCATAACTTTTTTTCCCATTACTGACTTTAATCTTTGAAGTGCTCAAGTTTGTTTTGTAGGTCTTTCTCCCAATTTCACAAGTGATACACAAGGCATATAAATATTATGCACGCAGGCACAACAGTAACTTTAAATGTACTTGTCAAATTCATGAAAAGTCTAAATACCTTATTTTCATTAACATGGTAGAAAGATGGCATTGGTGTTGCTTTGAAATTGAGGCTTTTCCGAAGTTGCCTGATCTCGGCTTCTGTCTTTTCCTGCAGAAAAAGCAGCTTAACATACTGAATTTATAGCATGAATTTTAAGACCTAAGAATCTAGCAGAAACGCTTTAACTTGCATCAACAATAAGCACAAAATTCACACAAATTTCCTCATCTAAAATAACTGTTTCTAATTTAGCTTTCAATTAACAAAAGATTATAGCACCACTACCTGCATAATGTACAACGCACCAAGTAGCTTGTAAGACATGCCTAAAAAAAAGCATTAATAAAAATAATTAAAAAAACAAATTTGATGATTCCTCATACCTGAGTTTTTGCTTGGATCTTGTTCATCTCAGCTTCCTTAGCATGCATTTTCTCCTCCAACTTCATATAGAACTGCCTCACAATGAGCCACAAGTACAATGTTATAAGCAATCTAAGCCTATAACTTAATTTAAAAACAAAGAAGTAATATAAAGTAAAACAGCATGTAAGGCTAACCTCTTTCCGCCTTTCTGCTCGCTCATCACTTCTGAAATTGAATCCTATTGACCTTGTATCGGACTTGGTCGAATTCCCTTTGTTAAGCCTGTAAAAAGGAATCTGCATTAGGTTCAGAGGTTTAAATAGATTGAAATATTGAGAGTTTGTGTTGGATTCACTATAAACCTGTTGGGCATTCGGAATAATCTGGCTTGATCTTTGGATGAAGAAATCCGACTCTCTCCAACTTTTCTTTCCATTGATTCATTTTCCCCCCTGTGGCAATAAAACACAAACCCTTTTGAGCTTCTATTCCCTACTAAAGAAAGAAGATTTTACTCCCAAGAAACAAGTACCTTCTACTCTCATGGACCAATGTTGTCTTCTGACCACGGAAACCATGAAAAGAAATGTCAAATGAAAAAAAAAAAAAGGGGGGATTAAAAAAGGGAAAGTCGGTACTTTGAAGTGAAGAATCTTGTGAAGACAAAATACTAATGTTTACCTCTGATACTGAAGCCTTGCTTACAGGACTTGTAGTTTGGATAGTTGGATTTGATGTTTGATTTGCTTTTTTTGTTCTTTCAACAAGCTCTCTCTTCCTTCTGATAGGTTTCCTTAAAGGGTCTTTAGATATATCACTAGAAATGTTTTTCTTGACTGGAGAAACATTGTTCAGGGAAGCAACTCTGGACTTGGAATGTTTGGATTCTATTGCAGGCTTTAACTGCTGGGAAAAAAAAGGCATGACAAGAGTTGGAAAATTTAAGGCACATTTGTTTCTTATAGAGCAGTAAAATATTTCAGACACTCAAATAGTTCGGGAAAAAAAACCTTTTGGGAAGACGTTTGCTGTGTTCCAAAACTAGTTTCTTCAACTTTTCTGTCCTTTTCAGTCTTGGAAAACTCAACTGAACAAGATGATTCATCATCCTTTTCTGCATTGAAATCTTGCTTCTGATAAACTCTTGTGATCTGTGATTCATCACTAACCGAAAAACTCTTGTCACAGCTGATTTCAGTTTGATGTGCTTCAAAATCAACACTTTGAACAACTTCACCATCAAGCAAGACATCAGAATCACTCATTGCAGGTTCCTTCGGAGGATTTGAAAAGGATACCCCGGAATCTTCTCTTTCGCATTCTTTCACTCCACACCCTCCAAGATACTCTTGAACCCCATGATCTTCTCTTTCGCATTCTGTCATTTCATAATCTCCATGGTACTCTTGATCCTCTCTTTCATGTCCTGTCGCTTCACAATCTCCATGATAGTCGTATGAGCCTTCGGGGCTCTCGTAGAAATGAGGATAGTGAACACCTTCACGTTCATTCTGATCAAGTTCTTCTCTGCAATCGCTTCTGTCTGAGACACTGTTTTCACTAACTTGATAATCTGTCCCACTATAGTACTCGAATGAATCTGGTCTCCTAAGACCTTTCTTCTTGAAATGAGCCTCAAAGTAAGCTTTCTTTTGAATAACTGATCCTGGCTTTGAGCATTTCTCAACCTCCTCTAGATATTTATTGTGAGAGAAAGATGACCTCCTTTCCCAAGATAAGGACTCGGTCTCAAATCGTCCAAACGATACGGAACCAGAGTGTACGAAAGAATCACCCTGCAAAATTTATTGAAAAAGAAAAACCAGAAAAGGGAACCATTATAAGTATCTATTTAAATCAATTTAGTTTTTTCATCTAATAATTTTCATCTAATGTGAAGCCAAAGAAGGAATGCTCAAAAATGAGATCATCTACAACTAAATACAATATTGTGCAATGGAGATTAGCAGTACCAAGGTTAATTAACAATTTTGACACTTCAGATGTGGAAGGCTTGGTTCCTTTAAAATTAAGAAAAAGAAAATCCTTAAGTCTATATTATCCTATGAATCAAATTGCAAGTTAAGTGTCTTAGTAAACACTAGATCTTTGGATCCTGCCCTATGATTGATTTTAAGATCCCACCATCAGAAATAAATTAAAAAAACAAAAAAATGTCTCAAGAAGTTTTATAGCACCTACTGCAAATCCAGACCATTACTCTTCTGCTTGGCATACACTTTCCAATAAAATTCCTCTCAACAGTAAAAGGAAGATCAAGTTGAGGGGGAGAAGATCTATCTTTTTTTATTGAGTTCATTTTCTTTTTTTGAAAAAAAATTGAAAATTAATTCATCAAATTTTCGCTATGAACCGCTTAGAAAAAGCGAGTGGCAATTACAATAACTTAATGTAGAGAATAAGCAAGACGCAAATTAAAGACAGGCTTGCCTGAAGGCTAATGCTAAAGGAATCTTCATCAAGCTCCCCTGCCATTGCTACTATTATCACTATCCATCAAAATCACAAAACTTCAATGTCACAATAAATAAGGACGAAAGTGTAAATAACACAAAATCCACCCAAATATATAAATATATATATATATATATAAAGCAAAGGTTTATCAGAAGATTTCACATGATAAGAAGGCAATCTGAGGAAAATCTGATAGTAGTACAGCCCAGTTGTGATATGTAGCTTTGGATATAAAGAATAAAACTGGTCATTGGATTTGATTAGAAAGAAGTCAGGAATGTAAAGAAAAAGATAAAGAACAAGTGTGTGATTGCTTCTCCAGATCTTGCAGTTTTGGCTGACCAACAAAGTCTCATTGAAGAGAGAAAGAGAGAGGTGAGTGGGTTACTTACGGGTACTATCTGAAATCTAAAAGCAAAGGCCTTAAAACGTTTTTTCTTTTTCTGCATCAGTCAGTCATCATGTGCATTGCCGGTTGTCTTTTTGTCCTCTCCCTTCCTTCTTCTCTTCCATCACGCCGTTATGTATATATGGTTGGTTTACAAGGCGTCATTTCCCCTAAGAATATATATATATATATATATATATATATATATATATATGTATGTATGTATGTATGTGTAAACACACACGCATTAGATCAGATCCTGAGGACATATTCGTCATATTGTATTCTTTTTAACCTCAGGTTAAGTAGGAATCGTATTTATATCTAAGATGTTTGAAAAAAAGGTCTAAACTCTAATATTTCAACGGCACATTTTAACATGTAAAAATTTTATACAGTAATAATTTTTTTTATACTGTAATCTTTAGAGTTTCAATCACTCCCTTAAACAAGACTATCTAATTTTGCATACCGTCAAACTATCAACCCTAAAGGTTGTTTGGTAAATTCAATTTTAATTTTAAAAAAAAACTTTTAGTTGTTATAGTGTAAAGTTTTCACATACTACAATGATAAAAAAAATAAAATATATTATAAAGCTCTCATATGTTAGAGTTTTTAGTTTAAAACTTTCAGTTCTAACCATACTTCTCAAACACCCTGTAGAAGTTAAAAGGTAAAAATAGTTATTATTAAATTAAAATTGCACTTATTTCATCATGTTAGTGATGAAATTAATTTATTAAAATAATAATGTTAGAAATGAAAGATTTTGTTAGATTTGAGTGAAGTTGCACTTGGGTAAAAATGAAAAATAACACGGTAGTCATTGAGTTATCTATTTAATTTTGGAAACCTTAAAGTGCAAATGTTGTACACAAAGCAGAATTACATCAAATAAAAAAAGAAGACAAAATAAATAAAATTTGATAAAACGTAACATTTTCCGACTGCGTAATATCGTTGATATAAGCTTTTTTTTTTTTTTTGCATATCTTATTAAAAATTCTCTACTAAATTTTGAGTAATATCTTTTTAACTCAGCCACACCTTATATTTAACTAATAAATATTTTAATTAACTGTCGTATCATCTATCTAGGGTGATTAATAAGTAAATTTCTTAATGGAAATTTTATCCAATGAATCTACTCTTTCTGGCAATAATTGTGTCGGTAAACTTGGTGTGCTGTAAAAATAGAAAGTTCTTTTTTTTTTTTTTTTTGAAAAATAGTATAACGAAGTTTTTTCTAGAAACATTACAGCGTGCAACGGAACCGTTTGAAATAAACGTCGGGTGAAAATGGCTTAGAAAAGTCAACATTTCAACATCAAGAAATGTTGACTCTTTTGCCCTCATTACGAGAAGTGATCCCCTACGGAAAGCTCTACCGAAGAATTTCATCATTGCGTACGTGCGACGTTGGAACAACAGCCTTTAATGACAAATTCCGTACTTGAAAATTTAAGAAAAAGCTAGAGATCAATCACAAGGCCCCACTGTTATGAATTTTATTGTTGATTTTCTTATTTCTTTATTATTTTTTCCATTGATATGACCCAAAACTTTTACAATCAATGATTTGGTTATGGATTACTGTAAGTTTTCTGATGACAGAACTGTAGCCGTTGGATTGGAGCCGTTGGTGATGATCATCCAAAAGGCCATCAAGATTGGGACAGATCCCCGGAGACCGTGTGAGCACGTGCATGGGCCGTGAATGTCGGGTTTTTACCAACATTTTTTATGGTAAAACCAGGTGAAGTCTTTGTCAACTCTTTACATGGTAGGTTTTGTTTGATAATTTAATATAAACTAAAAAGTTATAACTGTTACAATGTATAGTTTTTATTTTAATTTAAGTTTTTTTTTAAAAGTTTTTATATGATACAGTAAAAATTAAAAATTTATTATAATGTAAAATTTTCATATGATACAATATTTAAAGTTTTAATTTGGTTTCTAAATATTCTCGTAAAAGTTACGTTTTTATTGGATAACGTATCGAAAATCATGTGGTTTTGAACCTTATAATTTAAACAAGTAGTTTTGAATCTATTTAGTCAATAAATGTATAATCAAATATCGGTTTAAACTAGACTTACGGATTTAAACCACATAAACTCGTGTTACAAATTAATTTATATGACACATTTATGTGAGTAAAATTGAAACATAAGGAATTAAAAGATGTTTTAAAAATAGAAAAGATAAATTTTTATAAATATTATTTTTTGAAATATTTTTTATGAATGCAACACATTTTTAAAACTTATTATGGTCTATCTGGCATTATTGTATTGTGTTTTTGTTTTTTGTTATGTTGTACTGTAGTCTATATGCAAATAGACATTTGGTAAATTATTATTAAAATTGCTGTGAATACTAAAAGCAAAGGTAAACTATGTATAAAATTGTTATACAGATGTATAATGATGAAAATAGACACATTTACTAAGCATGTTTATAGCTTTAGTTTTTAATTTTAATATTAAGGTTAACATATGTAATATTCATCATACATAAAAATGCTAATAAGATATAATTTTATTTTTAGTATTTAATATACTTCTTAAAAAATAAATTACTTTTACTAAACAAAATAAATTATACATGCAGGTAAAAACAATCACTCTAAAAAAGCACAATGACATTAAATTTGTCTTATAAATTAATTCTAAACTTACTGTATGATGGTATTTTAATTCGTTATGAAAAATAGATAAATTAGGAATGATGTATCACTATCAAGTTTATTTTAGTAATTTTAAATTATGATAGCAGAAGCTGTTGTAAAAAAGTAACCCTAGACCTGCTTCTTAACTTTTTCTACTAGGCAACAATTTTTAAAAACAACTTTATAAAAGCAGTTTCTACCAAACAACTTAAAGCTATATGCAGTTATAGAAGCTAAAAAATCCTCTAAAAGCAATGCCAAACGGGGCCCTATGCCACCCAAAAAAAAATAAAAATAGATTGATCAGAGAGAAGGAAAAATAAACTGTTGAGAGAGTGTTAGAAGTCTGTCTATGAATTGGTCGTAAAAAAAAGGCAGTGTGGCACTTTTTTAATGTGATATAAATAAACACATTTTAAAAGTGTAGTATAACATGTAATTTTCTTAATAAAATTATTTATTATATTCATATTCACATTTTATACTGCAAAACTACATGAATAGTTTAAGATGACTAGTAAAATTTTATTATATTCTAATACTGTTGTATAAGACATGAATACCATTATTATAATTAAAATATTTTTTTATTTTCTATACATGGTTGTATTTTAACTCCATTCTCATGAATTCCTGACGCTGTATGCTAGCTGTAAATGCGATGAGATGGGTCCGCGATGCATTGGCCCATTTGATTTTTCTTCCCTTCTCTTGCTGAAAATAGAAGAAAATTTTTTGAGGTGCTCACTGTTTGGAATTTGGACTAATAAATGTAGCTTTATTTCACACTTTTGTTGTGCCTTTTATTTTTTATTTTTTCCTTTTTCTTTTTCTCATGGTGATGTTCAAAATATTCAAAGTAGTCACAAAACGTGTAACGTAAGTGTCATAGTAAAAGAGAAATTGTAGACTGGCCAGTTTTTAAGAAATAATTCAAGTCAAGAGTTTTATATGCGTTTTGTTAAATAGTCGATGATTTTTCGCTTAACAAATTTCAATTTTAACTGATTTGAGTTTTAGGAATTTTTCAATTCAGTGTTTGGTATTTTTAGTTTCATCCAAAACTTTTAATTGCTATAGTAAAAAGTTCTCATATATGACAGCGTCGAGAAAAAGTTAACTACAATGTAAAGCTTTCACATACTATAATCTTTTTAACCAAAATTGGTTCGAACCAATGCTCTCAAACATCCAATTAGAGCTTTTCAGTTTTCCCCATGATACAGCGTTAATTTCTAATATGAGGCTAGCATGTGCAAATCTAGGTTAATGTTTGATTTTCTGGTTTTTAGGCTCAAAGATATAACAAATAATTTTAATTTTTTTTCCTAGAAGATAACATAGATTAAGATTGATAAATCAATTATTGTAAATACATTATTCAATTGCAAAGCCTCGCTATTTCTAGGATCCTTGCTGACTTGCTAATGTCGAAAGAAATTACAACCACAACATATGAGAGGAGATAAGAAAAGAGTATGAGGATCAAGCCATTTTCAAAAATCATTACTAAAAAATTTGACTACTTTCTTTAAAAAAAAAAAAAAAAACCTACCCAACCGACCATGCTCATCTTTCGCCTATTGAAAAAACAACAAAAAATTTATTGTAATAACTTTCTTCAATTTTCATTGAGTGTGATTTTTGTTTTTCTTTGTCGTGTAATTTTATGCTTGTACAAACAAAGATTATGTCAAACTCAAAGTACAACTTCCAAGTTGGCATGAGAAATAAACCCCAATTAATGATTCATTTAATTTTATTTAGTAATGTAGTTATGGGATGATAATGGACATTTAATTGAAATGTGAGAATGTATGATTCTCCCTTGCGTTTATCTAATTAAACAACATCTGTGGACTCTTGTCTTTCTTTGTGCTTTTGATAATGGTAGGTCTATTTCATTTACCGAGTCTGAATCGGCCAATTTTTTTTTTTTTTTTTTTTTGTGCGGTTAAGAATAAGGTGTTTCATACTTTAGGAAGCCTAACCCATGATATTTGCTACTCTTTGGGTGATTAAACAAGTAATAGTTTTATTTCTTTTAACTTCTTAGGAGCTCCAATGTTTTGGCTAGAGGTGAACAAAAAATCTGAGAATCTAATAAATCCAATTTAATTCACTCAATAAAACCTAAAATTATATGAATCTGACGAGCCTGAATAATAATTTGCAGTAACTCACCTAATCCGATTTATCGTTGGGTAGTTTTTGGTTGAATTTTTCATAATCTAAGATAATATGAACTTATTCAATGTACCACATATGTAAATATATAAAATATTTATTATGTATATATATATATATATTGAAATTTTAATATAATCTTATACTTTTTTTAAAAAAAACACTTTTATAATTAGCTAGATTAATTTGCTTTGCCGAAGCTCGATTGTTTCTTTGGGCTGAGTTTGAGCTCTGACTGTCTGATTTTGTATAACTTATTACAAGTGGTTTTTTCTCCGTGCGAAGGGCAATTAACTGCGTGGAAAAGATTTTTTTTTTTTTTGGCCATATATAAAAGAAACACTGTGTTCTTTTAGTGAGAACAACTTTGTCAAGTATCTGAAAAAAAAAAAGGCTAAAATGCTAAAAAATAATCGAATATCAGTATAGCTGGTTTTTGGGGTTTTTCAAGTTTTGACCATTAAAAATAATAGTGTCTTTTTGCACAACTAATAAATTTAACGTCAGAGATTAATTTTGGATAATTACAAAAATACAAACGATAGTCTCAAAATTTTTAAATATCCAAGATACAACTATTATACCTTTACTCTCTTAAAGCATAAAACTATGTTCTCCCAAAAAGCATGTTGGGACCCAGGTAAACAATAGTTTTATGGTCTCACACCCTACTATACATATACATATGGGCTAGACAATATACAATTGTAAATATAAATATAAAATATCAATATTTTTAAAAATATAATATAATTTTTTCTCATTTCAAACTTTTTAAGGGAAAAGTTACATTTCAATTGAATACAATAAATATTTTCAAATGTTATAATTCTTCATTATATTAGAACTTTGTATTGAATCATTAACAAAAAAACATTTTTTGGCAGCATATTTATACATTATACATACATTTTATAATATCTAATACAGATTAAAAAAATTTTGTATTGGACCACATTGTGTAATTTAACTTAAATTACCGTATTGAAAAATATAATAAATATACCAAAACTATTAAAGTCCAGGATCGAAAACGAGATTTAAGGCCCTGGATGAGGTCCAAGATCAATCAAGTTCTACATTGATGTTATCGTCAAGTTTTGAGTCTGAGTTATGCAGTTATTATTATATTTTCTTAAAATTATATTTTTGCCTTATCCTTTTAAAAATTATATTTTGACCCTCAAATTGAAAATTGCATTTTCACCTCTTAATTTTTGAAAATCACATTGCGGCTCATCAAAAATTAACTTTGCAAAACGACCCATGTTGATGCCTTTAACCTTCTTCCTCTTCCCCCTTCCATGTTGGGTTGAGATCTAGGGCAGAGTCGAGATATAGGCTAGGATTAAAGCTTACATTTTATCTTTTATCTTTTTAAAATTTCAATATATAATATAATACAATAACAAACAAATATGGCGTAATGTAATTTAATAGGACAAAAACTAAACACTCTATTACATAAAAATTATACAATATGATGCAATACAATATAATCTAATCTAATTCAACACAATGTAATGCAAAATAGTGTACCACCTGTACCCTCTTAAAATATAAATTTATTGGACAAATAATAAACTAACTCCAAACTCTTGTAATTGCTTTTTTCTAAAATTGTTGTTGTAAGCCCACATCCCTATAGCTTACATGTTGTTTGATGTCTAGGTTTAGGCTTGTTCAAATGTTGAAGCCAGTTTCAATTTGTGTTTGGTAGAGTGTGAGGCAGCTCAAATTTTATGAGCTGTTTTAAATAGGCCTAACCATCTAAAATCAAAACGTTGTCCCCCCTCTTGAATTTCATACCGTTTGAATCATTTTCTACAACAAAAACTATTCACATTTTCGTTTTTCTTTATAAACTATAGTTTTCTAAACACCAATCCTTGTTTTAAACCTGATGTCATGTTTTGCCTTTGTTTGGCATATCGGTTGGAACCAACAGTTCCAACCAACAAATAATGTAAAACTCTCAATAGCTACAGTAAAAAAACAAAAAAAATTACTACAATGTAAAACTCTCATATATTACTGCATTCAAACCAATATTTCTAGTTCCTATCACTCTCTCAAATACCATTTTATTCTTATTTTAATCCTGTATATTCTAAATGCTAGTTCAAAACCACTGTTTAAAGTACATAGGTTCAAAACTGTCAATTCAAACCACAAAATTTAAAATCATACTTTTCAAAACCGGTATACCAAACGAACCCTTTAAGCTTTTAGGAGAATAATAGTCTTATAAGGCATTTGGCAACACTAGTTCAAAATGATTAATTCAGTTTGGATTAAAACTAGTGTTTGACAAGTCAAGGGGAAAAAAGGAAAAAAGAAAAAGGTCAGATCAAAAAATTCAGTCCAAATTATTATCCTTTATTTAAACATATTTTCTTTACTTTTGTCTGTGTCTCTTTTTTCTAACTTAAGCTTAAAAAGTCATAACTTTTTCGTTTCAATTCTGATTAAGATGATTTTTCTTTCGTTTTAATTCTGATTAAGATGATTCTTTTTTTCTACAGGTTAAATACGAATGGATGAAAAATCACCATCCATAATATTGCCCTTGAAAACTTATAATATAGATCTGATTTTTTTTTTTAAAGATTTGTTAGAAGGTCTTTCTTTGTTCAAATGAATGTTTTTAACATCTATCCAAACACCAACTTAACTCATTTCAATTCAAACTTACGTCGTGTTCGGCAAACTCGGTTCCAACTTAAACAATATAAAACACTCGTATGCTACAATATAAAACTCTCATAGACTACTCTTAGTTCTAATTCTCAGTTTTGACTCACTTTCCTAACACCCTATTACATTTTTAAAAAACCAAACTAAACACTAGTTCCAATTGAAAATCTCAACTCAAACCACTCAATTCAATCTAAATTAATTTTGGTCCAAACTTTTTCGATGCAAATGCCCTCTTAATCTGTTGGTTGTGGGCCATGTGATAGGAAATTTCTTGAATCGGCCATCGGAGTAAAACCTGTTCATCCATTTTTCTATTCGGTTTGGGACTCACCTCCTGAAACTCCAACCAGTAGTTAAAATTTCTTCTTTTTTTTTTTTTGAATAAAAGATTCTTCCTTATGTCATGTTCCCGTGCTTTGAGAGAGTCAATGCGGTTAATTTGAAGACTAGGACAACCCTTCTGGATTAGTAATAAATTTGAAAACGATTGCTACATCTATAACAATAAATGACGGAAGGTATGCTAGCTAGCGCCATTAATTAGCTAGATAAAGTAAATTGTTCAAATTGTTTTAGATGGAAGTACTATTTTATAATAATGAGCATCAATCCTTGATACCATTTTGAGGAATAGAGAAGTTTCCAAACCAGCCAAAATTAATTGATAAAAACTTGCTACCTAACCCAGCGCACCTTGCTTCTTCACTAGATATCAGATTAGTAGATATATAGATAATTAATTAAAATTTTTAGCTCTTGCCTTCATGAAAATCATATAAATAAATTCCCAATTAACTAGCTTACTTACAAACATAACAACAAAAGTTAAAAAATTATAAAAAATAAAAGTGGACAGTTTTAGAAAATGTGACCCTACCCATGTGGCTAGACATATGCCATGCTGCTAGACATATTAGAACCAACTTTCACATTTTGAGAGATTTGATGAGGGGGCCACTTCATGAAGAGAGTCCATGGATGCACCATTGATTATTAATCTAGAGGCATGTTTGATATACTGTATTGTATTGTATTATATTAGTGTTATATAGTACATTGTTTGATTTTATACCATATTAACATGTTGTATTATATTGTACAATGTTTGTTTACCATCGTATTGTATTGTATCAGTGTTCAAACTTTAAATATAGTAAATTCGAATCATAGTTTTAGAATCAAAATTTAAGATTGGGTCAGGATTCGGGATAAGGGTCAGGGTCGAGATTTGGGATCAGGGTCAGAGCCGGGGTTGGGGTCGAGATTTGGGATCGAGTTCGAGGACGAGGACGAGATTTTAGACCATGGTTGGGATTGAGGTCGAGACTGAAGTTAGGACTAGGGTTGGGGTCAGGGTCAAGGTTGGGGTCAGGATTCAGAGCTAGGGTCAGAGACAGGATTTAAGATTAGGATTCCATGTTAGAGTCGAAGTTGGGGTTGGGATTCAGGGTCAGGTTTTGGGACAGAGTTGGGGTCAAGATTCAGAACCAAAGTAGGGGTCGAGAATCAAAGTCGGGGCCAAGATTTGGGACCAGGATCGAGATCAAGATTCGGGAACGTGGTTAGGGTCGAGGTCACCATTCGGGGCCGAGATTTGAAACGGGGTCAGGTTGAAGATTCGGGACAAGGGTTGGGATCGGGATTTAAGGTCAAGGTTGGGATTTGGGACCATGGTGAAGGTTAAAGTAGAGATTTGAGACTTGAGATTTGGAGCTAGGGTCAGGATTCAAAATCGGGATAAGAGTCGGGATTCGAGGTAGAGATCGAGATTCAGGACTGGGGTTATGGTTAGGGTTGGGGCTAACATCGAGATCGAGATTCGCAATTTAAGGTCGTGGTCAGGGTCAGAGTCGAGATTCAAGACCAAGGTTAGGATCGACGATGGGATTCCGGATCATGGTCAGGATCAAGATTTAAAACTAGGGTTGGGACGAGATCCAAATTCGAGGCTAGGGCTGTGGTCAGGATTTGGAGTTGGGGTCAGGGATATGATTCGGGACCAAGATTCAAGGTTGGAGTCGAAGTTAAAGTCAAGATTGAGGGTCGAGGTGGGGATTTGGGACAAGGTTGGGATTTAGGATAGAGTCGAGGTTGGGAGGGTAGGCGTCAGGATTTAGGGCCAAGTCAAAGTCGAGATTTGGGACTGAGGTTGAGATTGAGATTTGGGATCGAGGTCGGTGCCTCGATTCATGGTCGAGGTTAAGATTTGAGACATGAGTTGGGGTCAAGATTCAGGGTCGAGGTTAGGATTTAGGACCTGAGTCGAAGTTGAAGTCTTGATTCAAGATCGAGGTCAGGATTTAAGACTGGAGTCGAGATTCAAGACTAGGGTAGGAGTCGAGATTCGAGGTTGGGGTTAGGATTTGGGACCAAGGTCTAGATCGAGATTCGGGACCGAGGTCAAGGGTAACATCAGGGTCCGGATTGAGGTTGCAATTTGGGACCTAGTCAAGATCGAGATTTGGGGTTGCGATTCGAGACTGAGGTCATGGTCAAGATTTAGGGTTGGGGTTGGGATTTGGGGTCAGGATTTAGGATTGGGTCTAGGTCGAGGTCGGGATTCGAGGAACCTGATCCCTACCTTGACCTTGGCCCTAAATCCTAACACGACCTTATCTCTAGTCTTAAATCTCGACCTCAACCCTAAATCTTGACCCCGATCTTGAATCTAACTGAATCTCGAATCCCAACGCCGTAAATTTCGACCTCGATCCTGAATTTTGACACCAAATCTTGACCTTGACCCGAATCCCAACCCTAGTCCCCAATCTCAACCCCGATCTCGAATGCCGACTGACTTTAAACTTTAATCTTAACCCCAAATCCTAACCCCGAACTTAGTCTTGAGTCTCGACCCTGACCCCAAATCCTGACCTCAACCTCGGTCCCGAATCTCGACTCCAATCTTGAATCTCAAATCTCGACCTTGTCCTCGACGTCGACCTTAATCTCGGTCCTGATCCTGACCCTGACCCCATTCCTAAATCCTGACCCTGACCTTAATTGCAAATCCCTACCCCAACTTCGGTCGCAAATCACTACCCTCATTCTAGTCCCGAATCTCAATCCCAACCCTAGTTTTGAATCTCGACCTTGACCCTGATCCTGAATTATGACCCCAACTCTAAATTCCGTCCCCGACCCTAATTCCTGACCCTGTTCTTAAATTTTGACCCCCACTCTGGTCTCAAATCTCGACCCTAGACCCGAATATCATTTTAAAATTTAAACGTTTATGTCAATTTTTAACATACTCTAATATTTAATTGGCTTATTAATGCACACTTTTGATTAAAATTATACAATATGATCTAATACAGAGGTTTTTGGTCGTACTTGATATCCCGGCCTATATTGTATTAATTTTTGATTTCGTATTAAATAGTACAATACATGGATGTCACTAAAATTAATGTAGTGCCTAGGAAAATTGCATTTCTATGTTAGGAAATGGAGATGGGGTGGCAGTGCTCCACATACATACTTGGGCGTACACACATACACATTTTATGTATGAATATACTTTTTTTCTAAAATTAGGTCTATATATGTTTATATAT
Source organism: Artocarpus heterophyllus (assembly GCA_025403435.1). NCBI lineage: Eukaryota > Viridiplantae > Streptophyta > Magnoliopsida > Rosales > Moraceae > Artocarpus > Artocarpus heterophyllus. Next base: position 10,855,674 of record CM046340.1, on the reverse strand, counting down.
ACAGCTAAAAAAAACCTCTCTAATTGCAGTTGCAGATAGGGTCTAATACTATTAGTATTACTCCTTATTAAGTGATATCAATTATAATAAACTCTAAACAAAAGTGGTCATAATTAAATATGTTTGGGTGTGTTATATATTAATTAAGTAGTTGACGGCAGACATGTGATTGCTCTTCTATGTTAAATTTTTCATGATGGATCGAGCGCATCCTCGTACCCTTGTCGTGCCAAAAGGGCTCGCATCTTCAATCTCCAAAGGCCCAAGTCATTTTTACCATTGAATTTCTCGATATCGAATTTCACCCGATCCTATTGTCGTCTTCAAAGCTCTTATATCAATTGTTAAAATTCAGCCCCTTAGAAACACAATTCTCAAGCCCCTTGGACATGATTCAACGCGAACAATCCCAGAAAACCAGGTCTAAGTTTCAAGAGCCAGAAATTGTGTAGAACGATAATCTCAACCAAGAATTCCAATACACACAGAAATCAATACTCGATGAATTAAAGTAAATCTCTCCTAAACTCTTTTCTTGTATTGAATAGTGAATCAAACAAAGTACAAATCCCTCTCACTCTCATCTGACCTACCCTCAGACAAATCCCAGAAAAGAATTTCCTTTCTCTCACTATTCTCTTCGTGGCTTTCCCTCTCCAACTCTCTAATTCTAGTTTTGCTTCTCTGCCTCATTCTTTCAGTGAAGGCAGTATTTATACAACAACAAAGAATATTGTGAAATATTCAAACTGACTCAATTAAATCCTAACAAACCAAAGCACCAAAAAATACCTAACTATTAATGGAGTAAAAATTCATTAAATTTTTTTTGTAAATTTCCTTTCTTCTTTCTAAGTCAAAAGCTCTAAATCAGCAAGAAGTACAAATTCCTGAAAAGTAAACAAAAAGCTACACCAAATTCTTGCCAACATAACAAAAAGCTCAAGAGCATCAATGAGTACAACTTCTTGACAATTCTTGACAAGTAAACAAAAAGCTCTAAAGCAGCAAATTCTCGGCAAACAAACAAAAAGCTCTAAATCAGCAAGGAGTAGAACTTCTTGGCAAGTAAACAAAAGCTCCAAAGCAGGAAGGAGGGCAACTTCTTGGCAATTCTTGACAAGCAAGCAAAAAGCCCTGAAGAAGTACTAGTTAAAAGTGTGAGTAATATTGCACCAACATAAAATTCTTGGCAAGACAAGCGGCTCTAAATTTGCAGCAAAACAATTGGATATGAACGAATTTTGGATCAATGAATGCACGTAATACACCAATCAACTCGATCTCATTCTCCTTTAGAAGACCAAGCAAAATCAAACGTTCCTTGATAATGAATCCTCGTATCTTAATCGTGGTGCACTCATTCTTTCTATATAGGAAATATATGTGCCGCACTTGTAACAATATGTTAATATTAATACGTTGTACTCAATGAAATTACACTAAAAATTAACAGATTGAGATACATGCAAGTTTAAATCAAATGATGTTGTGATAGCGCTTATGATAAAAGTATACGTAGCGGAAATGAATATATTGTGAGCCACACAAATTTAAATCAAAAAATTTTGTAATGTTGAGGCTGATAAAGGTATCAAATAGATATCTTTTGTAAATAATTTATCAACTTGGTAAATAAATAATTACCAATAAATATAAAATATAAGTTCTGTCAACGGGAATTCCCTGACTTCTTTCTTTCCTTTCTTTAGTAGGGATTGAGGCAGGAATAAGGATGGTTTTGAAAGCGGGGACGGGATGAAAAAACTTTCCTCGGCCTTGTTCTGTCTTGTTTATGTGGAGTTTGACCAAGGGGATTTTGTTTGTGCAAAATCTAAAGATCTTTTTTGTACACCTGAATACAAGAAGTTGAAAGCTAGGTCATGCCAGGAAAGGAAGCCGCCGATCAAATCAATTATACGTAAACTTTGATAAGGTTTTGCGGCATCTTTATTATTTGCAGACTATATATTAGATGAATTAATGACAAGTTGATGAGCACAAATGACCCTTCAAGAAGTGGTTCCAATCATTGAGGGTCGTAGTACTTGACCATGGTTTCAATTTTTTTTTTTCTTTCATTTGGGATGCTTTATCATGTTATATTATTCCAATCATAAAGTTTTACAATTGCCTAACATATAGCTTTCTAAATTCTCCATTTATTGTTGTTTCTATACCAATCTTATTTTTTCACCTTAATGAAACATCCCAAAATTTGATTAAGCGGGAGTCTCTTTAGAATCGCAGGATTTTTCTCCCAACTCGTTAAAATAATAATAATATTAATAATAATAATAAAATTACTTGATGCTTAAAAAAGTCATATAAAAAACCCAAGCCATCAATTGTAACAAAAATATGAAATCTCTCATTAGTTTGAAACAAATATATTTAGTATTTGAGAGAGTAACTTAAACTCTATAATTTCAACTGCAAACACACTGTTAAAAATTCCTCACATACTACAGTGTTACATATGGATCATAACTTCGAGACTTCTCTGGAACCTTCTAGTACAGACACGCTCATCTCAAATTGTCCAAGGATTAGCGTAGGCACGAAAATGTTACCATTTTCTACACAATTCTATTAGAATGCTTGGGAGAATAGTTTAAACCATCGGTTTGAGTTTGGGTTTAAAAATTGTAATACGTAAACTTTACACTGTAATTTTTTACTGTAATACGTGAAAGCTTTATATTATTTACAGTTTAAACTATTAGTTTGAACTACTCTTTCAAACACTCTATATACCTGTCAGGCTCCACTCACCTGTACCTCTCACCAAGTTTTTGTTATATAATCCTACCAAACTAAATTCCCACAAATAAAACAATCCAAAATACTTTGAAAAGAGAATAGTACGTTAAAAAAAAGTTTACCATATTTTTCTGTTTTATGCTCTAATAAATTACATTATTTTGATCTTATCTGGACTTTTTCTAAGAACGAATACTTGATGGACAGAGAGGGGGACAATTATAAATTGGCTGAATTTACCATTTTATTCAAACACTTGCTAGTTGCTGCTATGTGGTAAAAAAAGATTACAGAGTCAGAAACCAAGCACAGCTTTATCTATCGTAACCAAAACAATAATGGAAACCCATAAACTTGACACTAGAAAACGCTCTAAATTTCCAAGCTACAAAAATTAAAAAAAATAAAAATAAAATTTTAAAGTTAATAACATATTCACTTTACATGACTTACTATGCTCAAACATGGTTTGAGGGAAAAATTAACCATCTGAATTGCCTTAGCTCTGCTGGGCACAACTGGCTCATTCATGTCTTCATTTTTTTCCTACTTGATGTATTGAGAGAGCCACCTAAAGCCATCACCATAACCCATCTTGCGGACAATGCTGCACATGAAGACCTCAAGGGGTCGGACATTGGTGTCAGCCAAATTGACTTTCCCCTTGCCGGTGGTGAAGTTGGTAAGGCCCATGTGGTAACGCAACTCGTCCTCCGAGGCTGCAAAAGGCAAGTCGATCTTGTTCCCCAATATAAGGAAGGGGACATTGGCCAGCGACTCGGCGGACAGGAGGGCGTCAAGCTCCCTTTTGGACTCAGCAAACCTCTCCTTGTCATAGGCGTCAACTAGGTACACAACAGCATCCACCTAAATAGTCAAAATAAACATAGAGTGAGCAATGATGCATCATGTCATGAAAGAGAACTAAAAATCTTCATTTGTAAGGCTCAAACTGAAAATAAAAGCTAGCTTTAGTTCAGACAAATCAGTTTAATATAGTATACACACCAACAAAATTTTTTTTATTCCAATGTGATACAAAGGTTCGGACTTTTTTTATGGCAGTATGATACAAACGTTTAGCTACTCTTCTAGACTGAAGCTTTTCATCGTTTCAACAAGGGGTAAATTGTGGCACCAGTCCTACTCTTTTGAAAGTGTCGCATTTATGTCCCCAATTGTTAATATGTGCCATGTGGGGTCCAAAATAGCGAAAACAGTTCACAGATTGGACGGAAGAGCCTTATGTGCACCATTTTTGTTACCTTACCCATGCAATAGATTTTAACAACTGAAGATCTAAGACCCCAAGATCTAAAAGGAAATTATTAGAGACCTGACAGGTAATAACCCACCCTCTCATGCATGCATAGATCCTCAGCTCAGGGAAATTGGGTATCAATTCTCTAAGCAACAAGAGCCTAGGCAATCCTGCTAATATTGGAGGATCCCCGTTTCTTCAGCCACTATCTCACTGTGTTCTGGATTTGTACATAGGACAGGACACATATCGTATTCGCATTTTCGCAATTTTTATTATTGACATTCTGCTTTCGAAACTACAGCTGCAGGGGAACAGATCAGTTCTGTTGACCAACTGTAAAAAAGTTGGCGACCTGAATTGCCGTTTTCCCTTCCTACGATAATTGCCTTACATATACACCTGTATGTCCAAATTAGAAAGGCAAAGTTTTAAACAGAATACCTTCTCCTTGATTGAACACATTGAAAAAAAAAGTTTTAGATCTGGGAGCACATTTATTTTACGGGCCATGTCTATAATCAACAAAATTAAGTTCTGCGGATTTATAGTACCCTACGGTATAATTAAGCGATAAATTATGACACCAAACCATAAAAAAGTAGCTCAATGATCAAAGAACCAAAAAGCTTATCAACCAACCATCCTCACAACACAAACTTCGTTGTTTTTAACAAGAATAATATGATATGATGCCATTTAAATTCAAACAACCGAAAAATGCTTCCCCAGCTTATGGTTCATTTAGCATAACTTTTGCTTATGCTTGCGATTTTATGCAAGAGAAGACAAAGAAGAAATAAAAGCTATGATTTTTCAGTTAGTATTTGAAATGGTATTTTTGGAAAAGCTTAACAAGACATTATTGAAGTTATTGCATAAGTTTTAATGTATTCACAAAAGAACTTCCTTGAAGAACAACATTTTGTGACAAAGATCATTTAAATACTTTCAAAACAAAATCAGGGAGCCAAAACTAGCTTTTGAACACAACCCCTTATAGGCCGTTTGGCACACCAGTTCAAACCATGCACGGTGTAAAACTATCCGCAGCCACAGTATAACGCAAAATGCAGCTACAGTATTAATCTTTCACATGCCACAGTAATTACTTCCCAAAAATTAATATGAGAGAGTTTTTACCTATAAAAAAATTACAATTTTTACAAGAACCCATATAGTATCACTAAATCTAAGAACCCAAAATTAGAATTTTTTTCTTAACTAATTAATTGATTGATTAGTGAAAATACCTTGGCGTAATAGTCCTTCCAAACTCTGCGAGCGATTTGGTGACCACCCAAATCAAAAGCTTTGAACTTGATCTTCCCTATGCTCAACTCCTCCGAGGTTGGGAACTGTGTTGGCTGGTGCTGAACTAATCTCTTCACCACCCAAATAAAAAAAAAAAAACCCTTAAATCTCCGAAAAAAAATAAAAAAAATTGAAAATTTAACTTCAATGAGTTACTAATACTACTAACCTCGTCCTTCAACATGTGAAGCAAGGTGGTCTTTCCAGCATTATCAAGACCTAGAAACAGGATCTTCGCTTCCTTTTGCCACAGACCCAGAGACGCCAGAATTCCGTAGAACCAATCCACCAAAAACATCTTCCTCCTCTTTTATTCCTTTCTGATTTATTAAGTTTCTCGAGAAAACGAAGAAATTTCACGCTGACAAAAAACTTCACCGGAATCGATTTTCTCGAGAAAACGAGCGAATCGCCGGAAAGTTGTTTTCTTTAATCTTTTTTTTTTTTGGTAGCGTATAGATGCCGACTGGGAAGAGGGAAAAAGAAGGGACTACTGGCGACGGGTTTGGCCGGTGAGACGAGGTGAACTTTGGTGTCGTTTTTTGTGCTGACAGGGGTAGGTGATTTGAATGGGTGACTGAGAATAACCGGTGGGTGGGCTACTTGAGCTGAAGTGGTGGAATGTGATTGGATGGTCGCTTTTTGTGCTGCCGTAGGTAATGTATTATTTGTATCTGATTACTTTGTTGTCTGAGATTTTATTGTTATGCTTGTAAACATCTCTAAACACAGTATAAATAGACATAAATAATGTATTACTTGAACACATGTATTCTGAACATCCACATTTAATAAAATACTTTATTCATAACATTGTTCATTTTTTTGTATTTATTTTCGTTTATATTATTAGCAAAAGAATAAGGACTTCGTTAATAAATAAAAAAAATACTACTCCTAGTCCTAGACATGCTGCTACAAGGACTTTGTTTATTATATCAAATGCACGTAGATGTCCTAAGACTCTTTGACTCCCTACTACAACATAAAAAGCAGGAGAATTTTTAAAAATAACCTTTTAAAAAAAAATTTTTGGTCAATAATTTTTTTTTAGACAACTTTTGGCATCATAAAAATGCTTTTTAGACATCAAAACGGTTCTAGTTTATTTTTTCATCTTGTTGAGGTTCTTTATCCTGCTACAGTCATTTTCTTTATTTTTTTAAAAAAAATTGAGACAATTTACATGCACAAAAAAATGTATTTTTTTAGTTCCAAAAAAAAAGAAGACTTTTACTCAATTTGAAATTTTTTTTTGCCCTTTCGTCAAAATCTTCCTAAAAGTAATGCATGTATTCATCTATAAACCAAACATAAAAAAAAAAAAAAAAAAAAAAACATATAAGGTATTTGAAAGGGTGGTGGAAACGGTTAGAATCATTTTTATTGTAGTATATAAGAGCTTTACACTGTAGTGATTTTTTTTATTGTTATTATAATATGTGAGAGCTTTACATTGTTTATAACTGAAAAAGTAATGGAAACCACTTTTGTTAAATAGAGGGATAGATGAGGTAATATTTGAACATACAAGCAGTACTTAAATCCGATTGCTTTGATTTTTGACATTTTATTATTATATCTGTGCACATCTATAAACCAATAGTTAAAAGACATAGATAATGTATTTTTATTTTTGCTGGTCCACATGGGCAAGTAACACTACTACAAAAATCATTTTTAACATCAGTTTAAAACTATTGTTAAAACATTTTTGACAACTGTTTTTGTTCCAATGTTGAAACTGGTGTGATTAAAAATTGATATTCTTAAAATCCCCGTCGTTAAAGATAATATAAGACGATAGTTAAGTGTCTGTTATTGATGATGATTAAGGACAACAGTTAAAAACTGTTGTTAAAGATTATTAAAGATGGTCAAAAACTGTTGTTAAATATGTTTAAAGACAGTCAAAAGCCATTGTTCAAAATGATTAAAGACATTGGTGAAGAACTATTGTAAAAAATAAGTGTTATTAAAAAATAATAAAAATGGTCTGTATTCTCCATTGCTAAATAGTTATAATATATACCAAAAAAAAAAAATCAATCTCATCCATAAATCTCTTTGTATTGCACGTAGCAAAAAAGAGTAATCTACAATTCTTTCGATAAAAATAAGTGTACATTAATTTTTCTCTAGCATAAAAAGAATGTACATAAAACTAAACTAATGAGTGGCTAGCCTTGAGAGGAATCAAGTATCCGTAAAAGAAACTTTCTATCCTTCACCAAACATCAATATAGATTCATTCATAATTACACCTTAGTAAACCTGCACCCAACATAGTATGCATTAATTGGTAAGAACTATACAAAAAAGGATAAAAAAAAATCTATAGATGATACAACCATTTTTAACTTCCCAATTAAGCTTATTCGAATCTTATTTCTTTCTTTTTTAAAGCCATGTAGAACCTTCTATGTATAGGATTGTCAAAAATTCACACATTTTAGCGAACATACAATTGGTTACACTACTAAAATATCATTTAAGATGTTTCAAAGTTCTTTATTACTTTGTTTATAGAAAAAAAAAAGGGGGTTCTTTATTATTTCTCATAACTTGATCAGTACATGATAAAGTAACAGATTTAAGTGTTTAAAACCAACAAAAACAACAAATATTAAACTTTTAACCATCAATATTCCAGGCAAAGGAAGACTAGGCTGGAAATAAAACCCAATTTAAACAAAAATAATATTATATATAATAAAAAAAATACTAGATTAATGGAATATAAATTTACCAATTTTCTGGTTGTACAACTAGAAATTCTCGTCTTGATCATATTCATACATTTGGTCTTGATCATCCTCCGCTGTGGAACCTTCTTTACCTTCTCAACCGGCCAAGAAAAAAGAACAAAGAAAATAATGAAATGTCAATATTACAATTAGAGATCGAAGTAAAGAGGCATTTAAACTATACATCTTCCTTAAGACATGAGTAGTATATTACTTTTGAAATAAATCAAAGTGAAACACTAATAAGGTAAATGCTTACTAGTTCTATAGCACTTGAACTCAAAGAAGTCCAAGTAGTTTGCCTCCTCTTACGTCCCAAGGAAAAAAGGCCTATGGCTTTACATCCAACATATAACTAATTGAATAGCTTTTTCAGGTTGAAACGATAGCGTTTTCAGCCTAGGCACTTGAATCTCATGACCTGTATAACTGAGATATGTAAACAGGAGATGAACAAAAAATATCTAAACCAACTCAACTCATTAATAGCCAGAAAAAAAATAGAATATTAGGGAAAACAACTCCATAAGAATGATCAAATACTTTTTTTATAATAAAGAACTACAAAAGAATGATCAAGTGCTTTCAAAATGAAGGAAATAAATAACGGTAACTGTAAATAATAGACTCCATGAAAGACGGTGATGAGAAGAAGATGCAAAGAGTAGCTGACGTGTACAAAAATTATTAGCTGATATTTTTATTCATTATAATCGATATGCAATAAAATTAAGAACTGAAAAGGCAAAGTCAACACCTTGGTGGTAGCATAGATGGACCGTTCCTTTTTCCTAAAGCCATTATATGTTTTTATCCATATGGTACTCATTTGCTCCAGGGATACCATTTTATCTTCTCGTTTGGCTAAGACTTTACCAGATTAAAAGAGCTTAAGGTTTTTAAAGACTTTAAATATACAAGATATTTAATGATACATGGACCCAAAGTAGACTAACATGTCAAGTAGCCAAAAACAAAGCTTTTGGGAAAAGAAAAAAAAATATAATCTTGAGCTTTTGATCTTAGTTTTCTACAAAATATCAAACTCTAGAAGTTTTAAAAGCACGAAAGAAAAATGAGAACGCACGTCTTGCTTAGAATTGAATGAGACCCCATTAAAATAAGATCAAAGATTACCACTCAAGTTCAAGCCTCAAAAGATTCAAATAATCAGGCAAATTCGAAGCAAGTCCAACTGAGAAAAAGCAAAACAAGTTAATCCCATATAAATAGAGGTTCTAACACAACCAATGAAAAAAGTTATTAACACTTTAAAAATTGTGAAATCCACTAAAAGCATCCACAAATTTGTAGAGATTGCAGCTAATCGGACCCCGAGCTAAAAAGAACTCCATACCTGCCACGTTAGAGAACCTTAAAACCACACAAAGTTTTGTCCAATTTAACATGAATTTAAAAGATCTGGCTAGGATTCACACTCCCTCTCTGTATGTTTCTAAAAAATTTGGCGATGACAGTAGAGAATTTCAATAGTAAGGGTGGGGATAAAGGGGAAGTCTGGGGCGGGGATTTGGGGGGAATAATGGGCAAAGTCTTATGAAAAAAAAAAAAAAAAAAGTAAAGTCGTGAATTTTAGGAAGTAAAAGAAGAAACTTAATTGGCCTAAAAAAGCAATGAGCGGTGTAATGATCCTATCTACATGACAATTACTTAACTATCTAAACGTACATGTATTAAAATTACTTAAATTTATAGAATTTTTGATTAACTTTACTTAAACCATTCTTACTATTGTTGCAACAAATATTATAACATAATATCTTAGCATAAAGATCCTAAAATTGTATGGACAAAGGCTGTGTAGTTATCACCTTGGTCACCAAAATATACATGCATAATTTCATTAGCACTACATATATTTAATTAAAAAGTTTTAGTTAACAAAAACTAAATGCAGAATAAAAATATGCGATATCCATTCCCCAGCTTTACAATCATCCGCTATTGTACCATCTCCATTAAACATTACTGAGAAGTTGTTTACCTACAACGCAAACATAATTGGATGAGCTTTTGTTTAACAAGTAGAACCTATAACCCATAAAACATTTGAGGATACGTATAACCGGTTATGCTTATTTATAATCATATTTTATGAAAGAAACTAATGGGCTTGACTATTCATATAGGTTGTGTGCGATCATCGAGAAACTAGGATTTACAAGGTCTTTAATAACATGAGGGCTAATTATCTTTATTGTGACATAAGCCTTCCCGTAGATTGAGAGGTTGGTACAACACTCAAACTTAACTTAATCTTTTAGGTTTCACTGAGTTTATTAATGTTTATGCAGTATGGCATAGCATCGTATAGACATAAACATGTATTTATGATTTTTATGAAACATGCAAATTATTTGATTTGAAACTATTCATACTATAGGTGAGATTCTTACTTACCTGATTTCTAGCAGTAGAAATCACTAACTTGTTAAATTTCCTTATCTTCTATTCTTTTACTCTTGAAGAGAATACCTATTGAAAGTATAATGTTAGCTTATCTAATGCTATTAAACTTAGCATAATAGTAAAGAACTTAAATCCTTTCCTAAAACATGTTTTCCTTAGTTTAAAGGATTGTAACATTATCGTATTTATTACAAGGATTTATTAATTTAATCCACATAATTTAGTTTTCTTTTATTGCCTTTACTAACTGTACTTAGAGTTGATAGCTAAATTGACTAATTAATTATCTTATCCTCTTTATTATCATTGTTGGGCTTATAGTAAAATAAGGCCCATTAATATCTAAACATGTTTATGGTATTCTAAATGCTAAACCATCAAACCTTTGATTTGAACATAGCTTTTGAGTTGGTATAGGCATTGGACCCATGTATGGTGTCATAAAGTCATGGCTTAGCTTAGCGGCTTCTATAATTTGAGGGTTCATCGAAATTGAGTGGTTTTGAAATCCGTATTTTTGAGGTTGTAACCCATGTTATAACATCAAGTGCAATCTCAATGACAATTTCTAAAAATCATTACCAATTCCATTTTGCAGTTTTTAAAGAATCAAATTGAACAATAACTAAGTGATTTTAACTCTAAGAAGCAGTTTTTAAATAGTACATGCTCTGCACAATTAAGGTTGCAATCCAAGTTGCAACTTCACATGCAACACTTAATGCAAAAGTGTTAATAACAACTATCGATTGTACTACAATTGCTACAAAAGTCATTAAACAATAAAAATGAAGTTTCAAACTTTGAAATAGAAATGGACAAACAAAAACAAAATATGTAACCCACTGTACTGTTGAGGTTGCAACTTCTTAGCAACCTCCTTGGACAACTTAAAAAAAGACTGGAATTATTGTTTTGGGTTTAAGATCTTAATTTTTAACATGTTACATAAAATCATTTATGTTGTTAAAAATACTTCAAAAACGATATTTAAAGTATCTATTTTAAAGTAAAAAAAAAAAAAAGGAGAAAAATCCTTCTAAAACACAAAACATAGCTTAGATCTAAAGTCTTTAGTACCCAACATGCATAATATTAAAACTAGATCAATAAAAACTCATAAAAACCATAACATAAGCATAAATATAACTTATTACATACCAACAACGCTAAAATAAGATCATAAACTATTTTCTTAACTTTAAAAAGGAAAGTTTAGATAGTATACCTTTGAAGATCTTCTCCTTGAGAAATTCCACTAAATTCTTCTCCCTAGTTTTGATTTTTAGCTAGTGATTTTCTAGTGGGTGAGAAAATTTTGAGAGAAATAGAGAAGAAAACTAGTTTCTTTCTATGGAGGAAATAGAAGAGAAAACAGAGAAAAATGAAGCCTTGTAGTAGAATAACCTATTCATAGACTTATTTTAAACTTGATTAATTTTATACTTAATTTCTAACCTTTTCTTAAATTATTTCATGGACACTTAAGTGGGACAAAAATTTAGTTAAATCTTCCTAATGGTAGGTGCCATTTCTAAGAGAAGAACGTGAGAAAATTTTCATCAAATGCACACCATGCTTTGCCCATACTTTTTACCATTTAATGTCACATTTTTGTCTCCTTGTCATGGAACTTTACCTACATGATCCCTTAATTTAGGGAATGCATATAAAGTTTCATCCAATTAAGGGAGACTAACTAGCTATCAGAATATTTTGGTACTGTCGAGTTTGCCCAACATAATCTAAAGGCTAACATCTTTATAAGTTAATACCAGTAAATTTTAAATCGTATAATAAAATTAAATTGTTTTAATTCTAAAATCACCCTTAGTCTGCGCAAACATAAACTTGACTTTTTTTGGTACTCTATCTTGGTATTGACATATCTTTAACAATCTTAATTCCCAAACTTAAAGAGCATTTTTCATCGAAAATGCTACTCACATAACTCTAATTTTTAACTAATAGGTAATTAAGGATTTATTTTGTATTAGAGTATTTCTCAGTGCACTATTAACATCATTCTGCACTTAAAAATTATTTTAATTTAAAATTTTAAGTTATCTACGGATTGAAATTTCTTCCGCATTAAATTGCGATAGAAATTATCAACTGAATTATTCGATCACAAAAGTAAATAAATTTAATTTAAACATTTTTAATAAAATTTTAGAATATTTATATTAATTCCATAAATCCTTTAATTACAAAATCACAAATGATTTTTTTCAAGAAAATCCTTAACTTGAAAATGTAAATTACATTATTTAATTTTAAGATTTTCTTAACCATTACAGAAGGTGTGACAGTGGCAGCGTAGTGTTGGTAGGAGTTTGATGGCGATTGGGAGAGTCTAGGGGAAGGGATTACTGTTCGTTTGAGTTTTTGCTTCAATTATTTGTTTGTGTTTGGGAAAGAAGGAGAAAAAATTAAAAACAAATATATATATACACACACACATATATATATATATATATATATTGTTTTTGACGTTAGCTCAAAACATTTTTAAAGACAGGCAGACAATTGACCGTCATCTTTTATTCCTTTTTAAAGGCGGCCTAACATTTAAATGTTTTATTTTGTTCTTTTCTAATAATGGACAATAAAACTACTGCTAAAAATAAAAAATGACATCGATTCAACCAACAACCGTTGTTAAAAATTTATAAACAACAACGCTTATTAAGAAAAAACTGACTACAAAGACTATAACATCTGAAACTTCCGCCCTCCTGGCCTTATTTTTTGTGTTTTTATGTAATATAACATCAGTTTTTCAAAGAACAATTATTAAAAAATGACAGTCTCCCGCCTTTTAAAATAATTTTTATAGCAGTGTAGAATAACAATTAAACCAAAAAGTAAAAGCATATTGAAACAGTTACAAAAACTATAAATATGTCGTTGTGGTGAGATGGAAAAACCACAAATTTATTGAACGAGTTGTTGTAGTGAGATGGTGTTTTAGTAAACATGTTACATTTCTTAACAAGTTCATATTAAAGATTATAAAAAAAAATGCTTTTGATAAACTGAATAATTAAATAGGTAAGAATTTTATAGTATGAACCACGAGTTACGCTAATTGCATTTAAAAAAAGTTGATATATTGTTATGTATGTAAACATCTATGACAGACATATAAATATTGTTATATTTTAAAATATATATAGTACTTGAATCTGATTGCTTTGATTTTTGAGGTTTTATTGTTGTGTTTGTACACATCATAAACAAAATGTAACAAAACATTGATAATTTATTATTTGAACACACATACAATACTTGAATCCGATTGGTTTTATTTCTGAGATTTTATTGTTATGTTTGTACACATGTATAAACAAAACGTGAGAAGACAGATAATGTATTATTTGAACGCATACATAATATAAACATCCGCCTTTAATAAAATTATTTATTCATAACATTATTCGCTTTTCTGGTATTATTTGTATTTACGTTTATACTTTTAGTGAAAGAATTCGGAGTTCGTTTACAAAAAAAAAAAAAAAAAAAAAAAAAAAAAAAAAAAAAAAAAAAAAAACCTACTCCTAGTCCTAGACATGCTGCTATATGCAAGAAATTTTTTTATATCGAATGCATGTAAAAGCCTCTATGACTCTCTGACTTCCTACAACAACATAAAAAGTAATGCTGTTTGAACGCACATACACTGCTTGAATCCGATTGTTTTAAATTATAAAATTTTAATATTGTTATGTTTTATACATCTATAACCCAAATGTAAAAAGACATAGATAAAGCATTGTTCGAACGCACATAAAGTGCTTGAATCTGATTGCTATAATTTCTGGGGATTTTATTGTTATGTTTGTACAAATCTATAAACAAAATGTAAAAAGATATAGATAATTTATTATTTGAACACACATACAATACTTGAATCTGATTGCTTTAATTTCTGAGATTTTATTGTTATGTTTATATGCATCTATAAACAAAAAGTAAAAAAAAAAATAGATAATTTATTATTTGAACACATATACAATACTTGAATATGATTGCTTTGATTTCTGAGATTTTATTGTTATGTTTTTATACATCTATAAACAAAATATGAAAAGACATAAATAATGCATTATTTGAACGTACATACAATATGAACATCCACCCTTTATAGATTAATTTATTCATAATATTATTCGTTTTTTGGGTATTATTTATATGCATTATTGTTTATATTCTTAACAAAATAATTTAATTAAGGTTATTAATAATAATAATAATAAAAAAACACTACTCCTAGTGCTAGACATGTTAATACACAGGACTTTTTTTTTTTTAATGTCAAAGGCATGTAAATGTCTCTAAGACTTAAAAGTAACGTTATTTTCCCATATATTCCTTTCATTTGCGCGTCCATCTCCTGAGACCTTCAATTAAAAACAAAATTATTCATCTTCTTCCCTTTCCCTTGCAGTCACTCTCTACTTTCCAGTTCTCAATCAAACCCACCTGCCGCTTGCTTTGCTTTTCTATTTTAATAGGTTGATTGTTTAGCTCCTCTATCTTCCAAAAGATAAAAAGATCCCTGCGAGCTATTTTCTGAAAGCAAAAGAGAGTACTTAGATTCCATCAATATGTAAAAAATATATCGTGTCTGAATCTAACGAGGGCTCGTGATGGTTAAGAACTGGCTCACAAAAAAAAAAAAAAAAAGATTCTAGTTGTAAAATATCTAACAAAACTATCACCAGAATTGAGATCTTATTCAAAGAGAAAGATATCAAATATCTGTTTGTATACCATCTCTTTAAAACTCAAGATATCAAATATCTGTTTGTATACCATATCTTTAAAACTCTTTTTTTTTTCTCTCTCCGTTTTTTTTTTTTTTTTGAATTAGGCTTAATGCACACATACTTCAGAATTCCATTTCTTTGCAAAATTGTATAAATTGCTAACCAAAGCTTTCCTTGAGTGATGAAAAAGATTTTTGACCCATGATATGTTTTAAATTTTATTAAAACTGATTTCTTTATAAAATACATTTTAAAGTGTAAAAAAAATGGATAAAGTTTGTACTACCCTATGATAACCTGATAGGTTACTTGAGTCAACTGTGAGGTTATTGAACATGGAGCTTGTAGTAGCCTCGGTCACTCACTGGTCTACCATAAGTCATCTACCAGTCTATTAGTAGTGTTCGAAACGGCTAGAATTCTAATTGTTGGACAGCAAACCAATCTAGGACTTCTGGCTTATTATTCCTCTATTAGAGAGTTTTAAGGTCTAATATTGCTAAAGATTGATTGTAATTCCTCTGAACTTGTTGCAAACTCTCATATTCTCTCATTCTCTGCCAAAGCTAAAAAAACATATATTTCATCTTAAGAAAGTATTGTATTCAGTCATATCTTTGAGAGATTATTGAGGAAAACTTCAAAAAGCCTTGTAAATTTGGTGTGACGTAGATAAACAACTTTCCAAGCCTAAGTTAGCGGTTGAAGAAAGCATGGTGAACCTCGTGTAAAGAAGACACTAGATTGTAACATTAGAGAGATCGAGTCAAAAAAAGATTAACATATTTTAATATAGCTCAAGTAGCAGTTTACTAGTTTAATAGGTCAAGTAGCACTTTACTTAGACTAGCGGACGAAGGCTTATCACCACACCATGATAAATTGTATTTTCTCTCTCTTCTTCTCGAACTCTTCTTTATTACAGCAATTTCATATTTTGCTTATTTGATCAATTTGGAACTCATTTGAGTACCAAAATTGATTAGTGTGATACTAGGCATATTGTGTTTTAGTTTTAGTGACTTATTGACATATTCATTTTTGATATATTAAGCACTTGAGATTAATTTAATGACAATTTTAATTGCAATTTTTTAAAAAATTATAGCAAATAGCAGATTTTGCTATTCACTTGATAAATTATGTCATAAATTTTTAAAAGTAGAGTAAATAGTATATTTCAAGTATTCTGATTTGCAACTACCTAAATAATCGAAAATTCACCTAATGTTGATATTGTTTTTTATTTTTCATTTTTTATTTTTTCTTTTTCCTTTTTTGCTATTTATCTTCCTCTCTCAAAGACAGAGTTGAGCTCGGAGTTGCACGCTGAGCTCTCTATAGAAATTGACAACCGTAAAATCATCGGGCTATGATGATCTCCCATTGCAGGAGACATCGACGACGGTCAACCTCAGAGAAGATTTCTAGGTCAAGCCGCTCTTTCCATGCACCAATGAAGTAGATCGGAGCCACTATAGGTAGATCGGAACTTCCAATGGGTTCTTCGATGAAGTAGATTATCTTTTCCTTTGTTGTTGATAGGATTTGGTAAGGGAAATGACGAGCTCTCGATGGGATCTGGTGCAGCGACATTAGGACGACGACTAGATCTGGAGCTGTTGTTGTAGAGGAGATCGCGGCTAAGATCCATGTTCATGGCTACGACTAGGGAAAGGATGGTTTTTATAAGATTTGTTGTTGTTGTTATGTGCGATTTTTTTATTTTTTTATTTTGGGGGTTTTTGTTGTGTTTATCGGCCACAGCGACATCGCAGGTAAATTTTTATGTTTATACAAAAATATTGTATTTGCACATAAACATAGTATTTTCCCAACTATATGTGATGTATGTTGAAACCGTTGGTAAATGTTTGTATTCACATAAAAATACAATAGCGCTATTTATTTTTGTTTTCAGAATTTTTGAAAATAATTTCACACATTTTTCAAGGCAAAAATTTTAAAAACACTCTTAGCATAATTCCCAAAAAATTCTCATTTTTGAAAACAAAAATATTTTCACATATTTTAAAAACAATATCAAATGGCCCTAATATTTTCTTGTAAATATAGTATTTCTTGGCTGTTATTGAAATTGCTGGTATTTTTTGGTATTTATACGAAAATATAGTATTTATTTGAAAAAAAATAGTATTTTTTGTGCCGCTAGTGACATCGCTGGTACTAGTGATGTCTGGCAATGTTTCCAGTAAATTTTGTGTTTACATAGAATATAGTATTTACATGTAAATATAGTATTTCTTGGATCCATTGAGGTTGCCAATAAATTTTTGTATTTATATAAAAATATAGTATTTACATGTTAGTATGATGTTTCCTGACCGCCGATTACATCACCAATGTTGGTGATGTCTGACAATATTTTTGGTAAAGTTTAATTTGCATTTATATTGATATATAATATTTACATGTTAAAACAGCATTTTTAGGATCCGACGAGATTGCTGATAAATTTTTGTGTTTACCTGAAAATATAGTAGTCATATGTTGATAGAGTATTTCTCGGGTTGATGAAGTTGTTGGTAAATTTTCTTCATTTACACAGAAATACAATATTTGCATCTTAATACAATATTTCCTGGCCACCACTGACATCGTCAATGCTGCTAAAAGTCGACAACGTTATTGGTAAATTTTTTCATTATTTAGAAAAACAGTATTAACATATAAATATTGCCCACCACTGATACTAGCAAAGGAGGATGGTGAGAGATGAAGAAAAGAAAGAGGTATAGGTATTTTTGGATTTTTATTCTTAATTTCTCATGATAAATCTCAATTTCTCATGATATGCTAATCAATACACATTTTGGAAACATATGACATTATTTTCTATTACTTCATTTGAAGATGCTATTTGGCTCTTTCTCTATGCAAATTACGTGACTAGTGTGTTCTTTCTGGCAATTGTAAAAAGTTTGAATAAAGTTTTTTAAACTCAATTTGCTACCTCTTAGATAGTCATTCTTGGGGTTTTAAGGCTTTCATCTTGTTGGAAATTATGCACATTATAAGACTACATTATTGTCACTTGAGACATCAATGGAAACAATATTTTTCATACTTAAAAGATTTTTACTTGCACATTCCATCTTATAAATACTTGGAGGCAAAATTATACGAAAATAAATGACATACAATATAAGGGGCGCACTATTTATTTTTCTTGTCACTTTTAGTAGACATACAATGAAATAAATGACATACAACAAAATATTGTTTCTATTGAGACATCAATGGAAACAATATTTTATACACTTAAAAGATTTTTACTCACACATTTCATCTCATACATACTTAGAGACAAAATTATAAAAAAAAAAAATAAAGGAAATACAATAAAAAGGGGCACACTTTTTATTTTTCTTGTTGCTTTCAGTTGATTTTTTTCGGGTAAATTATTAAGGAGGTCCTCAATTTTTTTAAAAAAGTATGATTTAGTCCTCAA